>OX123182.2:98209117-98427326 GCA_944739405.2 Euclidia mi
TTTAAAACGGAAAGCTCATCAAAAACTTTAGGCCTACAATGGAACTCCATCGAGGACGAATTCATCTTTAAATTCGATTCAAACAGCACACAAACAGCTAAACTGACCAAAAGAATGCTTTTATCAGAAATCTCCAAGATTTTCGACCCTTTGGGATGGTTAGCACCCCTAAGCACAAAGATGAAGATTTTATTCCAACAAGTATGCCAAAATTCTGAGGTTCAGTGGAGCGACGAAGTTTCTATTAAGATCAAGGAAGAATGGATTAGCTTGAAGAAAGATTTAAATCTATTAAATCAGGTCAAGGTGCCTCGGTGGTTACAAAGCAAAGAAAACCACGTCATAGAATTACATGGGTTCTGTGACGCATCAATTAAAGCGTTCGGTTGTGTAGTATACGCACGAATCGTATCAAAGGACTCTACGTCAGTAGTGCTAGTAGCAGCGAAAACGCGGTTAGTGCCCTCTAACAAGGCCGTATCGCTACCTAGATTAGAATTATGTGCGGCGGAATTACTTGCAAATCTTATGACAAAAATCGTCAAAAGCATCAACAGCGTGGCCGTCGTGACATACGGTTGGAGTGATTCTAAGGTAACTCTTAGCTGGATTCAAGGTTCACCGGAGCGCTGGAAGCCTTTCGTAGCGAACCGGGTGAAGAAAATTACTAGCATCATGCCACCAAATACTTGGTATTATGTAAATACCAAAGAGAATCCTGCGGATGCAGCTAGCAGGGGCCTGACGACTTCACAATAGCTGGAGCATGCATTGTGGTGGCAAGGACCTACCTTTTTAGCATCATCACAATTCAAACCTAAAGAACAAACGAAATACTCTACTGACGAAGAGACAAAAAAGCATGTAAACATAGCTCAGAATCTTATCGTAGATAGCAGCATAGTTAACGATCTATTACATCGTTACAGCTCGTTTACAAAAATAACATACATTGTAGCGTGGATACGGCGGGCATTGACATCTGTTGTTAGTAAACAGAAAACAAGGCATATCACCTTACACGAGCTTAGATCAGCAAAACTTACAATAATAAAACACGTACAGCGCGTTGAGTTTAAAACAGATATTGAATGCCTATTGCAAAACCAGGAAGTAAAATCCAATAGCAAGTTACTCAACCTTAATCCATACTTAGATCAAGATGGGATTCTTAGAGCAAAGGGAAGACTCTGGAACGCAAACATAAGCTCCGAAATGAAGTATCCAATCATCATCCCGTACAGCAGTCGACTGACTGAGCTTCTCATCTCGCAAGCCCATGAGCTAACATTTCACGGAGGAGCTCGGCTGACTATGTCCTTTCTTAGACAAAAGTAGTGGATAATCAAAGGTAATCGAGCCGTCAAAACGCAACTTCATAGATGTGTTACTTGCAGGAAACAAGAGCCCAAGAAATTACAGCAGATTATGGGAGATCTACCTGATTTCCGCACTAACCCAGCTCCAGCGTTGTATCACACGGGGGTAGACTACATGGGTTTCATATCTGTGAAGGCAAATAAAGGGCGTGGAATAAAAACAACAAAAGGATACGTGGCTTTGTTCATATGCATGGTCACGAAAGCAGTACACATAGAATTGGTTTCGGACTTGACCAGCGCTTCTTTTATAGCAGCGTTGAGAAGAATGTCAGCACGACGAGGAGCTCCGAAACATATGTACTCTGACAATGGCACTAACTTCGTGGCAGCCAACAAAATTATGCAAGAAGAGTACGAGCAGCTAAAGCAAGTTTTCGGTGATTCATTTTATAAGCAGATAGTGGAAATGGACATAGAATGGCACTGGAACTGTCCCTCAAAGTCTTAAACAACACCTCAAAAGAGTTGTAGCGGATCAAGCATTGACATTTGAAGATTATAGCACCATTTTAGCGCAAATAGAAGCGGGTCTCAATTCTAGACCTCTGTGTCCGATATCTGAAGATATAGACGAGTTAGATTTTTTAACACCCGCGCACTTCCTAACTGGTAGAGCAGGTCTAACCGTTATTGAAACAGCCAATGACGCTAGGACAAGGTGGCACTTAACGAACAAGATTTTTCAAGACCTTTGGAGAAGGTGGAAGTCTGAATATCTTAGCCAATTATCAGTTCGCAATAAGTGGCTAAAATCAAAGAGCAACATTAAGATCGGTAATATGGTGACCATCCACGATGATAATTTTCCTTCTGGGAAATGGCCAGTGGGGAGAGTCGTCGAGGTGCACCAAGGGAATGACGGATATGTAAGAGTGGTGACATTAAAAACAAAGAATGGTTTAATAAAGCGACCTATTATCAAATTATCCGTCTTACCTATCGAGCAAGAGGAAGAAAAGGCCAAACCCAAGATCACAAAGGATATAACGCCAGCAAGTACGATAAAGACTCGTAATTTCGTTAACGTAGTTTTATCATTAATATTTTTTATGAGCATTTTGAGCAGCAAAGAAGCATCAAGCCGCATTACCCAATTTAGTGGTAATCAATCCTTATACTACGATCCAATGGGTAACTTGAATTTAATACGGGATCAATGGAAAATTGTGTCTTATTACAACATGCAACCTTATTGGCAAGGTGATAAAGCAGTGGATACTTTCATCAAATATCTAGAGCAAACATGTAAACAAATCAAAGAGCACAGCCATTGTAACATGATTTTATTGCAAGTGCAGCATGATTATACGGAACTCCAATATCATAATAAACTCCTGCTAAATCAGCATTTCGGCACTCGGTCAAGAACTCGACGCGGCCTTGTCAACGCAGTCGGCTCTATAGCCAATAGTTTATTTGGAGTACTCGACCAAAGCTTCGCTGATAAATACCAACGTGATATTGAAAAGATAAATGGCAACGAAAACCACTTATTACAACTTTGGAAAAATCAAACGTCCGTGGTAGAAGCTGAGTATAATATTCTGAAACGAACTGAGAAGACTATTGATATTCAGTATAAGCTCATAAATAGACACCTAAACCTTTTAGATCAAGCAGCTAAGCAAGTACAGATGCAAAGCCATAGCACATCAATTTTACAAGAATTCACCCTAGCGGCCATGGCTACGACAAACATGATACAAAACTTAAGGCGTGTACAAGATACTTTAATCGACACCTTGACGGATATTTATCATTGTAAAATTAACATGCATCTACTTACTCCAGAGCAAGTCAGCAACGAACTCCAAATCATTTCCAGTCAAATATCAAAGGAACTTACTTTACCCATCAGTAACATCCAGTCCGATTTATATGAAATATATAAGTTACTTAAGATCAAGGCGAGAGTGAGTAAAGAGTACTTGATGTTTGAGATCTCCGTGCCACTCATTAGCAAAGACAGTTTTCAACTGTACCGCTTAATACCGGTACCTCTTCAAGTTGGAAATGACATGGTTAGCATTACCCCTAGCACAGATTACATAGCAACTAATCTGATGAGGGACTCCTATATTGAAGTCAAGGACGACGACCTTCAAACTTGCACCTATCAGGATGAAAGTTACATCTGTCAGTTACGAGGTCCAATCAAGCGTTTGGACCCAGAAGAAAAGTTCTGTCAAACCGAACAAATAGGTGTCTGCCAGCCCAGGAAGGAAACCTGCAAGAATATGTGGTTACAATTACACAACCTATCGTCCTATCTGTATTTTGCATGTAATACTTATTCATTT
The DNA here is from genome assembly GCA_944739405.2 of Euclidia mi. NCBI lineage: Eukaryota > Metazoa > Arthropoda > Insecta > Lepidoptera > Erebidae > Euclidia > Euclidia mi. Next base: position 98,212,800 of record OX123182.2, read on the forward strand.
ACGATTATATGTGACACTGAAACCCGAGCGCGCCGAGTCAGCAAGGCCGGACTCATTCAACTCGACAAAGAATGCATAGCTAAAGGTCGTGACATAACTCTGTACTCATATCAACAGGAAAACAAGCTAAATTTAAAACCTGACCTCTTAATCGCGAATATAGCTCCAATACAGCATCATCATTTGGTCAATATTACGCTGCCACTTCTCGAGAAAACAACAGAGGACGCACAGATCAACAACTCACTAACACGTCTCGGCGATCAGATAGCCGCTATGAAAAAAGCAGCTTTGGATGAAGCGACAATAACTACGCATGATATACATCACTATGTCATATCATACGTGTTACTAGCAACAACCGTCGCAGCATTCCTGTGGTTCCTGTGGTGGCGAGGCAAGCAAGCCTCACCCGCGCCCGAGCGTGGCCCGCAAGCGCCATGCGAGCCACTGCCTGCAGCAGCGGCTGCCGTGCCGCGGGCGGCGCCTATTAGCAGTGTGAGTGTTAGTGCAAGTGCGCGTAAGCCGTCCGTGACCGAACATGGACATAGTTGTGTGAGTGTAAGTGCGCGTGAATCACCCATGCCCGAGCAAGGGTTCAGTGCTTGTGGGACCAAACGGTGGTCCAGCTTACGGTTTAAAAAAGACAAATCAACATCACCCATCAGTAAAAGACAATCGGTTTTTATGGTAGATAACATAACATAACATATAACTTCACGCCTTTTATCCCCGAAGGGGTAGGCAGAGGTGTATTACACACCCACACTTCGCCAGATATGTTTCGGTCCCAATGTAATAGGGGGCGAGCCTATTGCCATCTACCGGGCACATTATTAAGCGAGCGATAATTAACATTTTTAATACACACATAACTTCGAAAAGTCAGAGGTGTGTGCCCGGGGTACCTGGGGATCGAACCCGAGACCATCGTCTCGGCAGTCCGTTACGTACACCACTGGGCTACCTGGTTTATGGTAGATCTAGATAGGAATTAGCTATAATTAAGAAGAAGAACATTCAGCATTGTATTAGCATTCATTTATCATAAGCAAACCACTGGTTCACCTATGTATTACTAACCCCTTAATTGTAACATCATCTCCTCTCATCTTTTATCATCCGTATCCTCCCCTCGGGAGCATGTTCGATACTCATCGAACACATTATCATCAGCAGTTTTGGCTCAAGTAGGTCACGCAGCCGCACCAGCGGACCGCGCGTTCTACACGAGCCAGTGTGCGATCAACCGACCTACTTGTAACACTCATAATCATCATTAGCATTAATTAACGTAAAGTGTCGGAATAAATCTATATCTAAATCTCAGCTTAGACTTATCATTTAGCATCCCAAAACATCTAGCAGCTCGAACCGTACCGTTCACAAACCTCACAGACTACCACTCAAACTATGTCTGATGCTCACTTGGCTTAGGCCCGTAACGTCAGTCTGTCACCGGTTAATTAACCGAGAAAACAAAAGAAAAAGAAAATAATAATAATAATAATTTATTGTCTTAACAGTGTTACAATATTACAAATTAGTGTAAGGAGTCTCCTTTTAAGCAAAATATGCCTGTATTAGGACACTCCGCTCTTCCATAACATGTTTACAATGTTTATAATAAACACTATTAAATAAAAGTACTTACAAAAAATGTTTAAAGAAATAATTTAGATAAAACATAAATACTAGAACACTTAAAAATACTTAAAAATACCTTAATTATCATTTGCATGCGTTGGGTATGTGTGTGGTGTGTGTCTGTGTGTGGCGTGTCATGTGGTGAATGTGTGTGTGTGAATGTGTGTGTGTGAATGTGTGTGTGTGTGTGTGTGTGTGTGTGTCTCTGTGTGTGAAAATGTTATATTATTTAGTTCAGCAATGCCTTTGTTTCTTCATACGAAAGACGTTTTAGCCACTTTATTAAAATTTGCTTTGTTTCTTTATATTGTTTAGGATAGATATAAATTTCTTTATTAATTTTATTATATAATTGAGCAGATCGTTTGCCAAACTGAATACTGGAAAACTTTGTTTTAGTTCTAGGGATTAGGGCTATTAAATCCTTCCGCCTATTAGTCACAATATTCGCATTATAAGGAATAGATTTATGAAATTTTAATACTGTTTGGAGAATGTAGAGTTTTCTTACAGAGAGTAAACCACATAGCTGATATAAAGTAGAAGTACGGAATTTCATCTTCTTAAAATACATTACCTTTATCAAGGAACGCTGCGCTCGTTCTATTTCCAAGAACTTAGTTTTTCCGGCACCGCCCCAAATAGGAATGCAGTAAGTTAATACAGATTGTACTAGAGCAAAGTATATCTCATTCAGAATATTTCTATTTCTATTAGTAAGTTTATCTGTAGTCGGGCTTTGTGGTATCACATGTCTTAGTGATTTAAAAATCCAGCTAAGTTTCCTAACCCTATTGGTGACCTGCTCTATGTGAGGGTACCAAGACAATCTTTGGTCAACTACAACGCCGAGATATTTTGTTTGATTAACGTTTTTTATTAATGGACAGTTGCAATTTTTGTTGTTAATATCACGACATGAGTGTATTTTAATGCCAAAGCTATCATTTGGAATTGTGCGAGTACTTATACCAAAATTAATAACATTCGTTTTGTTTGTGTTAAGTGTGAGTTGATTGTCACTTAACCATTCAGCTATGCGAACCATACCTAATTCCGTGTTATATTTAACATCACTCCAGGTCCTACCACAGAAAACAACAGCTGTGTCATCAGCGTATGAAAAAACCTTCGCGTTATTAATTTCCATGTTACATAAATCATTAATGTACATTAAAAATAATGTCGGTCCTAATACGCTTTCTTGGGGAACGCCATATGACACGTTTACGTTGTCACTGGTGTAACAGTCCACTTTTACCCTTTGTTTGCGGTTAGATAAATAGTACTTAAAGAGATTTAGCTCTGTATCTCTAACGCCAACTTTTTCAAATTTTTTTACAAGGGTAGAGACAGAGACGGTGTCGAATGCTTTTTTAATATCAATGAAGACAGTTTAACATTTCTCGCCCTTTTCGAGATGGTCCGTTATAAGTGACGTTAGGGCAGTAACTGCATCTTCCGTAGCCTTGCCTAAAGCCATATTGTGAGTTGGACAAAATATTGTATTGATTTAGGTAGTTGAGCAACCTTTTGTTTATCAACTTTTCAATTATTTTAGATATAGAAGGCAATATGGAAATAGGTCTATAATTATTGATGTCATCTTTATTCCCAGCCTTATGAATTGGAATAATTATAGACTTTTTCAACGGGTTTGGGAAAATACCATTTCTAAAACATAAATTAGTGAGGTGTGATATAATGGGTACTATTTCTTTACCTATATATTTTAAAAATTGTGTCGAGATATTGTCCCACCCAGCGGCACTATTTGATTTTAGGCTCATCAGTGTACTGTACACTTCTTCAGGGTTTGTGTCTAGAAGACCGAAATAATTCATCTGTGATGGTAATGTAGAGAGCCTGTTAGAAACACTGTGGTTGCAATGCTTAATTTCAAGAGCCAGATGCTGACCAATAGTGCCAAAATATTTATTTACATAATTTACTGATTCATTAGAAGACAGTTTAATATTTAATATTTCTGAATTCGTGTTTTTTTTCTTGTTTGTATAGGTTATTGCTTTTACGTTCCTCCATAATAGTTTACTATTTTTGATCGAATTAGCTAGAAGTTCTCTTTCATATTTTCTTTTAAATTTTTTTATTAAACCATTACAATAATTTCTGTATCTCGTATATGTTATACGTAAGACATCATTATGTTGGTCTAAACGAAGTTTCTTTTGAAGTTTATTACGGTTTCTTATGCACCTTAATACTCCAGCAATGATCCACGGTTTAATAATGTGTTTAGTGTTAGGGATACTCACTATAGTAGTATTCAACCGAATAGAGTCTATGAGCATTTGTATGATACTATCACACAATAAGTCCGGATCATTACAAAACATTAATTCATTTATCCTTTTTTTCTTTTAGATAATCTAGAGCCTGTTCAAAATCTAAAGTGCTGATAGTTTTCTGTACAGTATGAGTGGTTTTGGTCTTAGAAAGTACTAATAATGTTGTGTAGTGGTCAGTAATTGTAGAAGGAAGAACGGCGATGCTGGCAGATACCTTTTTCTTATTTATTTTAACATCAAGTGGTCCACGCAATTCCCTTCTCTTGTAGGCAACATATGACCGGGCAGTATACCATAATGTGACAACATAGTAAGATAGTTTATCCTATTGTTATGTTCAGTAGATGTGTTGTTTTACAGTGTAATGATGCTTACAAATAATTACAATTTACTCCGTGTGTTGACGAACTACGAATACAAAGTTATTTCATTCTGGGAGTGTTTTAAGAGGCCACTAAGGAAAATACATAGTATCTTTGGAAAGGCCCAAAACTCATGATCAATCCATCTGGCCCACTAGCCCGATGGTTCATGTCGATAGCATAGTAGGTCAAAGAACAATGGCAGAATTTGGTCTGGGTTTGTTGTGGCGACCTTAAACTTCATATGAACAAAACAAATTGTTTTTTTTTCTGCGATTTTTAATATTTTCACTTTGTATCGTTAAAGCTGGTGTATTTTAGGATGATAAAAAGCATTCCACTTGATTATGAATACTTTATTATTTGATTGTTGCCATAGACAATGGTGTGACAGGAATAGACGTGAGTGATATATCCGTATCGATTATTAAATGAGTAATCGATAATATCGACCTTTATAGAGTTGGTTTGGTTTAAAATGCAGTTATTTAATATTTAATCAACATTATATCAATAAGCTAATATTTTTGAAGCAAAAGAACGTTTAAATCAAATAAAAACATCACAGCATCGTTTTAATGTTGTATCGATTTCACATAAAATCGATTTAAAATGTGCAGCTGTGCTTTTGTCTTTGGCTGTGCCAGTTAGATGCTACAAAATACTTCCGCGTTTTAATGTCAATCTGACATATGTCATTTGATAATTCTAACGTACCTACCTACATTGTTTAACTTTCATACTATAACTTTCCTTTTACCTACATTGTTCATTCTTAACTAAAAATTCAAACACCGATATCTTCTTTTTCCACCTTACCTGAGTGAAAATAGAATCATTTATAGACTCTGTTACTTACGCCAAATTTTTTGATATAGTTTTTGTTACTGTACGCTTCAATTTAATTTCAGACATTTTGATGTATGGAGATCTGCCATTGTCCTTTCCTATTGAATCACTATTGTGACGAAAATTAGGAAAGGACTTTGTCCAAGAGTGGCCTGCGAATATCTACTTGATAATTACTTTCCAAATTCTATACTCAACTTAAATATCTAACACTGGTATAATATTTTTATATGGTGAGCCCATCAACAATATAGCAACAGCTATCGTCAGGCAAACAGTTTACCTTCGACCTGTTAGTCAAGGTTACAGGCCAATATGACAGGGCAGGAATCCTCTGTAAATCATCGCGATCACCATCCTCCTAGCGTAATTGCTGTTACAACCCGGAGTCCGGTTACTACAGAGTGACTTGTGGTGACTGCTTGTCTCACCTCTGCAACCCGAAGGGATAGCGGTAACTTTAAGGCCTTGATTGAAGAATATTCACACAACCAGAACAATATACCGACTGCTTTCTGAATTCAGAATTTAGTAAAATGACTTTGACTTCGCCATGACGTCATTATGTCAGTAGTTGTAATTTTAATATAAATTTTAGACCTACCTTGTATACAGCCTAACGAAACGCAACATTATTTGTCTCCCTATTACGAAGGACCAAAAGCATAACCGGTACAAGCTTAGTTTTATATGCCTACAGTGTTCCTAAGTAATAAAATTACAAAATGTAATAACAAAGAATCATGAAAATAATTAATTTGCTAGTAAGAACCCCGCGATTGTTCAAAGAGGTTCAAAGGAGGCAGTTCAAAGACTACCCACACATAGTTTAGTACAATAATTACAACGTTGTTCCCAGGCACGTTTCTCTAAAGGTGAGCGGGGCCTAAAAGTAAATTTTGATAAAATACATAAAAACAAGAATGTACTTTCTGGCCCCAATACATCAACACACAACACCACACAAAATATGCATGTCCCAAATGAAATTCCTTTTTAGCAATATTTGAGTAAATTAAAAAATTCAATTCCGATCATCAAACGAATTCCCCGGGGTGCAAGACCTTCAGTGGCCCAAAATTTGGCACACTGCGTAAGTCTTGTGGTCCAGGGGAATTCTTTGACGGCTTGGGAACAACTTCTCACTTTCCCTTATAGAATACTACACGCACAAGAAGACCGGCTAACTAAAAAAACTCTTACAGCAAAAATTAAGGAAAATTGCACCTTTTCGGCATCCAAATTAAATTCAGAAAAGATCATACATATTATATTATCGAATAGAGTCGTATGAAAAAGAATGTCATGAAAGATTGAGACTAATCGAGTTTCCACAAGAGCTTAGTAATTGCTGTGAAAGTTTGTGTGCTAATCCTAGTCATAAAACTGTGATAGATAAGTTGTATTCAGATGTTGTTCTTGCGTTGAGTGAGGCATCGGTGGTAGATCGTGGAGGAGGTACTAGGCGCTCCAAAAAAGTGGTAGGCTGGAATAAACATGTAGCTGAGGCTCACAGGGTAGCTAGGCGAGAGTTTAGGTCATGGGTGATGCACGGTAAACCAAATTCTAGAGGCTAGAAAGGTTTTTAAATCTCGCTTAAAATGGTGCCAGGACCACGAAGACCAAATTAAAAAGGACATTCTGGCCTCGCATCATTCGAGGAACGACTTTCGCGGCTTTTGGAAAGCTACTAATAAATTAAATAATCGACCGAGTATCCCGGTGAGCGTTGGCGGCATTAGTGAACCGGTAAAGATAGCGGAACTATTTAAGGAGCATTTTTATACTAGGTCTCCATTGGGATCCTCTCAGTCGCAGCTCGATGTTGAGCCCGGCATGGATGTGAGGGTCAGATTTAAATCTAAGGAAATTGCACAGACTATTGCTTCTATGTCGAGGGGTAAATCCCCTGGCCATGACGGGCTCAGCATCGAGCACCTGAAATACGCAGGGCCACATATTGCTAGGGTCCTTTCAATGTAATACAACTTCTGCATGAGCCATAGTTACTTGCCGAGTGAGATGATGCGAACAATAGTAGTGCCCATTGTAAAAAATAAGACTGGCGACCTTGCAGATAGCAGTAACTATAGGCCTATTTCGCTAGCTACCGTGATTTCGAAAATTTTTGACAGTGTGCTTAATTCACAGCTAAATAAGTTATTAAATTTTCATGACAACCAGTTCGGATTTCGACCTGGTTTGTCCACAGAAAGTGCAGTGTTGTGTCTTAAGCACACTGTCAGATATTATACACAGCGGCAGACAAGTGTTTATGCTTGCTTCCTGGATCTGTCGCGGGCATTTGATCTGGTTTCCTACGATGTTTTATGGACGAAGTTGCAAGAGAACAAGCTGCCAGTGGAGCTTATTAATATCTTAAAGTTTTGGTATGGAAATCAGATCAATAATGTAAGATGGGCTGGAGCCCTCTCGCAATCATACAGGATGGAATGCGGGGTACGGCAGGGAGGTTTGAGCTCGCCTACGCTGTTCAACCTGTATGTAAATGAGTTGATCGGTGAGCTCAACACTACAAGGTTAGGTTGTCACATAGATGGCGTATGCGTAAACAACATCAATTACGCAGATGACATGACATTACTGTCAGCGTCTGTTTGTGGGCTCCGAAAGTTAGTGGCTATATGCGAAAAATATGCGAAAACACATGGCTTGCAATACAATGTGAAAAAGTCTGAAGTCATGGTGTTTGAGGTTGGGGGTAAAAGACCTCAAAATATTCCGTCTATCAGACTAAAGAATCAAGTGCTAAAAATAGTATCTGAATTTAAATACCTTGGCCACATATTAACCCCCAACCTCACCGATGACCTCGACATTGAGCGAGAGCGGAGAGCGTTGTCCATACGAGCCAACATGCTGGCCCGCAGGTTTGCGCGTTGTTCACTGAATGTAAAGCTCACGCTTTTTAGAGCATACTGTACAACTTTCTACACGTGCAGCCTGTGGGCTAGGTATACTCGTAAATCGTACAACACTCTCCGTGTTCAATATAATAATGCGTTTAGGGTGTTGGTGGGGTTGCCCCGCTTCTGTAGCGCATCGGGTATGTTCGCGGATGCAAAAGTGGCTTGCTTCTACGCAACCATGCGTAAGAGATGTGGATCCCTGGTGCGCAGGGTGTGGGCCAGCCCCAAGAACATGCTAAGAATGATCGCCAGTAGACTCAATTGTACCTATGTGAATCGATGTTGTGCTGTCTCACATGGGATGTAAATGTATATGGGATGTACCTACTATTTTTTTGTCATGTTATTGTTTACTAACCATAGTTCGTAAGTACTTACTAATCAAATATGTTAAATGAGTCATAGTCACTTGAATAAATAAAATTTATTATTATTATTAAGTTTTGGCTGCTGTCAACCGGGATTCTAAGAAATCTTTAGCGTTAATTAATTTACTTCAATTTATTTTACTTTAGTGTAAATATTAATACTATTCGAGTCTATGATCAATTGATCACATGATCCGTTGACCTCTACAGTCCTTTTACAATAAATTAGATTGTGATATATCCACACGTAAAAGGAAGTGTAATAATGACGGGCTTGTCAGCCTAGTAGTTGATGACCCTAACTGCTATACTGGAGAACGTAAGTTCGACTCTCACACAGGACAAAATTTGTACGAGGATAGTGATTATTTGTTCTGTATCTGCCTCTGTGGTCCTGCGGTAGTGTAAGCAACTGCGGATCATGAGGTCTCGGGTTCGATTCCCGGGTCGAACAAAAAGTGATATTGGGTTTTATGGTTAGAAATTGTCCAATAGAAGTTCGGAGTCAGGGAGTTGGCGATGTCACACACCCGTGTCTCGGAAAGCAGTCCTGCGCCCTATCTTCCTCCGGTCGTATTGCTTGTGGCGTCCCGTCTGACTATGAGAGTGAAGGAATAGGGAGTGCACTTGTGTTTGCGCACTTGTGCTCTATAATATGTCCCGCGCAGTTGGCAGGTGTCATATAAAGGCGAGCCGCCGTGGCCGGAATCTCTCGGATGACATTATCTGGCTGTAATTAATATAATAAAATAAGCATGTATTTAGAACTAATATTAAGTACCTATGTTTATCAGGTATCTGGTTGCCATAATACAAGCTCTATTGGGCTCGGCATCAGGTAATCGTGATTAAGTTGTCCCAGGATAATTATAATTCCTTGGACGATGGATAGTACAGACAGTATAGTAGACGGATTATTTTTTAGTTTACTAAGAGATATCAGTTTTATAATAGATAGACCATAACATAGTGTAACGGGTTCTGGTAGTAAAACGCAGTAAACGTTCTAGATGCGTTTATTGCCGAGTATTGCCTCGCTTCCTATGCCGAGTATGACCGACCAACAACACGACACTGGCCTGAACACTAAGGGCTGCAGTCTCCCACGCTGTTCCCTCCGGTAGTGTGCTGGGCAACCTGCCCAGCACACAACTCGAAGGGCTGCGCGTAGCGGCAGATCCTCGCAGGCCGTTGGCTCAGCTGGCAGGTGCCGGCGGTGTGTGTGCGATGAGCGGGGCAGGCCAGACTCTTCGGCAGAGGTGACGCCGAAGGGGATGCAGCAGGTGTAGCGGTCTAGGTAGCGTAGCCCGGAGCTTAAGGTAAACCTGGAACCTGAAGGAAAGCAGCATTAGGAGAGCCACAACCAATAGAGTCAGGCAGGCGGCGTCAGCCGGCCTCAGCTAGCAGGTAGAGAGATGGGCAGTACGCTAACGCAGTAAATGTAGTAACTTACCCACAGCTGGGATCAGGATACACGTAGAATGTATAAAGATATAGCGGTACAGAATAGAGTAACGGTAGTAGGTTAGTGTAGAGTAGCGGTGACGGCCTCTCTGTCGGCCCCTTTATATACCGGCCCTCCATCAGCGTTGGTGTTGGCGCATTTCCTAATAAGGGCAAAACTTACGAGAGCGGACGATAGCCTTCCCTGATTGGCCGAGCGTATGGACGGTGTTATGACGTACACTCGGTAGGTACCGGTCATACGCTACAATAGTATAGAGAATGAAACAAAAATACGAAACTTTAGTTCATTTAGCCAATAACATTTTTTTATAATCCATGGAAAATAAACCGGTCAAGTGCGAGTCGAACTCGCATACCAAGGGTTCCATACAAACCTGTAGGTATATAAAATTATTTAAAAAAAATGTGATTTAACAAAAAATTTAGGTTTTCAATATTTTTACTATGTGCTATAAAACGTTTCTTTATGCCAAATTTCAAGATTCTAGATCGACTGGAAGTACCCTCTAGTTTTGACTTGAGCATTTGATATGAATTTCAATTTTATATCTCTACGGGTTCATGAGGAAAGGGGTGGCACCTTTAAAATTATTAAAAACATTTTAATTATATATAATGTAATTTAAAATTTACGGCTTTTTGCATTTTTTTCTTTATCTGTGCTATAAGACGTTGCTTCGTGCCAAATTTCAAGATTCTGAGTTCAAGGGTAGTACCCTGTAGGTTTTGAGTCCCTTGCGAGTAGTTGCGAGTTTAAAAATATGCTTAAAGTGCTGTTTCTGTTACAGCTTCACGGTGTAATAGAACTTTGATATGAATTTTAATTTAATAACTCTACGCGTTCATGAGGAAAGAGGTAGTAACTTAATTGTTTTTATAATAGGTATGATGGGACAAAAAATTTACATTTTTGGAAATGTTTCCTTAATTTGTGCTATAAGAAGTTGCCTCGTACGAAATTTTAAGATTCTAAGTTCACGGGCAGTTTCCTGTAGGTTTTGATTCCCTTGTGAGTTTCGAAAATTTGCGAGAATTTGCATAAAGAGCTGTATCTTTTGATTGCGTTGGCTTAGAAGTTTGATTGTGTTACAGCTTAAAGATATTATAAACCCGAGCATTTGATATGAATTTCAATTGAATACCTCTACGAATTTTATTATATTTAAGCGTGGTGTAAGAAAATTACTGCTTGCTAAAGCTTACTATTCTGTCAAGGAATATCTAACAGATAGATTTTTATAAAAACATGACTGTGACACTATTTAAATTGTATGACATGTTTGGATTTGTTTTTAATTTATATTATTTTAATTAATTCTGACATCCCTTGTAACATTTAAATATTTATTTATACATAAGTTATATCATAAGTGCTGACATACTTGTGTCCAATAATGTTTTAAATAAATACATACCTAATAATGTTAAATATGAAATTTTGCATGCTTAAGAGCTGAGTATGGTGATACCCTGTATTGATAATTTAAGATCCCTGTAATCCCATATTACGCAAATAAATGATTTGAATTTGAATTTGTGTTCTGGAAAGGGCTAGTAACTTTAAAATAATGTTTCTTTTATTATACCAGGTAAGTAAAAATTTACGCTTTTCGCAATTTTTTCGATATCTGTGCTATAAGACGTTGGTTTGTACCAAATTTCAAGAATCTGAGTTAACGGGAAGTACCCTGTAGGTTTTGATTCCCTTGCGAGTAATTGCGAGTTTGAAAATATGCTAAATTTGCTGTTCCTTTTGATTGCGTTAAGATTTAAGTTAGATTTTGTTACAGCTTAAAGGATTATTATAGACCCAAGTATTCGATATGAATTTAAATTTAATAACTTTACGCGTTCATGAGGAAAGGGGTAGTAACTTTAAAATTAATATATATTTTTTATATGATGTTACTAAAATTTACGGTTTTCGCAATTTTTCCTTTATATGTGCTATAAGACACTGCTTCGTACCAAATTTCAAGATTCTGAGTTCACGGGAATTACCCTGTAGGTTTAGATTCCCTTGCGAGTTGTTGCGAGAAAATATGCGGCTTAAATTGATGTTTATTTTTATTGCGTTGACATATAAGTTTGATTTCGTTACAGCTTAACAGTTTTATATACCTGAATATTTGATATGAATTTCAATTTAGTACCTCTACTCGTTCATGTGGAAATGGTAATAACTTTAAAAATACTAAAAATATTTTAATGATGTGATGTAACTAAAACTTTCGAAATTCGTCCTATATCTGTGCTTTAAGACATTGCTTCGTACTAAATTTCAAGATTCTGAGTTTACGCTACAGGTTGCAGCAATTTTTAGCATAAACGTCTGTATCTTTTGATTGCGTTGGTTTAGAAGTTTGATTTTTCTACAGCTTCATGGGACAGTAGATTTGGCTATTAGATATAAATTTCAGTTTGATAACTTCACGCGTTTCTGAGAAAATGGGTCTTGACAGACGGACGGACAACAAAGAGTACTGATGGTTTTCCCGATAGAAAAGTATACGAGCGAGAAGTTTGCGTCACTTAGGAGAGAAGAGCAAGGACAGACAGACGGGTAATGCCCAACAACTAGAAAAAATATTTCAAAGTAAAATATTCTATGAAAAAGCTCGATGAAAGTTGAAGGGAGTATAATCAAAATATTGTCCCTAATATGGTAAAAATATATATTTGTCGATCTAGATACTACTAGCTACTATACAATTTATTTGCTTGACTGGGTTCAAAAACATCTTATTTCCGAACTGAAGTAGCCTGCAAGCCATAGGCATTGATGAATTACTTTCAACACAACGTTTTCAGGCAACAGTTTTTTTATACCTGATTTTTTTTAAAATAAATTTTGTTATTGTTTCGAATTATTATTTTTGCTTTTGTACAAAGTTTTTATGCTAGAACTGTAGAACATGATTGGGTACATACGTAATTGTCAAAAACTATTAGACCGATCTGTGGGATTTTATTAGCGTTTTTAATTTTTATGGAACGAGAAATAACTAGCACCTTTCTTCCATCCGCCTTCTTGGACGCAAAATAGTATTTTTCGGATATGTCGTAAGGCGAGGAGATGTGGCGAAGGCAACAATGCGTGAGAAATGGCGAAAAATTCCTTGATGTGACGATTATCACTCTGCTCAGAGTCTTAACGAAGAAGTACACAGTAACAAAATAATATAATTTTATTGTGTTATTGTTTCGAATTATTATTTGTGCTTTTGTACAAAGTTTTTATGCTAGAACTGTAGAACATGATTGGGTACATACGTAATTTTCAAAAACTATTAGACCGATCTGTAGGATTTTATTTGCGTTTTTTATATTTATGGAGCGAGAAATAACTTCTTCGTTACGACTCTGGGCAACTTCTAAACCAACGCAATCAAAAGATACAGCCGTTTATGCTGCAAATTGACGCAATTTTGGAAACTTGCAAGGGAATCAAAACCTACAGGGTACCCGTAGCGTGAACTCAGAATCTTGAAATTTTGTACGAAGCAATGTCTTATAGCACAGATATAGGAAAAATTACGAAATAATAATTATAAGAATAAATAAAAATATTTTAAGTATTTTTAAAGTTATAACCATTTCCACATAAACGCGTAGAGGTACTAAATTGAAATTCATATCAAATATTCAGTTATATAATACTTTTAAGCTGTGTCTTGTCGCACGAGTGATTGATTACCACGTGGTAGCCGGGATCGATCACTCGCCGAGCAATTAAAGAGAGATAATTAGGTTGACTTACGGGAAATAAATAAAAAATATCACCAAGAAAGTTTAAACTCGCGTTATAATTCTAGTTATTCGATTCGATACAAAAAGAGCTGACACTTAAAATTAGCGAATGAGACAATTATCCAGGGCGTGGACGTTGGCACTTCTCAGGTCTTCGGATGATGTACTCAGCTTGGTGGTGTTGGCCGGAGCAAAGGGAGCGAAGCCTCGTGTGTCCCCAGTATTTATAAGGCCGGCGAGGAGGAGGGGGGCGAGGGAGCGGCCCACTGCTGTGCGTCACTCGTAGCGAGGCCGGGATTTTCCCTAAGGAAAATTCCCTAGCCCAACGGGCGTAGCAGCCCTGAAGATACTCCCTGAAATTAGAGAAAACAAGGGCATGAGTACCTTGAACAAGTGACAACCCTATACGTTAATTAGGATAACTAAATAATAATGACCCACGCTTGCATTCTTCACGCGTACAACGGCAGTCTGAATTTGAACATAAACATTTATCATTCATAATTCATCACACATACCTACATGTAAATGCCGAGGCCAGTGTAATAGCCTAATAATAAAGATAACAATCTATGGAGAAGCGCTTAGGGTAATTATTAGGTAATAATGATTTGTAGATATAAGAAACTTGATCTAGCCCTACGACTTATAAATCTTGGGTTCGGCCTTTGCCACTAGATAAGTAAACTTTTTGAATATAGTTAGGTATAACAACAGATTTTTCGTAAAGATGAACAAAAATAATATAAGCCGCAGACACGACCGGACCGCTCAATGTCAAAGGAAAGAAATTAATAAATATTTTGCTCTAATTAATAACTACAACACGACCAGTAAACACCTTTTGAATGTAAACAATGGTGAATCATTAGTTAGGCATTTATTTATCGGCGCGTCGCTGAGTGAACGCGCGTGCGTCATAACGACAACTAGGTAGGTACGATCTAAATGGTAGGTACTATTCGACTGTTCCGAGCTCGCGACGCACGGGTAATCACCATGATCGTTTATAAATTACCTATAATAACAATGTGATTATGGAATTTATACCGAATTAAGAATAACAACAGAACTTCAGAACAAGGCACGGCGAAAAACAATACGCCAATTAAGATGCATTTCAACAAATAGATTTGCGAAAAGAAAATACACATGCGAGAATCGAACCACAGACCGATCCGACAACAACTTTTTAACCACTGAGCCATAACTGATAGTTAGATAAACAACAGATTCTTTGTAACAATATTACATGTAACAAACTTTATTACAATTTATAAATGAAACATTTATTCATTTTATGTTAGCATGTTTACATAAATCATTAACACAACACAATGCATTATCTTGTGAGCTTCGACTCGCAAACAAAAGAACCATTGTTGGTCTTCACAAATAATTATTTAGGTAATTATAACTTTGTATAGATATGCGTCTTACATTGTTGTTTTTATACTTTTATTATTCTTTGTAATTAATCAACTTGAAATCCTTGATGTGCCATTCGCCTAAAGGTTTTCCGGCCATGTCGTTAAGTTTGTATACTAGAGGTGATTTTTTTGAGGCAATCTTACATTTAATAAATTTAGGCGCCAATTTCTTGCTAAAGTATTTATCCTTGTCACTAAGTAGAAACGTTCTGCGCCAAACTATATCACCGACATTGAATTCTGCCTGTTTACGGCGAAGATAATAAGATGAACAATTTCGTTGGTGGGCCGACAACAGAGCTGAATGTACCTTCTCGAAAATAGAAGACAAATAGCCTAAAGTTTCGGCATAGCCGTCCCGTGGTTCAAGCACCATATCGGAATTAAATTCCTTATCAATATACTGAGAACCACATGTTATGACCTCCCTACCAAAAACAAGGAAATTAGGAGAATAACCAGTAACCTCACTAACTGCGCAGTTAAGGGCGAATTGAACTTTAGTGATTAGAGTGTCCCAGATTCGATGATCAGATTCTATGAAAGTTGAAATAGCTGTCATAATAGTTTTGTTGTAACGTTCAACTGAGTTAACGTGGGGAGTATACAACGGTGTAAAATGCAAATTTGGAATTTTATATGTTGACAACATACTTTTAAAGGTTGCGCTAGTAAATTGTTTACCGTTATCCAAAACAATAGTAGATGGAATTCCATGCACCAAAAATACATTTTCCTCGAGAATTTTTGTTATCACTTCTGCAGTTGCCCGTTTAATGGGGAAAAGTAAACAATATTTAGAGAAACAACAACTGACCACAAATATAAAAGTGTTTTGTTTCTTGCTGGGAGGCAATGAACCAATCAAATAAATGCTAATCGTCTGAAAGGGCTTTTGACATGATTTGGGTTTTCCCATTAGACCTAAATTTGGGTGATTTTGGTGTTTATGGGTGATACAAGGTTCACATGAACTGACGAACTTGACAACATCGGTGTACATACCAGGCCAAAAGTAATTAAGTGCGAGACGTTTGTATGTCTTAAAAATACCCAGATGTCCAGCAGTGGGCGAAGAATGATTCTGCCTTAGAATGTCATTTCTTTGGTCAGACGGAATAACCTCTTTCCATTGAAATTCTCTAGTGAGAGGGTTTAATGTTTTTTTAAAACAATACAATTTATTGTTTATTACTTGATAGTTAACAAAGGAAGTCGGAGAACTTAAACAGCCTTTATAGATATTTAAATACCAAGGATCATTAGTAGAAACTGGTAAATTCTGATTAGAATTAATATCTATATTTATATCATTAGCAATAGCAGAAACGGGTAAAGAGCGAGACAGAAAATCAGGTAAAACGTTATCGGAACCCCGACGATGACGTATTTCGAAATTATAGGAAGATAAGCGAACTCCCCATCTGGCTAACCGGCCAGTAGGGTTATTTAAGGTCAAGAACCATTTCAAAGCAGCGTGATCTGTGTACTGTGTAAACAATAAACTTTTTACCATTTTCAAGATAGCAACGCCAGTGTTCTATAGCAGATAGAACAGCCAGGGCCTCGCGCTATGTGGCACTGTAATTTTTTTCTTGCTTAGTGAGTGATTTGCTATAGTACGCTATGACTCTTTCCTCACCATTTAACCTTTGACAGAGGATCGCGCCAAGTCCAAAATCGCTAGCATCTGAGTGTATTTCAAACGGTTGCGAGTAGTCAGGACAAGCCAACACCGAGGAGGAAATCAAACAATTCTTTAGGTTATTAACGCCTCATTAGCCTCTGTCGTCCAACAGAATGGAGGTGCGTTTTTACTTTGAGATGTTAACTTATTTAAGGGTGCAGCAATAGAGCTAAAATTCGGTATAAAACGCCTGTACCACGAGGATGCGCCTAAAAAACGACGTACTTCTTTTCTATTAGAAGGAGTGGGATAATTTTTCATTGAAATTACTTTATCCGGATCGGGATGCAATCCACTAGAGTCGACAACATAGCCTAAATATTTTAGTTTATCTCTAAAAAATTGACATTTTTCGAGATTAATTGTTAAATAAGCGCTTTTTAGTTTATCAAGAATGCGTAATAAAAGAGTAATATGCTCGTTGAAGCTGGACGTTATACAGATTATGTCATCGATAAAACAGAAAACCTTATTTTCAAATTGTGGACCATAAAATAAAATATCAACTAATCGTTGTTGAGTAGCTGGCGCATTCGTAAGACCGAAGGGCATTCTTTTGAATTGAAATGTGCCACGCGTAGGAATATAAAAGGCTGTTTTGCAACGGTCTTCTTCTTTAATTAATGTTTGCCAAAAAGATTTAGACAAATCTAAACTAGACAAGTATTTAGCATCTCTCAGATTATCTAAAATTTCCGAAATATAAGGCAAGCTATAAGCATCTTTTTTTGTAACGGAATTTAATTTACGACTGTCCAAACAGAAACGCAGTTCACCATTCTTCTTAGGGGTCAAAATGACCGGGTTTTACCACGGGCTTTCACATCGTTCAACAACATCCTCTGAGAGCATGTCGTCAAGATGCTTTATTAAAATTCTTTGTTTATCGGGAGACATGCGATAAAATCTTTGCCGAATAGGGGGGCAATCACCTGTATCAATTGAATGAGAAATAATATTTGTGCAACCGAGACCCCGCTTCTCGTATGAAATATCGGTAAATTTAGAAATAATGTTGTCAGCGGTAGCTCTCTGGTCGACTGTAAGATGATCATAAGAAACAAGATGTGTAGGGGGAACTGCCTGCAACTCCATTACTTGAGCGTCAGACTTGTTCACAATCAAAATAGACTCTAATTTGTTAGGAAATAGGCCAAAGCTTCGCCAAAAATCCATGCCAAGGATAAGGGAATTTTGAATCCCAGGTACAACATGAACTTCTAAGTTAATCAATTTATCCTGAAACTCAAAGGGTAGAAACACCGATCCCAAGGACTCAAATCGTTCGCCGCCAGCTGTTATTAACCTTAAAGGTTTCGATTTATCCAAAACATCGTCTTTCAAAAATAAGTTATGCAAATTATTACCTAAAATTGTAACGCAAGATCCAGAATCTAAAAGACCAGTGGTAGGTATTCCGTTTAATTTTAGAGTAACGTAAGGTAAATATTTTACTTTAGAATTACGGATTGAGGATATATGATAGCTACTAAAGAATTTTTTTAAAAAGTCCAACCAATTATTCCACTCTGTTTTATTACAATTAGTTGTATAATTTGATTTTCCACAATCCTTGTTAACTAGTTTTTTGAAACTGTAGGGGTCGACTTAGATTTACAATTGGGGCAGTCTGACACCTTGAAACCCTTTGTGCCGCACTTAAAACAGATTAGGTAGTGTGGCTGACGGCAATTACGTAATGAGTGCGAATTGCATCTACAACGCACGCAAAAAAATTTATTTATATTAGAAGTACTCGATACGGCGTTAACTTGTGGTACAGACTTGTATCTCGATGTATCAGCGACAGAGTTATATTTATTGAAGTGATTATGATTATAAACATTTTTGTTTGAAGAAAAATTTGAAAACGGATAATTATACGCTAGATCGGGTGCTACAGTATTCTTTGAAACTTTAGGGGGTTTAAAAATTGCTTACTGCGACTTTGGTAATTTTCGAAAAGACGACAAACTTCGACCAGACTATCAACATCAACAACCTTTGCAGTGAGCAGACAATTAGTGTAACAAGGTCTAATATTATTTAGTAAAATTTCTAGCTTCTCCGAATCAGCGATAGGAGAACTAAGTCGCGAAAACAGACCGTGCATTTTTGCCACGTAAATAGTTATTGATTCTTTTTCGCCCTGTGAGCGCTGACGAATCTCCGTCATAAGCCGATAATCGTAGTTATGCGGACTAAAATCTCGTTTCAAAAATTCGCAAAGTTCTAACCAAGTCTTTACATTATTTTTAACAGAACGATACCAAACTAATGCGTCACCCGAAAATATTTCAAAAGCGAAAGACAACATCTTGTCGTGTGGAATAGATCTACAGGACATAAATTCATCAATTTTTTCAATAAAGGATCTTACACATGATTTACCGTTAAATTTGAATTTACCTAATTCCGAAAAAAGCTTACGGTCGTAATTATAGGAAGTGTATCCCTCTGCCACTGAGCAATCCGACCGCGAATTACGGCTCGTGATTAATTGTAATTTCGCATATAAGTCATTAAATTTATTCCACACAGACTCAATTTTTTTAATATCAAGACTGCCGGTATCCACCCTATTCAGTCGATGAAAACAATGGTGTAGCACGGTTTCCACCTTCTGTTGAAGCTCGGAAGTATAGTTTGCTTCCAACATAGATAAGTGTTTATTTGATCTTAATAACGACTTTTCCACTTCAGCCACATCCTCCTCTGGTGGGAAGGGTGAAGATAACATATCCTCTGAGGGAGTTTTAACTGAAAGTTTAGCGATTTGTTTGCGGGGATCGTCAGGCTTTGAAACGCCGCGTATTGTGGTCTCATATTCTAATTCCGCTTTAGTTAATAATGAGAAATTTATAATGTAAGCCATTATTACAAAACAATAATAGAAAATCTAAGTATTTACGCCGGCACTAGAAAAAAAATTAAATATCGCCAGAAAATCGAATACCGTGCTAAAAAAAGCTGAAATACACTAAATTATACAATGGTGTGATGATTGGTAAAGGATTAAAAAAATTTCTTAAAGGTCACTCAAAGGTTGAATCACAATATTTTTTCGAGAACACGAGGCTCGTTAGTTCAACGGCTAAGCGGTTAGAACCGGTTGGCGGCTCGACAGGCTGCCCGCGGTGGAACGTGATTTTAGACCGACGTTAATTAAATCACCGTTATGTTATTTACACAGTTAAATTGCTTATGGCCAACCAAAATAGATAGAAACTGTACCTGTACGCAATTCACCACACCAGAATATATGCACACACAGGAGAAAAATATACAAGAGAAAAAGAAATTATTTCACTCACCTGTAAAGTGTCAACTTACGTTTTAAAAATATAATTAAAAATTCTATTGGGCGCCAATGTCGCACGAGTGATTGATTACCACGTGGTAGCCGGGATCGATCACTCGCCGAGCAATTAAAGAGAGATAATTAGGTTGACTTACGGGAAATAAATAAAAAAATATCACCAGGAAAGTTTAAACTCGCGTTATAATTCTAGTTATTCGATTCGATACAAAAAGAGCTGACACTTAAAATTAGCGGATGAGACAATTATCCAGGGCGTGGACGTTGGCACTTCACAGGTCTTCGGATGATGTACTCAGCTTGGTGGTGTTGGCCGGAGCAAAGGGAGCGAAGTCTCGTGTGTCCCCGGTATTTATAAGGCCGGCGAGGAGGAGGGGGGCGAGGGAGCGGCCCACTGCTGTGCGTCACTCGTAGCGAGGCTCGCGGGCGCAGGGGCGCGACGTGACGTCACAGTCTTTTAAGGCAATCAATACATTCGGGCAAATGAAATTCGGGTAAATGAAATTCGGGAATATGATGATTATGGTATATAATGTTCGGGTTAACAATAGACAACCCATTATCATGCATTACTTAACTAACGAATGTGATCACGTTAATTAACATTCATCATCAGCCCTTTAAACTGTCCCACTGCTGGGCACGGGCCTCTTCTCACTATGAGAAGGGTAATGCCATAGTCCACCACGCTGGCCAAGTGCGGGTTGGCAGACTTCACATGTCTTTCGAGAACATTATGGAGAACTCTCAGACAGGCAGGTTTCCTCACGATGTTTTCCTTCACCGTTTAGCAAGCGATAATTAACAATTAAATACGCAGATAAGTTCGAAAAGTCCTTGGTGCGCGCCGTGGATTCGAACCCGGACCCTCTGCGTAGCAGTCTGTAGGTCTCTCCACTAGGCTATCGCTGCTATTTTATTTAAAATTAACATTAACACATTAAAATTAAAATCGTTCACATCCGTCAGCTCCATAGCGCATATTAGCCCATGCTAATAGACTCATGGATGACTTTTGATCGAACAAAATAATATAACATTTTCACATTAGACATAAAAAAGCTATAGTCCTGAATAAATTGTATTGATTACTGTAACAAAAAATATGATATGTATCGTCTTATATCTTTCAAAAAAATTTTGTTTGGAAAATTCAGTTCATCACATTTTCTTAGAGCTTTTCTTGTTCGTATAATATGTGCCGAATCAGACAGTTGCTGACTGACTGATTATCAGAACAAAATTGGATCTTCAGTTTATATAGCCTTGTCTCTTTGATACAAAAATCCACCCAATCTTGTCTTTCAAGGTAAAATGTTAATATCACCCGTCAAACTCCAGAAACAGTCAATTCCCGCTTGCTTATAACACTGAGAAATAGAACCATAATTTTTATGTCTTTATACCCCTTATAAAAATACTTTTAAGACCTTGGAGGTTTTTTGTAAGGGTCCTCCCTTCTCACTTTGTAAAAAAACAAGCCTTAAAATAAAAAAATAAAACTCGGCTGCAGAAAACGTATTTTTACGGCAAGCCACTTCTGCGACTCAAATTGTTTAAAGCCTTGTAGCGGTAGCTACATACAATCTAGCGAGCGACGACGAAGTCTCAACAACAACAACACGGCGACATGCTGAATCGCACATGCAGAGTTCGCGCGCCGAGTTGTATATATACAACATCTGAAATACGTCCGTCGGACTGACAGTCCACCAGGCAAGATCACCAAGCCTGGTTAGAGGATCCTCCCTCTAGTTGGAGGAACACCACACCTTTCTTCCTCCACAGCCTCATTTCCTCGGATGACAAACATTTGGTAGTTATTGTATCTGTGTTAGTATCTATTAGCAATCTATGTATTTTTAGGATCAAAAATAAACTTCGGAAGTCTAAATCTCGATTGATTAAAGTATTGCAAAGGATACCTATCAAAAATAGGTATCTTAAAAATATAATGGTATTTTCAGATAGTATTGTGTTATTTGGAATGCTAGTATGACTTTATTTAGTGTTACGTTAAGGTTGGCTGCCGTAATATAATTTTTTGACATAAAAATCTCTTAGCTGAGTAGGTATCTGAATTGCAATTCAAAACATTCTCAAAGGCTTTCAATTAATGAAGTCTTTTGGCCTAGTACGTTTATTAAACAATTTAAATTAGACGTAGCAATCAAGCAGCTAACCTACTTCACTCGCCGTAATTATTTTCGTGAATCTTAAAAATTATGGTACGTTTATTTTCACCTACCCACATTCATATTGTGAAGTTACGTTATTTTCAGCCTATTTTTTAAGTTTTAGCTACTTACGTTTTAGATTATTCTTGAAAATTAAATTTATGTTTTGACTATGATCGAATATCCAGACGTGTTTTTCTTTTTCCCGCTTTCCCTACTACTTACGTGATTATGCTGAACTTCACGTATCAATTACTAAACTCTTCAAATACATTTTTACAAAGAAAATAATATGTATGTAATAGTTTTAGCTGTAGCTTTTTCAGTCAGTCAGTAACGCTGGAATTTTTTTTTATTCCGTGTGGTGACGGATTAAGAATACGGAATGTCACTACCCCATATCATCCCATGGGTGTCGTAAGAGCCGACAGAGGGAGCATATTATGCAGAGAATAGCACTGTAAGAGAAGGAAAACTTGGTACAAACCCTACACCAACTCGTTTGGCCAGCGTGGTATAGTAGGCCAATTCCTCCTTTGAAAGGAGAGGCCTAGTCCAGCAGTGGACTGTTAAAAGCTGATGATGATGATGATGATGATGATGATGATACAGAAAAAAAATACATTTTATAGCATGTCCACAGAAACATCTGTAAAATGTTGACTATCGAGCATGTAAAAACTCAGTGTGATTTCATTGACATATAACCGCTCCCATTGTCCATAAGCAAACATAGACCAGACATTTACCATTCAAGCCATAACTTATACAACTATCGTAACATGATACCTTCTGTACATGAGGATTAAAATAATCGCAAAAGATTTTTTGTAAGGCGATCCGGTATTACTTATTTTATTAATTTCTACATACATAAAGAGACGTCAATGCAAAAACAAATACTCATGCATGGGGATTTCACACTTCTCTGTAGCTTTGAGCACATTTATTGCTCGTATGTTATCGCTGTCATAATTGGTGTTATACACATTCGGCACGGAAATCAACATAAATACTATTAAACTGCAAGTCGTAGATTGAATCTAAGCTAGGCAACGATGTTACAAGTAAAATAATAATTATCATTGAAGCTAGGCCTCACAGCTTAAGGCAATTAAGACTTTCATTTTAATGCGTGCTGATTAAAATGTTACCCGGTCAAGTTACGAAATTGATCAATATGTGCAAGAAATACACGCCAATATTCTGTCAAATCTGGTTATAGCAAAAAGCGGTCTGCAACTAGGATTACTCAAAGACGACGAGGATCTGCAACTGTAACAGTCAGGTTCAATAACCACAAGACTAACATACAAGTATATAACAAGTTATGAGGTATGCACAAAGCATGTAGACTTGTTTGAATGACAGCCATTGGAACTTTTACGATGTTGTACATACGCGGGGTTGCCAAATGGCGTCATGAAAAAGAGATCTCACCTCGATACGGGGAATATGTAAATATATTTTTATTTGAATATTTTGAGGAACCTGTGTCAGTGATTAGATTAAGAAAGATAGGTTGATGTTTATTCTGTTCATATTTTTAACTAAAATAAGCTACTGGGTTTTATCTAGATGTAAATTAAAATGAAGTCCCCGGGCTGTCCTGTCTAGTAAACTTGAAAGCAACTCTTTGGTTTAGACTAGTGTCAGAATATTAAAAATGAACGTCACGACGAGCATGACAGCCAGGATCAACGCAGCTTTATGTGCTCTTGGAGGTTAAATTTATATTTTTTGATCGGTCACCCATCAATCAATAGGGCGGGGAAACGTTGATATACAGAGAACACAATCGTACATGAATAAAACTAGATCATAGAGATTGACAATACGAAGCATATAGTATATTTACGAAGAGATGGAATACTCGGCACCAAACCCTATACCCACCAACCCGCTTAGGCAGTGCGACAAAGTAGACCAAATTAGGCTCCTATTGACCTCTCAGTAGTATTGTGTAGCAAATAACGAGAGGCTTTTAATGGAGGGGAAAGGCTGTAAAGATAAATATTTATTAATTAATTCAACACAAAACAATCTTAACAGGATACATCAATGCGATTAAAGTTGTTATACACACATAAAAATATACAAATATGCAAAAAATAAAAACACACAAACAATAAAAAGCAAAGTAATAACAATAAATATAAAAACGAAACAAAACAATCAAATAAGCTACAATTTTGTTAGTATGTCGGTAGCTACCTTTATGAATTCCGCCAGTAAAATCTATCTTACAGCTAACTTTGTTTATAAGATTGTTTGATTTGACTCTAGTGAGTGGCGAATATTTAGGTACATTAGTGCGAGCTGTCGAGACTTCAAATAACCTCTGTCTCACACTAACTCTTAATCTTGTGTTCGGGACAATCAGCCTCAACGAAGCCAATACTGTTGAGTTATTAAGTTTGCCTCTAAATACTTCAAATACATATTTTGCTAATGCTACGTCTCGTCTAACTTCAAACTTTTAGTATCCAACCATACCTATCACAAATAGGGTTGGAAACATAAGTGAGAAGAATGGGTAGACTCCATACTGCTTACAATACAAATATGGTGCAAATTTATTTTGGAGTTTCTCCACCATGAGACTGTATTTGGCCTCATGGGGATTCCAGATCATAGCACTCGTCTCTAATTGGCTCCTTAGACAGCTCACTCACCGCTTCAAGGTTTTTATACCGGACCATTTATACCGGAAGCATACAAAAATACATAAATAACAATGCCGAGTGGTTGACGGCTTAGAATACAAGTGTCACCACCCCCTATCTTCTCGTGGGTGTCGTAAGAGGGGACTAAGGGATAACACGATGCCAATACCATCATTGCGTAGAGACGGAAAACTCGACATCAAACCCTATATGACTGCCTCGTTGGTCTCGCGGCATAAATGTGCGCGTGGGATCGGGAGGTCCCGGGTTCGATTCCTGGGTCGGGCGGTGTTATTGGGTTTTTCTGTCACGAAATTCTCAGTAGCAGCACGGAGTCTGGAAATGTGCCCGGTACGGCAATAGGCTCGCCCCTTATTACGTGGGACTAAAGTATATCTAGCGAAAAGTGGGTGTAGAAATACACCTCTGCCAACCCCTTCGGGGATAAAAGGCGTGACGATATGTATGTATGTATGTAATTGTTTTATGCTTTCGAACAGATCCAAACTATATGCTGCTTAAACATTAAATTATTGCGTATCGAAACGGCTAAATCTCTCATAGATGTAATACGAGGAATGGCCGTTCCCTCCATTTGATAGGCATAGTGTAAGGGATAAATCGCTCGTGTGCAAGACATGACATTGCACTTTGTGACATTGAAGAGCAATTTGTTCTTTTGACTCCATTCTACTACTGAATCGATGTAATTCTGCAATCTTTCGCAATCGTTCGCGTCCGCAATACGTAGAAAAAGTTATAAGTATTTATCATTAAAATAAATTCTAATGGGCCTAAATTACTCCCTTGACTTACACCTGATAGAGTGCGGTATGGACTTAAGACATAACTACTATGTTACACGTACTGCTTACAAACCCTCAGGTTACTCGTAAGAAAAGACAGCAAGTCCGGAGTGAAACCTGCCATCGCAAGTTTCGACAAAAGTATGTCATTATTTACACTATCAAAAGCCTTTTAGAAGTCAAAATAGGCAATATCAAGTTGTGAGCCAGCCTCTGAAACAAGTATTGATATAGCTTGGTTCATAAAACACATGTGGTTTGAGTTTGTGCTACGACCTGCCCAAATGCCGTGCTGCGCGTCGCTACACATATTTTAATTAAAATCGTTAATAAACTTTTCGAACTTAATACTTATTTACAACATTGTGTAGGCAGTTAGCTTACATAAGAGGATTTTGCTATCTACTCTTTTTATATTCGTTTTAGCTTATTACAGAACCTACAAAGAATAAAAAACGAGAACTCGCGTCTGCGGCAGACCTTATTATTTGTTTCAAAGAAAGTATTTATCATATTCAGAAAAAGAAACAAAATCATTTGATAGCTACCTATAACATAACAGTCATTTATATACCTTATACCTATAAATGTAAATTTAAATCGAATGACAAAATAAATTGCCATCAAATGGATTCATGAGTAAATCTCATTTCATTCAGATTTATTTAAATGAAGCTCAACATGAATTCGTCATATTTCTGTTTGCAAAAATATCGGCATTCATATATTATTATAAATATAAACATATTTCAATATGGGACGCATTTATAAGTTAAGGGAAAATCTCACAATAACATTGTACATAAAGAGCACGTTATATAAGGACTCTATAAAAAACTAGTCTTGGTAAGGATCAAAAACGTACATATGAAATTGCTTTTAAAAGGGTTCTGTTATACGGTGGATGTATCATTGAATTATGCATACATACGTTGGGTGGATAGACCCTAACATTTTACGGCTTATAATATAATTAAATTCCAAACGCGTATGTATATTTTGTTGCGGCGATCTTTAAAAAAAACTCCAAAATATTTGATGTCAACCGAATTTAAATTAACGAGAAAAACTTCGGCACCGCTCGAACTTTGTCAATATGGCGGAACAATATGGATAAACAATTTTAATAATCTACGAATGACGCCACGAATGGACGCGTTTGCAATTTTTTCATGCCTTTTTTGAACGTTTAACGCGTTGAACTTGGTTGATGACTAACATTTTTGGAATCTTGAATACACCTATTAATTTTTCATTGAAATATTCACGAATTTTTGCGGCTTATTGGCAAAAATGTTTTACTACTTTGGCGAAGCACGTAGTCAGTATTTTATATGGACATGGTTTTATGAATGACATTTCTGGTGGTAGAACACAAAGCACACTTTGTTTATATTTAACATTTTAATTACTTACTTACGAAAATGCTTCACTAGTTCAGTGAACGTTAATTATTTATTGTGTTAATTAGTGTTCTAGTAGATAAGCGTGTTTAAGTAAAATTAACCTATTGTAGGCTATTTTGAGAACGATGCCAAAGTCTTATAGTCAGCGTAAGCTTTAAACTTTGATCCGATCCGAGAAGGTCGTCGTTATTTAATATTTGGAGGTAGAATCGACTACCTGATTGTAATTTTTGTGTGTTAAAATGAGGCTGTTTTTCATAAAAGCGCCTTCCCAAACTGCATTGCGGTACTGGGGCGGCATGTGTTATTTAGTGACGATTTATAGCCGTTCTTTTTTGCTTATTTTCCCCAAAAAACTTTTCAGTGATAATGCCAAATGGAACAGGAAGTCAAAATTATTAGAGGCACCGTTGAAAAATGAGTCGAAGCGATAGCCAAAACAGCAAAGTTGCAGAAAACTGGTGCCCAACCATCGTTCACTTGTTTATGCTTTTATACTTTAGCAATTGTTGTTACCGGAGCAAGAGCTGGGGTGGCTCGAGTGACCATTCCCACCCGCACGCAAAATACACGCCAAGACGTGGAGGTTGCGGAAACAGCCCGTGCCATCAAGTATCATTTTCAACATATACCTCTATCGTACTTAGCAACAAAGGTGCGCGGAGAAATGCAGGTACAAATATCTGCAAAATAAACACAACAGACTTAATTGCTGGTTGAACTTTGAATATATTAGTTCAGTGTTTTAAAAGTTTTCAATTTTTGGTTGGACTGTTAGTAAATAAGATGTTTAAAGTGTTCCCATAAAATTGTATGGAATAAGATGCGGAAGTTGGAAGTGGAAGTCTTTGCCCAGCAGTAGCAGGACACAAATTAGGCTCTTCATAATAATTATAATTTGCAAAACAGTATATTATACACAAGGCCAACTTTCGAAATTAAACACTGTATTATCCACGTAGTGTAGGTAATATCTAAGATAGAGAGAAAGAAAAGGAGAAAGATCCCGTTCCTACTAGCATTTTCTAAGCGTGCGGGTGTGTTTAGCGTGAAACAAGGGTTGAAGCAACGTCCACGTAATATTCGCGTTGCATTCCAGCTGATATAAGTACTAAGCTTAAGTGGCAGACGGCTGATAAAATTTAACTTTGGAGAGTGCACATTGGCAAACATAACTTGGGATGTCCTCCAGCAGGTGAAGTGTCGAATGAATGCTAAGTGTTTAGCAGCAGCGGGACACAAGGAGCCGAAAATCGAGCTCATAGGGATTCTTTTGGAGATATCTAAATATAGAGCAGTGTACTAAAGCAGGCTGGTGAAGACGAAGATAATGACGGGCGCAGGATGTACGTACAACGTGAAACCTTAATGCCGTTTCCACGGGGCGCACGATTCGCATGCACTTTGCATGGACGCGAGTCACGCGTTATAAGAATTCGTAAGTCTGACAAACACTAACAATCAGCGCTAGGACCTATTTCTTGGTTAATACTAAAAATAGATTAAACTAACATAAAATAATAATTATCAGACGGCAATGTTTAATACATTTAAAAATCGACCAGTAAAATTATCGACAGTAACTCAAACAACAGTGTTGAGGTGAAATTGAACAAAGAGTGCTTGTCTCGGTGGTGACCGCAGAATTTGATTGACCTGCGAGGGTAACCAATGCTACCACAGTCATATGTATGACCGGTCATTTAATAAAAATCATTCACTGCCTGGGCATAATAGCTTGTTGGCTGTAGCGAATGTATATATCACCATAATAGGCATACCGATTTTATTGACGATATGTCAAGAGTAAATAATATGGGAAGACATTGATTTCATTGATATCAAGTTGAAGATTATATTAAGATAGAATTATAGCTTCAGATTTTAGACTAATTGTTTTGAATTCAGGAAGAAAATTTCATGAGATATTCTCTTATGAATTTCGCTCACATTAAAGATCAGTCGTATTCTATTTTGGACGGCAACAAAGAATATTTTAAGGAAAATATTTTAGATAAAATGAAATGGTTGGATTTTATTTAAAGTCTGCTTAAAGGAATAGTTATCCGTCTTTGTTTTTGTATTGAATACGATTTATAGTTGTTCGATAACATCTCAGTACCTTGCCTCAGCAATAATTTGAATATAAGCTTTACTTAAGAGAATCGTCGCATTATCAGTCAATGCGATGTAGTGGTTAAGTTTCAATATGAATTACCTACATACCGATTTCGCAGCCAAATACGTTCAGTTACCAACATAAGCTTTACATTGAGTAATAAATAAGACTGCCTCCGTGGTCCAGACTGCCTCCGTGGTCCAGTGAATAGCGTATGCGACTACTGATCGGAGGTCCCGGGTTCGATTCCTGGGTCGGGCAAAAGTGTTACTGGGTTTTCCTGAATTCTCAGTAGCAGCACGGAGTCTGGTGAAGTGCCTGGTAACGGCAATAGGCTCGCCCCCTACAACGTGGGACCTAAAAAATCATGCTGAAGTGTGGGTGTAATATAACACCTCTGCCTACCCCTTCGGGGATACAGGCGTGAGTTTATAAAAAAATACATATGTAATTATACATACATACATAGACTCACGCCTGTTTCCCCGAAGGGGTAGGCAGAGGCATATTAAACGCCCACTTTTCGCCAGTGTTTTTATCCCACGTAATAGGTGGCGAGCCTATTGCCGCTTATTGGGACATTTTGTTTGCCAGAGCCTCGTCCGTTGATCGGCAGGTGCACCACTTGCAGGTGAGGTTGGCTTTGGACCCTAAGTTCTTGGTGGGAACCCTATGCACCCAATATGTAATTATCTTACATAAAAATAAATAAATCACTTCACTCAGCAGCGCTACGCAAATGAAACTGATTTTTTTTATATAATAATAGGCGGCAAACGAGCAGACGGATCGCCTGATGGTAAGCAATTACCGCCGCCCATGGACACAAGCAACACTACAGGAGTCACAAGTGCGTTGCCGCCCCTTGGGGTTGGGAAAAGGGATAGGATGAGGAGTGCGATGAGGGAGAAGGAATAGGGGATAGGGCCTCCGGCACTTTCACTCACCGAATGGAACGCAACAGTTTAGGTACTGTTACTTTACGACGATTTTCTCTGAATAATCGTTTACTTAGTAAATAATAACTAAAAGAACTCAGGCTTTAATATTTCAAATGCTGTCTGATACCTCAGCTGTTTACTTAATAAATAGAGGTTCTCCTTATGTAAATAGCTGCTAGCAATTGAGTTACAGCGACCCATGGCGAGAACCTATCCGATATCTTAGGAGGATTTACGTGACTCCAAATCTCTTTGCCATATTACCACTGTTTAGGCAAATCTTTGTAACAACGATATGAAAAATGATTTACGTAGCTACAACTGCGAGAATACTAATTGTATATTCACGGATGGTCAGTCCTAATATCTGATGTCTTTGGATTTGGCTACCAAGGATACACATTTGTATGGAGTCAATATATAGCTCTAGTAGCCAAATCAATGGATATTACTACCACTAATAATATCTAACAGTATTTTAACTCCATACAAACGCACGAAACTCGAGTTATACCGATCGTCGATCGTGCCGCGATGACGAACGGACGGTGACGGTTTTTACTATAGCAATGTTCTTTACTTTAATAATAATTATGGCGACGAGTTGTAGACTATATTGTGCTGTTTGAATTATTCGTTAAGTCACCTAAAGATAAATTTTTCAAATTACCTGGAAGCTTCGAAAACTATTTATACAATATTTTTATGTTACAAATTACGAATATGTGTTATAGTACTAGTACTATATCACAACTTATTGACACATAGACTCACGCCTGTTTCCCCGAAGGGGTAGGCAGAGGCATATTAAACACCCACTTTTCGCCAGTGTTTTGATCCCAGGTAATAGGTGACGAGCCTATTGCCGCTTATTGGGACATTTTGTTTGCCAGAGCCTCGTCCGTTGATCGGCAGGTGCACCACTTGCAGGTGAGGTTGGCTTGGGACCCTAAGTTCTTGGTGGGAACCCTATGCACCCTAATCTCACATGACAATATCACAACTTATTGACAATACGTATAATAGTGCGTATAACAAATAAATTTTCATTAAAACAAAATGTAAGTCAACAGTCGTCTACTAGGGCATAGGGACCGGCTTACTGCATTTGGTGTGAATTTAGTAAAAAAATTCGTTAAAATTGGCGTTTGCGCGTCGCGTTCTCAATGTACCTACTACGTTGCAATATAATGCGTGATAAAGTCGAAATTTGTTTAGTTTAATCTATTATTATGTTGATATTTTTAAAAACATATTGATATGATTGTAGTTATAATGTATACTAGCAGAAAAAAATATCCGCGTTGGACAATGTATTTTCCATTGAAGTTTATGATTAGTAGGGTAATTTTCAAATTGGAAGCCGATATGAATCTGCTTAGTGTAACTGCTTAGTCTACTTAGTGTAACCAATAGGTCATTTCCTAGGGTACTTATAAATCGACATGATTTTTATTTGTTTGAATAAAAAATATAAGTAAAATTAACAAACCCAAAACCAGAAAAACTTCGAGTACGTAGATGTAATTAAAATACTTGGGGCGGGCAGCCCTATCGCTTGTTTGCGTACGGCGCGTCAGTAGGCATATAACTCGGTGAGACGGCCCGGTCGCGGTCGAGTTACAAAACTGTTAGAATATATTACCGTGTCACTACATAGTATAAAACAAAGTCAAATTTCTGTCTGTCTGTCCCTATGTATGCAATAAATCTTTGAAACTACGCAACGGATTTTTAAGCATTTTTTTAAAAGATAGAGTAATTCAAGAGAAAGGTTTGTATATGTATAATACATGCTTAACAAGCATTGCACCCGTGCGAAGCCGGGGCGTCCCGCTATATCAAATAATTTGTGACCTAAATAATGTTCCTTGCAGCGTTTCGCACTCCTCGGCTGAAACTGAGACTATTCTTGTTTGCTTCACAGTAACACTGTGAGTCAATAGGAGGATTTGGCTTACTATACATTGCTGGCCAGACGTGTTAGTAAAGGGTTTGATGACGGGTTTTCCGTCTCTGCGCAAAGATACCATTTACTTCGTGTATTTATGCTAATTCGATCTTATGAGACCCACGGCACGATGGTGGTAGTGACATTTTGTATTTTTGATACATCACCACACGGAGGGACGGCTAGGTATGACAGAAAAGTGTGTACGAAAAGACATTCTAGTGGTAAATTACGGGGGTAATTATGTTATCACATTTCAATCATACAAAGTGCTGAAATCTGTGGAATCAAACCCACAGCACTGAGCTAAACGGCGAGGTGGCCACTTAACCCTCTCAACTGTAACTCATCCACAGAGTTAAATGAAGGATGTAAGATAAGTTACAAAATTAAAAAATGGTAAGAGTAACTTTACTATAATAATTACTATGATAGAGAAGTATATAGAAGCGGCGATAGCCCAGTGGTGTACGTAACAAACTGCGTAGACGATGGTCTCGGGTTCGATCCCCAGGTACCCCGGGCACACACCTCTGACTTTTCGAAGTTATGTGTGCGTTATAAATAAATTATCGCTCACTTAAAGATGGACACCCAATGGGTGTTATATTTACACCTCTGCCTACCCCTTCGGGGAAACAGGCGTGAGACTATGAATAAATAAAAAAAATAAAGATGGACATCATGACATTGGGACCGAAACATAACTAGCGAAGTGTGGGTGTGCTACACACATCTTCGGTGATAAAAGACGTGAAGTTATGTTATGTACACATAATTATAACAATTTAATAATTGCTAACATCATTCCTGTCAATCGAAAGGTTGCCTGGAAGATATCGTATTTAGCGATAAGGACGCCGATACCAAGTTAATGTACTGTTCAATAATTATATATTGGTGTGCGATAAGAAATATTATCTATCTACTATTATATATCTACTATCTATCTTGAGAATGCTACTAAACTAAGCTCAAAATGTTTCCTAAATGTTTAAGATAAATTGCTACATTCACAGATTGCACAGATTTATAGTTGAAGTAAATGTAATTTTGAGACAAATGCAGGTAGGATCTTGTTTTGTGTGCATTATAGCTGCAGGAATTTAGAGGGAAAGTACCAATTATGGAATGGAATATGTCCCCCGTATGGAATACTATTATATTTTCAAGTCTAAGTGCCCAGAATATTCAAAAATTTTGGAATTTGATAACATAATTTATTTTGGATGTAGTCCATAATTTGTACCTGTACTAAAACAAATTTTGGAATATTCGCGGCGCTTATTTGTCGAAATAAAACGTATTTCATATTAGGAACGTATTCCATAATTGGTACCTTTTACTATGGTCCAATGTTAGTGAAAGTAATTGCGGGTCATGAAATGTCAGGGTCGATTTCCGGGTCGAAGAAAACTCTGCTTTCTAAACTTTCGATCAAATTTTAAAAGTTATCGTAATTTTCTGGTAAGTCATTTTGCTTTATAAACATAAATTTTATCAATTTCATTTATAAAATCAGCGTTTAAATTGCAAACGTGTTGTTCATATCATAGATTTAACTAATATTAACCGTCATTAATTTCACCATTGTAAAGTATCGTCCATTAAAAACAAATATAATATTTACTATTCTAACATTGACCAATCGTTGCCCTGTAGTTTTAGTGAGCAACTTTCCACATACCCGTTTGAGGAAGGAAGAATAAACGGTAAAGCTTTGACATTGAATATCGTAATATTTCATTCGGAGCGCTCCGTTCCATTACAACAGGGGATCGTAAAAGACAGGTAAGGAATATGTGTCACTTTCTTACGAAATGTGTGGGATTACTAATCCTCGTATCACTTGCGACCCATGAAAGAGATGACATGACATCAATCCTTAAACTGATATGGTGTGTTACCGTCGAGGATAAGTGAAACATCAGGATAGTGATGCGATGATTTTATTGATTGCATTACCAATCTGTTGAGTTGACGACATGTAGGCCAATCTTTTAAAATATTTAAGGCTTACTATTAGCGCCTTAGGAGTAGATTTATTGATTGATGTAACTTAATTACACTTATTGATCAATGTTCATTACATACGAGTAAAAGCATACAGTTTTAATAATTTTGTTTAATATATCCAGATCTAAATAAAATGATCTTAGGTACACTACACACACTCACTCATTTTTTCCCTAACTTGGACTTTATGATCTTTTTCATTTTCTAAAATCTTGTAAAGTAGTTCAATAATGGCTGTTCAAAGTTCAACACTGCATTTGAATTCGATGCTATTTGTGCAATAAAGTGTTGGTACAGACTACAGAGTATTTGTATTCAAATATTTAATAAAAATGGCAGAAAACTGAAATTGGTGTTTTCTGTTCATTTCAAATATCATTCTGATTTTGTATTGGGACAGCCGCTTGATATGACTTTTTGGTGTTTATAGTACATATTAAATAAAATAAAAAACATAAATTGTAATCCGGACCTGTTAGTCCTCATCCAACAGCAGCCTCTAAGGGCCCAGAGCTTTATCTTAGGGTGGAAATCTAATCCGACGAATGGTTATTGAAAATAAATGCTGTGATTTTATTCTGAGATATAGTTTAACCAAGGGCAAGGTTATTGCTCTACGTCAACGGCTTCTCACTTAAGTAAGTTAAAGGAAATTGTTTCGCTATCCGAGCCAAAACATATATCCTGAAGTTTTCGACTCTTGTGTAGATTCATTTATGCAATCAAAAACAAATCAACATAGTAAACGAGAGTTTTCATTTATTTATTACGTCCAGAATCATTATTTACCACTTTGCTTTGTTGTGCTGTAGACATGACAACCTAAAGAATATTCCATTCATTTCATGGAAAAGCAAAGTTATGAATATTTTATAACAAGTATTTAACTTTGAAAAAGTCTTCGTCATGTAACAATCCCTCTACATAACAATACATTGAACTCAATCGAGTCAAAAAAAACCAAATAAGAATAAGTACACGCGGCCCTACACAAAACTTCAATAACTATTATAATGTGACCTGTTACTGAATTGACTTGCCGCGCAATACTGGATTAGGTTATACAATGGTTATGTATACGTCGGTGTATAGTCCTGAATACAATAAGAATTTAGATACAACTGCGGATGTGTGTGTATAACATCAGAAGGTACGTTCAATATCATGTGTCATAGGCTGTCTACATGTTTCTAAGTGTCTGCCATACCTTTAACGAAATAAACATCATAAGGAAAAATTCTCAGAAATTACATGTAAAGAAATAATTATAACTACAGATTTCCCAGAACGGCCTATTGGATTTCCAGATCAGTGTAGCCTTTGTGACGATTTTATATGATAGTAATATTGGTGTTGTGACGCAGCTTGAGACGGAACTTGACAAAAAAAGTATTTTATCCATAATAATTATACATAATCATGGGAGGCATATGTTTCACA
Organism: Euclidia mi; assembly: GCA_944739405.2. NCBI lineage: Eukaryota > Metazoa > Arthropoda > Insecta > Lepidoptera > Erebidae > Euclidia > Euclidia mi. The sequence continues at coordinate 98,248,440 of OX123182.2, forward strand.
ATTTTGTTACCTTAGTAAACAGTTATAAAATCCTGAAATACTAAATAATAGCTTAATTTTATCTGATGGCACGGCAGTGCCCCCGCCAAGTCGAGCAAAAAAGCGACACGGCCGTACCACCCTTTTCTCGAAGCAATCCAGGCCATTTTCGACCCCCTATAACTTTATTGTGGATAAAACTAGAAACTTGATTTTTTTGTAACCAAGCAGACATAGTATAAACATAGTATATTTCAAATGTAATTCAATTTGAACCAGTAGTTTAAGAATTATAACGAGTCAAAGTTGCCTAATTTTGTCACTCACTGACCGATCATCAAAAGTCTAAGGCACTTCTAGCAGACATAGAAGCTTCAAATTCAATTAGTGTGTATATGTACCAAGTCGGTTAATTAAAAATCTTTAATGTATATATAAATAGATTGACTTGGCAATCGCACTAAGCGATCTAATTTATATATGTAGAGGAAAAGGTGGTAATGTGGCCCCTGCAGGTATATTGACCCCCTTCCATATTTATAGTTTAGAAACGTGCTATCTAGATTTTTTTTGGTGCAACGCGGAGATCCTGTGACATGGTAGATTTTAACCCAGTAAATCCGTGAGGGGGCGTTACGTTTTGTTTTTCTGCGTACCGGTCGAAACATGCAAGTGGCAAACTTTTATTGTTGCTCTGCATTTTGTCAAATTTTATTAGAAATAAGTGAGTTTTAGCTTTGGTGATTTGTACATTGTGTTTAATAAACGTTATTCTACAGAATTTTGAAGGTAATTATTTAAAACGTTTGATATAATATTGATGTTATAATTTGTTTATAAATTCTTGCGTTTTTGCAATTTGGCTCCCTCATTTTGTTTATATTATGGTCCCGGGGGCCATAATACATATACGGCCGTATTATACCTTCTTTGTTTTTTATTTTCCGCTTTCAGATGCCTCGACAAAGTGGGTTATCTCCACCTTCAAAGAAAAGGAAAACATGGGATCCTAACCGAATGAAAAAAAGTAATTGAAGCAGTGAGAACAAAGGTCATGGGGTATAAAAAGGCTGTAAAAATATTTTCTGTTTCTGTTCGAAGGTCTACACTAAAACGATTAGTAAAGGACTCTCAAGAATCTCTGGAGTTACTTGCGCTCTCGGACGTAGTCAAGATGGCGAGGGCAGCAGTAGCAGTAACTTTGAAAGTAACGCAGTCGAAGACAACGACTCTGAATATGAGGAACATGCCCATTCGTATAGCTTACCTGAAGATTCAGATACGATCTGCATATTCTGTGAATCCAGATATTCCAACGATAGACGTGGGAGGAGTGAATTCAATGCCAGAGTTGCGGTTTATGGGCTCATACTGTGCAGGTTCTGAAGGCGAATATTATATTTGCGATTGTTGCCGTTAGTTTCAATTCAATTAATACATTTAATATGGCCCCCAGGGTGCCATATAACCCGCACTTGATCTCATGGTGCCAAATTTGTCCTTTTTTTAAATACATAAGTTTTCAACTATCCTATGACAGTTTTATTTATTACATGGTAAGACATGTATAGGCTAATAAGTAAGGAACAGTATAGCATATTTATTACATTTCTGAGTCTCGTATTTTTTACATAATGCCTCAAAAACAAAGTGGGGGGCCACATTACCACCTTCTCCTCTATTACTTATGAGATATATTGTGTTTTCATGCGATGGCCGAGTCAATCTATTAATTAAAGATTTTTAAAATTTATAAAACATTCAAGATTTTAATTAACCGACTTGGTACTCACAACTATTTACGGTACCAACACTTGTTTTTTTTGACAAGTACTGTTTTTATGGGATACAAGTATTTTGAATGTAATAAGTGCAAACATATTGGACATTAAGTCAAATATAATTATATAATTGCCTCCGTGGTCCAGTGGATAACGTATGCGCCTGCTGATTGGGAGGTCGCGGGCTCGATGCCCGGGTCGAGCAAAAGTGTTATTGTGTTTTGCCGAATTCTCAGTAGCAGCATAGAGTCTGGCAATAGGCCCGGTAACTACGTGTATATTACCTACGTGTAATATTTACACCTCTGCCGATACACGATACAGGCGTGAGTCTATAATAAAACAATACTTATAAAAGGTTTGCGTTGATTAGTTTGAGAAACACTGTCACTGTAACTAGATGTTTTCATAGCTTTGCGAGAAAAAACATTACAGGAAGATTGGTGGGGAAGTTTCACTGAAGTATTGTTTCTAATATTTCGTTATACTGACAGCATAAGTTACATCAATAAATCAATTTCAACAATTTTGTTTTCTATGACACCTGCATTATCTAACTAACTTCTATTAGCAGGTGAACAAACAAGCCAAGGTCTATTTGATATTTTTTTCGCAGAAACTTTATTCGCTTTGAATCACCTGCTTTATATAAATATCTAATTTATTGTAACTATTTCAGTGACGTTTAAAAATGTAGTCTGAACATTGTTCATAAGATGTAAATAAAGTTATTTCATTGAGATTGCCGCCTAGATATCACTCATATAAAAAGCAAAGAAGTTTAGATTAAACTAGAGGACGCCAGCAGCTACGCCTGTATTTTTTTTAAATTTACCCGTTTTGGCCGATCCCGTGGGAATTTCGGGAAATCCCTTCTTAGTGCACCCCTACGGTCCCCAAGGAACATACATGTCAAATTTCAGCTTCCTGCGCCCAATAGTTTCGGCTGTAGCGTGTCTGTCAGTCAGTCAGTAACGCAAGGATTTTATTTATATTAAGATTTCTAGTATTAAACACAATAGTTGGAAAGTATATAAAATAACTAAAAATATTCTTAGAAACTTTTTCTTCTTATGGTTTATTATAAAAATGTTCAAGGAGCGTGGGTAGTTAAGGCTGACAAATGTTTTATTGAAGTAAAATGTCGAACATTTCAGCAAACAGAAGAAGACTCATTTACTAAAGGAAATTTAATAACCAACGTGTTCAGGTTTTTTTCTAAAGGAGCTTGTGAACTCCGTATCTTTTAAGTATTTAATTTTGTTATCGTCAGCCTAATGAACAACGTTCACTGTTCTTTCCACTATATTCTAATAAGACGTAGGATCATTATTTAAAAGTAACTAAACAAGGAAATCATTATTTAACTTTGGCCTTATTGAGAAACACTTCAGAAAAGCTAGCTATACGAATATATGTTAGAAGGTATACTAATTATGAAGTCAAAAATATAAAATTACCATATCCTAACTTGCTTGCTCTTACAAATTTTGTTTTAGCTAGAGATACTGTTTCTTTTCCATAAAGAAAACAAATGGGTTTTAGTTAGGTTGCATAGGCGATAGCTAGGTACAGCTAATCTAGTGCAGTTAAGTTACATGTAATGTCCCTAACTAAGAAACAGAGGGCTAAATTATTTCACACGACACCTTCTGATGACTAACAGGCATAGTGATTCAGCTTACAATGGCTGTTGAACCCAATAATGGCGGAACTATAAATGTAATAAAGTATTTCCAGGCCCTGAACAAAATTGAAGTAAAACCGTGGAAAAAACAAACATGAAACTAATATAATAAGGAAACCAACAACAGTTTTTTAATCATGAAACAAAGTTATGCCTGAAACATTGTTGATAAATTGCAAATGAATATTATTATATTCTTATGCATCACATTTTTTTTATAATGGACTGTTTGAGCCCAACATAAATACCAAAGAATTTAAAACTGCCAAGACTATCTGTACTGACTGTCAATAAAAATAAAAATGCAGGACAAAATGTGTTATTGCGACCAAGTCTTTGATATTCAAGATATCTCCTTTGACGGTGAATTAATCTGGGAATATTCGTCCTTCTTTCATCTTTACTTTGGAGAATAGATGCGTATAAATCTGTAGGTATAACTTTAACGGAGTGGCTTTTGACTTTGAAAAGCTCTTGATGACTATTAGACGTTTTTATTTCTTTTCTCAACTTTATTATGTAAATTATTGAAATATTAATTATAAAAATCTAATCTAGCAGTGCTATGCCTCTGTTATTTGGATCGAAATTATTTGCATTACATATTATCTAAAACAGTCACGTATAAAACATTTTTGTCAAATTTTATTTAAAAAACCTCAACAGATACATATTATCTTAAGCTTGAGACATCCTTTGACATATAAATTCTACGTGATGATTATTTTAAACAATGGAACTTGTAAAATCATTAATGTTTCCCAGAAAGAGATTGTTCTAACGAGGGTCAATCTACAAAGTTCGGTGCAGTATTACCGCCATCAGCCTGACATAGTCCACTGCTGGATAGAGGCCTCTCAAATGGCATGCTACTGAGCCCGGTTTTCGCCTAAGCCGGTGTAGTATAAGGAGAAATAATTTCAGAACAAAGATGAAAATCTTTCATTTTCTAGTACTCAGTTTTCATGGGAAATAAAAGCTTTTTAAACCCTTTCATTTCCGTTTGTCAGATAAACTTCTACTTTAATGTTGTTAATTTTTTTCTTGAAATCTTATTATATTTTCCATCCGATATTTTCAATCCGCGCATTTACTTTGAAGAATCTAAAAAGCAGTTAGCTTCCAGCTTTTAAGATCTTAGCAAACGCAAATAAGATTCTTAGAAGATATTAAATGTAAACAAAAATGTTATAATAATTATGTGAAGCAGTTCCTTCTTAGAAATATTGCATTATTACATCAATTAACGTTTCTTTTTTGTGAAATGTTTCAGACTCTATTTGTAGCTAATAACATAGTCATTAATACAATGGCCAGAGGAATACAATCAGTAACGCAAACTAAAGTGACTAAATGCTCTCACAGAGCAGCCATCGCGCAAAAATGGAGTTATGTTGACAGGGAAGTGGTTCAGGTCAGGCAAATTGAGGAATGACCAGCTAGTACATACTTATACTACTACTTTTTCGCCTAAGCCGGTGTAGTATAAGGAGAAATAATTTCAGAACAAAGATGAAAATCTTTCATTTTCTAGTACTCAGTTTTCATGGGAAATAAAAGCTTTTTAAACCCTTTCATTTCCGTTTGTCAGATAAACTTCTACTTTAATGTTGTTAATTTTTTTCTTGAAATATTATTATATTTTTCCATCCGATATTTTCAATCCGCGCATTTACTTTGAAGAATCTAAAAAGCAGTTAGCTTCCAGCTTTTAAGATCTTAGCAAACGCAAATAAGATTCTTAGAAGATATTAAATGTAAACAAAAATGTTATAATAATTATGTGAAGCAGTTCCTTCTTAGAAATATTGCATTATTACATCAATTAACGTTTCTTTTTGTGAAATGTTTCAGACTCTATTTGTAGCTAATAACCTAGTCATTAATACAATGGCCAGAGGAATACAGTCAGTAACGCAAACTAAAGTGACTAAATGCTCTCACAGAGCAGCCATCGCGCATTATGTTGACAGGGAAGTGGTTCAGGTCAGGCAAATTGAGGAATGACCAGCTAGTACATACTTATACACTATCACAGTAACCATGTCCACTTGCTTCTGTCTTTCTTTTCATGTGTGAGTGTAGCAAACTCTTGTGTCAGGATTTTTAGACCACCCGACAATCTTTAGGTCACAAATGTGGCCTAAAGATTATTGTCCTGTGACAAGAACCGGGATCGACAGCTTTACGAGCTTTCAAAACAAGGCAGCGCTCTGATGTAAATGCCACAAACGATCACCCATCCAAGTGCCAACCTGCGCCAACCTTGCTTAACTTTGGCAATCTATTACGAATGCCGGGTCAAGTCACGGTATGAGCGCGCTTGGCTTTGAGTGTACCATTGAGATGAGTAATATAATAGTTGGATTTCAATTTATCAAACGATATAATATTAGCTCATCTTAAAACAATAGGTATATCTTTTAGGAATCGAGGTATTTAGTAAGTGCAGAATAAACTTTCTTATACAATAGTCGGAGGGCTGAATATTGGTTCGAAAAGCCATACAATGTTTTGGAAACATCGTAAACTACGATTTTTACATAGCTGTTTGGTTGCAGGGAATAGAGATGGCAGCCGCAATTTCTGCCGAAACTTTCAGTAAACGGTTCATGAGCATTGAACACACCCATCTAGAAATAATAAGCAACGTTTTGTAATCTCTGGCTAGGTCAGACTATGGATAATTTTTCACTCAGTTTATTTCTATTCAGCGTTACCAAAAGCCGGAATTTCTATTGTACTCTAGCAATACAATTTTTAAACAAAATATTACCCTTGATAAAAGCGAGTATTTAAACTTACAACGAAACTGCATTTTGAAAAATATAATTACGAGAATTGGCCTTTACATTGTTGTGTGTGAGTTGTGCTCAGATTATTATTAGAACGGCTTTAAATCTTTACAACTTGGTAGCACCATCTACCTTTCTATAGAGAATTAATCACATCAACGTCAATCGTTCTTCGCTTGCTTGTCCAATGCGAGCGATGCCTTTGTTTCCGTCCCTGTCTATCTCATTCCCTAGAAGGGGCACGCCTTTTTGCTGATTCGTCGCCGCGTTCATCGACGCGAGAGACAGTCTAGAATAATCCGTGTCGCGACGAAGACAAACCGCACCGCCATTTTTTTTTTACCGCTCCCGGGATATAACGAGAACTAAACCACGCGCGAGTGCAGTGGAGTGATTCAACGCAGCTTCAGGATTCTCGAAGACACCAGGAGGCTGCCATTTGAGAGGAAGAGGACTGATGTGCAAGGTAGGTGTGCCCTCATCTTTCAGCATCCTTAGGATATCCTATACCCACTCACACTTTTCCTCCCTTACGTTTCCTAGTCGATAGGAACCGAAATCCTTACAGTCCACTTTTCCCAAATCGCCTAGGAACATTCGGTTCGCCGAAACACAACTTATTATATTTTAAGAAATTTATTGAGGGCCAGACGAAGTCTTCCCGCGACAATGACCGAGTAAGACTTTCGAAATATCGGCCAGAAGAGGTAATTTTTGCTCTTAAAAGAAGTACCTACGATATTATAAATAAACGTGAAACATGTAGGTATTAAGTAACTATTGTAGTTCACATTTAATCGGTCAAAGTTTAAAGAAGCAATTTCATTGTCTCAACTTTCCAAAATAAATATGCGCGCTCAGGTCAAAATGTCCGTTGCCATCATGTATCAAAGATTATGTTACAGAGGCGTAGGTATATTTGATAAATGATACCTCATTGTTTATGTAGGCAGAACACGGGGTCAATACCCACTTCTGTTTTGGTTTACAAAATACAATTTGCCCTTCCGTTAATGACTTTGCTTTCGATATTGAATGCTTCTATTTTATTTTGTTTACAGAGCTGAAGACCGGTAAAACACTACCCTCACATAGAATATCCATGTGTACTGTTGCGTTTCGTGCAGTGTGAGTGAGAGTACTGAAAGTCCCGTCATCTTTTCCTTCTCCTTCGTCCTGCGCCTCCTACTATTCATTTTCCGGCTGCAACCTCCTTAAAAAGCGGCAATGCATTTGTGATTCATCTGGTGTTCCTTGTGTTCATGGGCACTGCTAATCGCTCATTATCAGGCGAACGGTCTAGTCATTTGCTGCCTATTATATATATTTAAATAAAATTAATGAATGCAAAGACCACCCAGATCACAAAGTGTTGTCCTGTGTGGAGATCAAATTCATAACGCAGAGCTAAGCGGCGAGGCGGCCTTTTACGAGTAAACTACAGCACCATTCGTGATGAACAAGATATGATAAAATTTTAATTGTGCCTGTATTACTTACTGGTCGTGTACGCCATGTTTCGTGTAATTGAATGCTACATAATATAAATTAAATGCCAAAACTATGTTATCTTCCAGTTCTGCATTAAATCGCAGAACGTTTCGAATATAACATTATTCTATCCATTAAGAAGTATGCACTGATGCATATTAAGCACGCAAACGGCTAATATTGTAACTATTTTCATCATAAAATAACTTAAAACTATTCTATGCTTTAGGTGATTTTAACAGTACCCTTTGAAGTTGATGTGAATATGTGACTGAGATTTGAGCGTGTGTAATAGGTCCAAGTATAATAGGCCCAAGGATACAGTCGTGCACAATCATGGTTGTAATATGTAGGCCTAAATGTCCTTTATCAAACGCACGTATATCTGATCGTTTGATAGCATATTAACCCAGCGGTGACCATGTCGGATATTAGTTTATCGAATGCAATATCATAGGTCACAGAAGCGTTTGTAGTCCTTTCTAGCTGAGCATATTGGGTTAGCCATTGCGGCAATATCAGGAATAACGTAGTTTCTATGGAAACTGTTCTTCTAAAGAAGAGCTTTTGTAGATTCCGTCCCAAAAGTGATTAAATTGGAGTTGACACCTAGATAATTATGAAAATGTTTGTAACAATTAGTATTTGATATGAGAAATAATAGCAATACAAAGCTGACTTTAGCATAATCGACAAATTAACTTCATAAAAGGTGTAAATATTACACTCACATTTCGCCATGAATTTTTAGGTCCCACGTAATAGGGGGCGAGCCTATTGCCGTTATCGGGCACATCACCAGACACCGGGCTGCTACTGAGTATTCGGAAAAATCCAATAACACTTTTGCCCGCCCCGGGGAATCGAAGTTATAAAATAATATGTAGTAAACAACAGTATCTATAATGCGATATCATTAACGACATAATAACTGGGCAACAAAATATCTCAGGGGTATTTTTAACCCCGAGATTGTATACTCAGCTATACATTATAGTTTGTATACGTTACAAATCTGCTCTGTTTATCTGTTCACCTGCATGCTCAGATCAGGTTTGATGTGAAATTAAAACTATTATACTATTTAAACTGTTATCGTGTAATTATATTAATTGACGTATTCGTTGAAATATTTGTGTTTGCATCATCGTATTTTGGATTTAATATCGCTTTTTTATTAGTCATGTTGAAGGATAGTTTGTTTTATCTATCTTATGGTGGTTAGGTTTTATTAACATGTTGGATGTACACTGGAATTTGAATTGCTAATAATATACTGTAAGTATTTTTTATGTTACTACATCGAACCAGACATTTGTTTTGTTTTGATTAATTAAAATATCAAAATTTGTTAGATGTTCTACAGAGACCAAAATACGATATTATAGGAAAATTGTCTTGGTTATCTAGGACAGCCTCCACCCACACCTCCATTTATATGAGGGGCGTATCAATTGATATCGCTGTAGAAGCCCTTCGGAAGCTATTAAGGGAATTAAATAGCTTCCGAAGGGCTTCTATAGCAGGTGTGCCGCCGGCCTTCAGAAGATCGCTCGTAATTCCGTCATCACCCGGTGCCTTGTTTTTGAGCTGTTTGAGAGCCACACTAATCTCGTGCATGCTGACGTCCGGGATATCTTCGGTATAGTGTCGGGTCAATCCAGCTCTAGGGTCTGACGTTGAAGTACTTGCGGGTTGTTGCGTTGTCGTGTATAGCTGTCCATAGAACCTTTCGATCTCCTCCAAGAGCTCAGGCTTGGACGATACAATTCTGCCATCCTCCGTCTTCAGCTTTGTCAGCTGACTCTGCCCCACAGACAGATCTCTCTGGAACACTTTGGATCCCTTATTCTGCTCGATCGCCTCACGAACACATTTTGTGTTGTATTGGCGGAGATGGCGAGTCAGAGACTTAGAGATCTGTCTGTTGAGGTGCCGATATTTCGGAATGTCATCGGAGGATAGCAGAATCATCTTGCGCCTTTCCTCTAACAGCTCGAGGGTCGGACCCGAGATCTTGCTGGTTCTCTTGCTTTTCTGGGGCTTAAAAAACTTAGCCCCTGTTGTATGGACAGCATCCACGTACCCGTTACTGTACTCGTCCACATCTACGCATTCGCCCAGGCATTCGAAACGGTTCTTGAGTTCGAGCTGAAAGCTCTCGGGGTTTTGGATATGAACCGGTGCCGGTCGAAGCGTGGACTTTATCAACCTCGACCGTTCGAGGCTTGTACAGATATTCAATGTGCCTCTTACCATTCGGTGATCGCTCCTCACTGTAAGCGAATTGATCACGGAGACATCATTGAATATCTGCCTCTTCGTCGACATGATAAAGTCGATCTCATTTTTGGTGGCACCGTCTGGACTTACCCAGGTCCACTTGCGGCATTCTCGCTTCTTGAAGAAGGAATTCATCATATAGAGGCCTTCCTTCTCCATAAAGCTAGCCAGCCCACTGATTGCCCCACTCTCAGCTCATCACCGTCGCGTTTACCCAGTTTCGCGTTAAAATCTCCCATGACCACAGTGTAATGGGTTTTGAAGCCATGTATAGCCCGAGATATGTCCTCGTACATGGCTTCCACCTCCTCATCGGGGTGCGTCGAGGTCGGAGCGTATACCTGTATAACCTTCAGCGGATACCGCTTGGATATTCTGAGTATAAGGTACGCTACCCTGCTCGACACACTCCCAATATTTACCACGTTGGTCAAGAGAGATTTGCGGACGATGAACCCGACACCACCTTGGGACTGTTGGTCGCCCTCCCGGTAAAAGAGCAAGTTGCCGGAATTGAGAACTATTGAGTCCTCCCCCTGTCTTCGGACTTCATATAGGCCTATGATATCCCATCGCAACTTGCTCAATTCTTCTTCCAGCTCGACAATCTTCTCGTCGGTCCGCAGTGTGCGCGTGTTCAGTGTTGCCAGGGCCAATTGTCGTTGGTGGTGGTAGCCCGATCTCTTCCGGAGATTCTTCGCACCCCTTGCCCCGCCGTTACCACGGCCGCTACCATAACCAGGACTAGCGGGGCCGCCAGGGACTAGGGGTCGGTTTTTATTGGTGTGGTTCATTTATGGGGGGATTTGCCATAATCGCCACGCTTGGCAGGCGTATTGGCGATCGCAGTGGCGGAAGTTTTTAGTGCTGGACGCTGCTGCCCATCTAGCATCTTGGGATTTACTTCCGCCAGGTTCGGATGGTTTGACCGCCATCTTTCGGTTGACTGCTTGCGCTGGGGGAGATACTGTGACGAGTATCTACTCGTCAGAGTAACTCCACCAGTGGGCGGTGGGGTCGTCACGTCCCGACGCCATTAGTCTTATAAAACTCTACACATATACCCCATTATAGTGCAGAAACGGCAACCTCAGTAAATCATAATTTCTAAGTTAGAGAAACAGTGCTTTTTATGGAGTTTACTGCGATAAAAGAACTACGGAGCTTTTTTATACCGCAGTATTAACGAGGGTTTTGTCTAAGTTGTAACCGCTTTGCATCGTTGTAATCACCCGGGACTGCCATCCGACTAGTTCGACCAAGCAATTTTTTTGTGATGACTTTCTATTTTTGGTATTTCACTTTTTCATTCTGTTCTTGAATCTGAAACATATTTTAGATGCAAGCACAGAATCTATACAATTTCTACATTGCAGATAACATATTTATAGTGTTTTGATTGGATCTCTGTGTACACATTTACAGATATCAGTCAATCTATTACGCAACTGTCTTTGAACCAGGGTCATAATCACATCATCATCATTATCCCCCTAGCGTTATCCCGGTTGCATCCAAGATTAACATGCATTGGCCTTGCCTACTTTTCATAGAGCGACTGCCGTCTGACGTCTGCAACCCAAAAGGACAGCGATATTTCACCGTTTAGACCAGTATCAGTTTATTTGAGGGTACTGACTGCCCGTCAAAGATCTTCATGACAGCCGGGACCGACGGTATATCGTGCTCTCCGAGGCACGGGGCAAGCAATATTTAACAATTTAATAACTTCTTATATAACTTTGAAAAGGCATTAGTACACACCGTGGATTCGAACTCGATACCCTCTGCATGACAGTCCGTTGGTATCTCCACTAGGCTATCGCGCTGCCTTAAAGTTGTCACAATCACAATCAGTTCTATTTCTCATAGTATGCACATGACGCAAAAACATCACGGGTGTAATCTAAAAACGCATTAAATGTATTAATTTAACGCAAACCGAATATATTTCGCCCACAGTTTGACAACGTATGAGACGTCCGCTAACGCAACAGTTTTAGAAACTTTTTAAACACTCGCGTTGCATGTTTAAGAATATATATATAGACGGGAATTAACGCGAACATGCATTAGGTATTTACATACCTTATTTTGCATGTATATATATATATATATTCTGCAACAGTTTTAGTTTCAACAATTGGAAAAAAATATTGCTTTTACATGTAACATGAAAACTTGGATTGTCCGGCCCGTTGTTACTGATGTGTCTACCGCAGAAATATGAAATGTTTGCCATTCGGTTGATTTGCACAATACGTAATGTGCTTTATTAAACATATTAAAATTTAGTTGACGTTTGGTTTATATATGGCATTTATGAGTAGGGTTGCCAACATTTTTTTGTTTGAATATAGTATTTTTTAAAAAAGCTATAAAAATATAGTACCCTTAAAAAATATAGTATTTAATTAGGGTAGAATAAAAATGGACTAAATAAATTTTTTACTCATTTATTTCTTTTAAAAGTATATTTTTGTGCACTTCTGGTTTGTTTAATATTTTTTTGTCTGTAATAAAGCTGTCATAAGCCTTATTACAGTCAAATTTAAAATTAACATAAATCATGAGCTCATTTTTGATTAAAGAAATGCTTGATCTATTTCTCTCTTCACGCCATTTCAAATTAATTATAGAAAATATCCTTTCTGTAAAAGCTTAAGTGGCAGGAATAGAGAGCAGAAATGATATAATCTTAAACAAATTTGGTAACTTATTATCTGTATTTTTTAAAATATTATGTAGCCATTTTTGGGATGTGGTTTCTGTCAATAAAATCACTTGCATCCTTTATTTTAGCAAATATTTCGTTTAGTATATTTATTTCTTAAAGTTCATCCATTTTAATACTAAGTTTTGCTTGTAAATTAAGAACTTCTAATAGTGTCTCACAATCATTAAAGGAAACCTCCTGTTTTAAATTTATTATTTACTTTACTAATTATCTTATTAACCAATTACTTTCATTGAAATCAAACTACTTATTGAGATATTGTATAGATTGATCAATAAATAGCAGAAGAAGTACTCGCAAATCGGTAGTAATAAATCAACGGCTGAAATATAGTATTTTCGCGTACTATATATTTCTTCAACAGTATATAGTACGGAGTCTCTAAATACAGTACAATACTATATATTATAGTACGGTTGGCAACTCTATTTATGAGGCATAGATCTTATGCATAACCAAAGAGCGTAATAATTTAATGTATTACATAAAATAAAAGCGGACCTAGTGCTACCTTAAGGTAATGTAATGTTTACAAATTGGAGCCGTTATGATTTTAAAACTGTGCTGTTACTCGCAAGAGTTAATTTCGTTCACATGGTCACACATTTCTTAATACAGTAATAAAATGTAAGTCTGCTGAATTGCAATTTATATTAAACTGGAGGATGCCTGCAGCAACGCCCTTTTTTATTTAGCACCAACACATTTTTTATTTAGCCACTTCCGCCTTTGTGAAAGTCGAGAAATCCTTTCTTATGTTCATTCTTAAGTAGGACTAAGATTAGTATACAAGTTAGTGAAATGGAATTTCTAATCAGTTTGCTAGTTTTATGTTTTATCTAGTTCTCTCGATATTCGCTGCTATTATGACCTGATTGTTTAAAATAACATCTTGTTATTTATTCTAGCTATGGTCCTCTGTTTCACCGGTCGATTTTTCAACTGTCATTACTTTTTAAACGCTCATCTCATGAGTATTCTTGTGAGGTGTTACATAGCCATTCTTTAATGACTGGGTTGTCAGTTTTCTTAGTATATCCCTTTATTTGTTTTTGAGACGAGCGCGTTGAAAGAAACAAACTCATCACTTTTATTACATATGTTTGTATTGACTTATCTATAAAAAATTACTAATATATAAAGCTGAAGAGTTTGTTTGTTTGTTTGTTTGGTTGAACGCGATAATCGCCGGAACTACGGATCTGATTTGAAAAATTATTTCAATTTTAGATAGTTTATTTATTGACGAAGGCTATAGGCTATATATCACCACGCTATAACCAATAGAAGCGAAGCAGTATTGAAAAATGTTGAAAAAAAACGGGGGGAATTTTATTTTCAACTTGCACGCGAACGGAGTCGCACGCGACAGCTAGTTAACGAGATAACAAATATTGAATCACTTTCATAAATTGTGAAAGATACTGTAAAATATGTTTTGCGATATGAACACAGCATGTTTTATGTAAAACACACTCTTGTTTGCTTTGTGCTTGTTACACTCAAATTAATGGAATTGGCTTAATTACGCGAACAATATTCTTACGAGACTATAATGCTTTGAATATCTGAAACAATGTAGTAACTAAAATATAATATTTAAAATTATTCAGTCTTGGCTCTCATAAGGATGCTTTATTAAACGTATTGACACTGGTCTAAGGCATGGCATTTCGCCATCTCTTTGAGTTGCAGAGATCAGATGGCAGTCACTCTGAGGAAAAGCTGATATTCTGTTAAATCTAGTTATATTAAAGAACCGTTAACTATAAGGGTGCAATCGGGATAATATTATGGCAATGACAATGGTGATTGTAGCTCTTAATGTATGTAGTAATTATTAAAAACGATGATAAAAATCAGAAAGTAAATCTATTTAAGTATATAAACCTAGGTAAGCACAAGTCACTAATATCCCGCTTCCTAAAAGTATGTCCACGATTATGTTAAGTTTAAGTTACATTATAAGTACACTTTTGATTGTATCATTGACCGGGCTCAGTCAACCGTTACTTATATTTTGATCGGAATAATACCAAACTTAAATTGGACGGCTCCAACTTTTAAGGAATTTATCGACCATTCAACGGTCAAATGAGATGATTCAGAGGGAGGGTTTTTTTTTCCGAGAAGGTATATAAATTTTAGTTTTAAGTGCTTTTTTGACTTGTCTGTGTATTTTCACAATCAGATAAACTTTTGTCATATCAACTCTGTTACCTAAGGTTAATTTTGAGTGTCCTAGTTGTTATACAGATCAATGGTGTCCTATATTTGGTGTAGATTTCTAAGATTAATTAACTTAGGATATTTATCACATACTCAGATGCTCTTTAAAAATCGACAGCTTGAACTTCTCCGTGGAGTGTACTAAGTGATGCCTATAATGTCTTACATTCTATCAAATGAACTTGCCAAGTCATTTATATACTACTAGAGGAAGCCCGCAGCTACGTCCGCACATATATTTTATTTAAACTTTTCTTTTTTCTTCTCTAACGGTACCCAAGGAACGACATGCCAAATTTCAGCTGCCTGGGCCTAATATGTAGATTTGGTTGTAGCTTGTCTATCAGTCAGTCAGTAACGCAAGCATTTTATATATACAAGATAAAGCGTATCAGTTATATTTGTAAAAATGTTGATTCGTAAAAATAAATTAAGGCTGTTTTTTTTTTCAAAAGCTTTAGTGACGATACCGCGGTGAGTCATTATTTTTGTATGACAATATTAGTAAATTTCTCTTTAAAGTAATATTTATTAGGTTATGATGAAATATACTGAAATTTTCACACAAATATAATAGCTACTGATTTGTTGAAACTAATATAATTGAACATTGAAATTCCTATTACTGATCAGTACTGCTGTAATTGAATCCTTGTTGTACTTCTAAATGAACATTCCTGTTCATATAATATGATTTGAATTCGACAGAATTCGGCGATTTAAATAGGCAAGGCTATCACAAAGGGTTTTGGTAATAAATTATAGTAATATTTCGGCAATTATGTATAAATTACAACAACAAAGTTGAAACTCTTCAGCTTGTAATAATTGCAAGTAACTGTGTAACCGAGGTTTGCTTATTTTTAGTTTTTGGTAAATCGTTTTTACTAAAAATGAATAGCCTATACCTAGCTGGATCGATTTATTACTCCTGAAACCCCACAAACACATACAATTTCATGCAAATTGTTGGAGCTGTTTCCTAGATTCAGATTATATATATTATGTATATATTACAGCCATAGAGATTAATTTTAAATTATACATAATGACTAGTCAATATATACAATTACTAAATTGCCTCGACATTTTTATTAATCACTTCATCTGGATGTTATTCATAAAGGCAGTCCAAAGTTGTCAAAGTAATAAATACGATACGAATCACTTGCCTTACCACTCCGATACAGTATGACGTAATCACCAAGCCACGCCATAATGATATGTAAAGTCAGGGGACAATGTTTAATAAGCTAAGTTGAAGGAGCCCTGCTTCACAGGGCTTCTATTTATAGGTTTAGAGTAACAAGAAAGCCTAATACAACCTATTAAGTGGTTTTCCTGGTTAACTGGCCAGTTAACATATCGATGTCCAGTACGGAACTAATTAAAATAAAACTTTACAAGCTTCACTTCACTTATTATATTACTTCATCCAAGAGTACCAAGATGTTATATATAACAGCAAGTTAATGTTATTAATTCGGTGTCAATTATTATTACTTTGTCCAAATTGAGTAGATGCTATATGAAATGGCTAGATAGTATATATAATATTTAGCTTTATCACTTTGGCTGTAACATATATATGACGGCGGATTGCTTGATTCTTGGCCGGTATCAACACTTCACATCACAGTTCGTTATAAGTTCACACCAAATCAAATCTAACAAAACTGACTATAACTATTTTGTATTACTGAACACGAAACGAGTGACAGTTTCTAGGTACTTGTTGCCCGACCGGAGTCTCCAAGAGAAGTGATAGTTGTCGTTGCTCCGTTGAACGTCAACCGTCATCCCCCCTCTTCAACTCTAGCGAACGTCACTAGACTCTGTCGAAGCGCGCCACCTTCGCACTTCCGTTTCGTAGTCAATCGACGTCCTGTACTGATGACCATTCCGTTACGGCCATCTTACAAGACACACATCCCTGTGTGTTAATCTGTAACAAAATTTTATACGCACAGTATCACATTGCTCGGTCACTCCTGACTTAACCCAGGTAAGGGTTGAATCGAAACAGTGTTTATTATAGGAGCTGGATTCAGAGCATTACTGACAATACAGTCAATTACCATAGACTCACGTTATAATCAAATCAAATAACTAAAGCTCTACATGTGATTCATAACCGTTCAGTAACCTCCAGTTACTAAACCAGGCACTCAACCAGCCACTCGGTTGCCCCCATTCAGTAACCTCCAGTTACTAAACCAAGACTTACACCAGTCACTCGGTTGCCACCTATTTATCTGCGCATCCTTACAAGGATCGCCAAGTCTCTCCTGGACTTTATGGTTTCCTACGAAACCCATTTCTCTGCGCATCCTCACAAGGATTGCCAAGTCCCTCCTGGACTTTATTGTTTCCACGAAACCCCCAACACCAGAGTTGTCTGCCTACCGCGTACTCACGGACAAGTGCCTTCACAGTTGTATTGAATCCGATCTGTACTGATTTGCGGCTACAAATCAACCCCTGGCATTGAATCACACAACCAATCAAACACCAGAGCCATCTGCCTACCTACCGTGTACTCAAGGACAACTGCCTTCACAGTTATATTGAATCCGATTTGTACTGATTTATGGCTATTATGGCTACAAATTGACCTCTGACATTTAATCACAAAACCAATCAACATGTAAGCCTAGTTTTCTACTGTCTCGTCAGTATTAAGGTTCACAATTTGCTCTCTTTAAGATCGTCAGTTATGCTCTGATCCTCTGGCACAAAATTTCAGTATCAAAATCAATAATCAGAAAACTCAAAGTAAAACTGACATTTCACTATCGCTGTATCTCTCAAGATATTATTTCAAAGCAAGTAAACCATAACATTTGAACTCTACATGTGATCATGGCTATGCATACCCAGTAACCTCCAGTTACTCTACTTCCTGCGAAACCCACATGGGAACGCCACTGAAACCCTACCTCCACCAGAGCCGACTGCAATACCGCCTACTCACGGACTACTAAGTTAGTAGACGCCGATTTCTACCGAGCTACGGCTACACGTCAGCCTCTGGTACGGTCCGATTCGATCATCATGTAAACTTAAACACTTTCTTCCAATATCAGAACTACTTTGTTCTACCTCAATTTCGTCAGTTGTACTTTGACCTCCAGGCATTTTTCGCAACCTGTCGAGTGCGTACTTACAGTTACGCTTAGAATTAAGGGCTTTGCGATTATAAAGATCATAGTAATAATAATAATAATAATCTTTATTCAAAAATTTTTACATTTCAGTGGATGGATACATTATGTCTGGATAATCTTATACTATAATACTTTATAATCTAATAAACAATAAATACTTAAAATATAGTTTAAGGCCGGTATAGGTTATTTTTACTTTGCTATCTAGGTTTAAAATTAATTGCCTGAACTAGGTTTTCACCTGTGTTTCAGGCTGTTTTGTTCTTACGTAATATAATTGTGCAAAATATAACAAATGTGCATACTCTTAAATTTAACATTGACGCAATAATAATTAAAATCGAAGCTATTCAATGGTAGGTAATTATTTTATGACAGTAAGCAAATTCTCAGTATCGGAGTAGGTCATTGTTTGTAAGTATCTAGTTATGATTATTTTACATTGCTTATAACTATAATTATATATATCTAGTAACTTATTTAATCTATTGTATAAAAAAGGGCCTATGAATAAGAAAAATCTATTTATAAAGACATGTTTACCATGAAACTTAGTACAGACTAGATCTTTTCGTCTCTTGTCCGGGGGCAGTGGTTTGAATGGAGTTAGTGCGTGTTGTTTAAGTATGATGTGCAGTATGAACAATTGACGTACAGTTAGGACATTAGTGGACTGATACAAATCATAGGTAGGAAACATATAAGGTCGAAACGTCGCCACTTTTAGAATAGCTCTTTGAGCGCGTTCTAGTGGCAATAGGACAGTTTTGGCGGCCCCTCCCCATGAAGTAATGCAATAGGATATGATGGACTGACACAACGACAGGTAGATTTGTTTAATTAATTTAAAATTTGCAGCGCTACGCATTGTTTTGAAAATAAATATTAATTTGCGCACCCGTTTACATAAGAGATCTATGTGAATGCGGAAATTAAGATTATTGTCAAGTGTTATTCCAAGGTACTTGATACATTGAGTAGATTCTAAAGTAGGGCAGGTGTATGCAGCGTCAGCAGATGAATGACATTTATTGTCGTGAGCGAATATAGTGTTGTTAGGTGATTCATGAATGTTATTGTTACGTATTGAGAAGTGGATATATTTTGTTTTCTGGGTGTTTAAAGTTAGTATATTGTCAAAAAGCCAGTTATTTACAGTATTGAAACCTAGTTGAGCATGTGTATATACCTCAGTACGAGTATTTCCTGTAAATAATAGTACCGTATCATCTGCATAAGACACAATGACACCATTATGAAGACTTAGGTTACATAGGTCATTGATATATATTAAGAACAGAGTTACTCCTAAAATGCTCCCTTGAGGCACCCCGAAGGGGGCATTAGGGATATCCGCGCTGAGGTTCGTACCTAGTTTTACACACTGACATCTGTCGCTAAGATAGTCAGTAAGTAGTTTCAATTGTGTGCCTCTTATTCCCACATACTCAAGCTTTCTTAATAGACCTGGAACTGAAACAGAGTCAAAAGCTTTGGCAAGGTCTAGAAAGATCCCAATAGTATGCATCCCTTTATCCAGGTTAGCCACAATGTGATCAGTAACCATGTGAACGGCTTGGTTTGTTGACTTTTGCGCTCTAAAACCAAACTGCCTGTCTGAGAGTATATTGTTCGATTCCAGGTATTTTACTAATCGATTGTTGATTTATTAGTTTTTCTAAAACTTTAGACAATGCTGGCAAGATTGAAATGGGCCTGTAGTTGTTTACACAACTTGTATCTCCATTCTTGTGTATTGGGATAACTATAGCCTTTTTCAAGGACTTCGGAAATATACCGTCAGACAAACATATTTTAAAAATGTGGGTTAGTGGAGGTGCTAGGAATGTCTTAAATCTTTTGATTATAGTGGTGGAAATGCCATCCCACCCTACCGCTGAAGTGTCCCGTAATCCTGTTATTATTTGAACTACTTCGTCAACGTCAGTATCTAATAAAACAAAAGATTTGAGCGCGGGGTTGTGTGATTTGTTAGAGGTGTAGTGCGATGAAAAGTTTCTTTGATACAAGATTCTTTCTCCGAGTGATTTTCCAGCGTTAGCGAAGAACATATTTATTTTATTGAGTGCCAGTGTGTGATTTGACTCGGACTGAAGTAAATCTAATGCTGGTTCTTGATTTTTGGTGGTAAAAGTGCATTTTTTAATAAATTTCCAGACTAATTTGCTGTTTTGCCCAGCCTTTTCTAGTTCAGCCTTATTGTATTCAATCTTTAATTTTTTTAGAAGGTTGTTAAAAAAATTACGATATCTTTTGTAAGACATCGAGATAATTTCATTATCTGGTGCTTTCTTAGCCTTCGAGTGCAATTTATCTCTATGTCTTATGCAGCGCAAAAGACCTTGTGTAATCCACGGTTTTGTTATTTTATGTCTGTTAGACAATTTTATAGAAGATGTATTTTTGTGAATTGCACTTTGTATTTCGTTTGTGAGGTAATCGATTGAAATATTAGGATCAGCACATAAGTAAACGGGGTCAAGATCTATGTTAGGTATGTCAATTGCAAGGTTCTTCATGTTTATTTTAGTATAGCTAGGTGTGCATTTATGTTTAGGAAATGATAGTTTTAATGACAATAGAATAGTGCGGTGATCTGTGATTGAAGATTTAATGACCAAAGTGCGTGACGGATGCTTTGTTTTGATAATGAAGTGGTCTAGGCATGATCCACTTTGATGAGTAGGAAGAGTATGAGCTGGCAAGAGACCATGAAAAGAGCAGACATTAAGATAATCGTGGCCGCGGTCGTCATTTCTCTCAGACAGAATATTTATATTTAAGTCACCTGTTATAATTATATTCTTGTATGATGACAGACTGTTTAGTGCTAAATCAAGTGAATTAAGAAAGCTATCTGTACTAAGAGACGGTGGTCTATACAGAGCAATTATGGCAGTATCATGGTTAATTTTAATGAGCAGACAGTTGCATTCATCTATATTAGGTTTTTCTATAACTACATTTAGATGTTTTCTAATATATACTACAACGCCGGCATTCTGATTGATATGATTATCACTGCAATATTGTCGATATCCATCTAAAGTTGGTAGAGCATCAGATCTATTAGATAACCAGCATTCCGATAGCACTATTATGTCGCAAGTTATGTCAATAGTATGTAACAAGATTTCTAGTTCCTGAAAGTTTTTATAGATACTACGAATATTTTGCGAAATAATAGTTAAACATTTATCTTGTGGTGGAAGAAGGCTTTTACAATCCTCAATATTACAAACTTTTGAGTCTGAGATAGAAAAGTTGTCCAAATCATCTATTAGCTTATTAGCCATAACTATAATTAACGAGTACCTGTAGTAGCGGTGCTTTCACGTGTAGTTAGGGGCGCTCTCAGGCGCCTTCATAGTCTATGGAATTCAGGTACCTGTCCTCGGCATATTTTCTTGCTGGGCAGCTCTCGTCCCCAGTTTGGTGATTATTGGGCTTCTTAAATTTCATGCACGTAGCGCAGGAAGGTGGTGATGTCTTCTTACTGCACTCTTTGATGACGTGGCCTGATTTACCGCAATGACCACAGGTAGGGCTAGTTTCGCGGCAGAATTTCGCTGCGTGTCCGTATTGTTGGCAATTATAACACCTTGTAACTAGGGTAAAGTCCCTTACGGGACATGACGTCCAGTTTATGTACACTCTCCCCTGGTTAATAAGGGCTTTTCGAATTCCCGGTGGTACTTCGATTATATAATTGCACACCGATATGTTCTTCTTCCCAGATTTGTGGCTCAATTTAACAGAGGCAATGAAGGACTCTCGTGTCTTGTCTGGAAATGTCTGTGCCAAGTTTTGTTCAAATATGCATTCGAAGACCTCTTTTTCAGTGAGTGTTGTAGGAACTCCGATTACGACTATTCTAGGACGACGCTTAGTCTGCTCTTCGACAGTAAGTCCTGACGTTAAAAGCTTTGTAGAACTTTTGAGCTTCTCTACGTCATCTTTATTTTCGGTGCTGATGACTACACCGCCATTTTTCGTCTTTCTGACACCGCGTACGTGCAATTTCATTTCCTCGGGTGAAATTATAGTCTGGAGAAGGGCTTTAGTGTCGTCACTGCTTTTACTTTTGTCGGCCGGATATATCGTAACTGAACTAATAGAATTAGGGCGAATAAAATTGTTGCTCCCTTTTTTAACCATTTCGGCAAAAGTATTCTTCTGGGTCTGGGTATGATTTACTTGCACGACTTTCTTGATCTCCTCAAGGGTATCTGAGATATTTTGCTTCTCTTGAAGGTGCTGGATGGTGGAGTGTGCTTGTATCACCTTTTGTTTCACAGACTGATAGTTTACAGCCATCTCAGATGCAGCAGTGCTCACTTGGCGGCAGATACTTGTGACTCGTACTTTTGAATCGGTGTTAAGCTTACTTTCTGCAGCAATTGAACAAACTTCAGTCAAATAAGAGTTGATAATCTTCATCCATCTTTCTACTTCTGCTGTAGATATTAGTTCAAGTGCCGGCTTTTCCGTAGCGGGCGGTTTGTCTTCAGGACGAGGCGACGGCAACGGTGTTGACGGTGTAGGACTCCTACACGTGATCTGACTGCGCCCAAAAGGACTGGCGCTCGACATTTTTAAAGATACACTTCTAACTCAAATATTTGTATCGATAAACATTATCTAAGTTCTTGCAAATATACACGTACGAAACTCTCGTGATACACTTATTTATGCTATGTCATAAAAATAGCGAATATAATAATGACTGCTCTTCCGTTAACAATAAACACGTCTGCATCTAGTGAGTGCAACGACGAACTTCTGTGAACTCAAATGGGCCTTTATACTTTAAGATATTTCAAACCAAGTTAAGCAAAACATTTAAGCTAAGGTCTTTGGACTCTACATCTTCTAACCTTTAATAAACTACCTTCACTTTCATTGCCAGTTTCGGCCAGATATGCTTTAGCTATACCAGTTACCAGGCTCTTCAAAGCCACATACAGGCCTCACACAGGCCCCGCCCCACACACGGGCCGCGAGCCACACACGGGCCGCGAGCCACACACGGGCCGCGAGCCACACACGTGCCGCGCGTCACACACGGGCCGCGCGACATACACGGGCCGCGCGCCACACACGGGTCGCGCGCCACACACGGGCCGCGCGCCACACACGGGCCGGGCTATGCTGGCCACCAAGCCACACTCGCCACCAGGCCGCGCCGGCCACCATGACGCGCCGGCCACCATGCCGCGCCGGCCACCATGCCGCGCCAGCTACCAGGCCGCGCCGACCATCAGGCCGCACTAGCCACTAGGATTACCGAAAAAGGAAATAAATCTACCATTAGTATTTCAAAGATTCGTCGCATTGTATACCCACTAAATAGAGTATCCGTGCTTTCAGACTAATTCAACGTCCGCACTTCGTAAATTTTAAGCGATTATCAAATTCGTTTACAACTTCACTACTGCACAGAACGTAACTTCCGTCCATACTCTCAATGAGCTATGTCAAAACTGCATCTGACCACTGACAAGACCTAAAACCAAATGCGAACATGGCGAGAACCGATAAGCTACTTTCGGACAAACTGATTTCCTTTGGCTACATAGAGGCAACGACTACAATTCTAAGATAACCAATGGACAGTCCATGAGTACTTTTAGATTCTCGCAACACGCTCTTGTTATACGACACAGAAATCAGAGGTAGATGATTTTAGCGATAAAAAATCAAACGAGAGCTACTTGAGTAGCAGGGTATCCGTGATTGCGATCAACGACCACACTTTAATGTACTTGGCTCTAGGAATAAAAGAAAATTATTGCACAACACTCATTCTAGTCGATCGGCTATTCCTGACCCAAGTCGGTGGGGAATAAAGCTACTCTGATCGAAACCATTTCAGGTTTTAATGAAAATCACAAATAACTCTTTCTCTAGAAGCTGACAGGTTGAACAACACGCATACTCCTTAAAATAATAGGAAACTCATTAAAATATTGCATTGCTCATACTCTGACATCCATCGGGTCTTCAACATCACGCTATGCAGCCTCCATCCGGTTACACAACACCACCCGGATAATCATTTCGAACATAACAAAGTAATCATGAAAGGCGATCACGAGTGCTACTCGTGATCGCATTTCATACTGTTTATTAGAAAAACACGACATCTTATCGTGAGCCGCGTTGTACGCGTTTGTAGCCGAGTTAATATGCTACACACACATATGCAATTTTTGTATGTAGTTAGAACGCGAGAGCTACAGTCGGTGATCGCCCGCTCCCGTTCAGTCGGCCGTCGGAGAGTGCACGGAGTGAGTGTAACTGTTTTTGGCGCGAAATGGCTTCATCACAACGTAATGTTTCTACGCATGAAATTGTTGATTTATAACAATATATGTTGTATGTATATGTTATGATAAGTTCTTCAAAAAGTACCACACATTAAAAAATTATCACATTTGAAAAGACCTAAGGAGTCTGTATGACTTTTTTTTATTGAAAAAATGACAATTTGTAATTACTTTTAATAAATTAACATAAATGATATATTTTTTTTATTTATGATCCATTAAATACAATAGTAGATTTTATATACACAAAAAGAATTATCCATATACTCCTGTCCGTTATTTTTCTATGATGTTAACAATTATGCAGAAAATCGCCCGTGTACCGTATCAAGCGGCGCTCTAAACGCTCCGCTGTCAAAGTGTTAAACTAGGTTTGTTCAACATGTTGCTTTGGTTTTCCTTATCACTTAGCAGACTATAAAAAGATCTTACTAGGCTGATAGTCTAGATGTTAAGTTTACTACCAAGTATCCAATCAGTCTTTTCAGCGTTATAATTTTGTCATGGATAGTCTAAATACGAATCATAACCTAACCTAATCATTAGCGATACAGCAACGGACCTTTCGCGTTCAAGACGATGGACAACGTTTGTGATACTATGACAATGCACTAATGGGTGTCTTGTTTGCGACGCCTTACTATGATTAACACAAAAGCTCATGGGTAAACTAGGCTAACCAGAAAGGCACTCTACCGGTCCAACCAATGGCAATGCATGGCTAAACATGCAGCCGCACAACCGGCTTATCCAGTTTATGCAAATCTACACTGACGGTAACGTGGGTACCACTAAATTACGACAACAACGACTAAAAAAGTATTCATTTAATGAGAATAAGGTTAAGCATACAATCATCACTAACGATCACTAACCTAGTTCTACCTACGATAAAAATTAAAATCTCTAGAACTGATTATCGTAATGCACTACGATGATAACTCAATCATTTTCTCTTACGTCTGATAATCGAGTTTAACAACTTCTACTAGAAACACTATCACTCCTAAACGGCCTAAGCATAACTCGGGGCACTTGATAAAACTTCCCAGCGTATCACATGAATTTTAAAAACACACAGTAGGTAATTTTCACACGTAAAATCTTAAAATTGAATTTAATTTTACTAGTGGTGCCATCTAATAATCAGTAAGAAACATTTTAATGTGCCATGTTAAAATTTTATGCAAACAAAGAAGCAGATGTAATTGCAATACCGAGATAGTCTGTACTACTCAGAATTACAAAGAGTACCAGTGCCTATGATCACAAGGTTTGTGAGTGCGAGCCACCCTCGCATGAAGAAATAAAAGTAATCACTTTCTTTTTAACCAGCGTATCAAACTCAAAACCTCCACCCGATATTTATGCTATAGCTAGGTCACAGTGGTAGTCAGACAACCATACGCTAGCACAAATAGCACAAAATACGACAAAGGTCGCGATTATATCGTTTAGTACTACCCACATTTTCTTTTGTCTTTTTCTGTAAACGCGCAATGTTTTGCACCGCCACTAAACAAAATTGGTAGTACCGATAAAAAAAATCAGACCAAATACGCTCACCACGTTGCAGTTGGCAGCTCAGCTGATTCACCAACATAGCAGTGTTAGCAGTCGCCCTCGCTCGCGTCTTGTGGTCGCGCTGGTCCATGATGCCGCTTCTGATGACGGCGGATTGCTTGATTTTTGGCCGGTATCAACACTTCACATCACAGTTCGTTATAAGTTCACACCAAATCAAATCTAAGAAAAACTGACTATAACTATTTTGTATTACTGAACACGAAACGAGTGACAGTTTCTAGGTACTTGGTGCCCGCCCGGAGTCTCCAAGAGAAGTGATAGTTGTCGTTGCTCCGTTGAACGTCAACCGTCATCCCCCCTCTTCAACTCTAGCGAACGTCACTAGACTCTGTCGAAGCGCGCCACCTTCGCACTTCCGTTTCGTAGTCAATTGACGTCCTGTACTGATGACCTTTCCGTTATATACAAGAATTGCTCGTTTAAAGGTATTAAAAAGATAGATGAACTGAGCCTAGTTTGAAAAATTATTCAATGCAATCTTGGACCAGCAAGGTCTAAATAATGGTACTCGTGTAAATGTAAACCTAGATGATTATTGTTCGGAAAGGGCTACCGGCTCCTAACAATATCTTAAAATTTGAATTAAATTACAGGAACCCATCTGTGTAAGTATCTCATCCAGTAGTAGATCGAATCTGAATCAATTTGTCTAGTACGCTTTCAGTGAATAGTTCTTAAGCTACTCGGAAAGGCCATACGATGTCTACGGACAATTGATGCTATCGTTGGTCTTCTTGAGGTGCTAAGACTTTATTCATAAGATTGACAACATGGCAAGGCCTTTACATATCTTGCAATAATCAAGCGTAATTTATTTGTAACAAACATAACTTTAATTTCCGATTAGTTAAGGACACATACACCAAAGAAAGTTGTAATTATAATTATACACCTAAACATTCCACAGCAATCATATTATCCATTAGTGAAAACCGTACATCAGTACGTTCGGTAGTTTTTGAGTTTATCGGGTTCAAACAGATAAACAGGACGCATCGGGGACTTTTTTATATTCTACCACTTGCACACAACACCATCGAGTAGCAAGCTAAGCAGAGCCTAAAGTATGGATACTAGGCAATGGAGAAACTATGGATACTAGACATACATAATATACACGTTTTTTGTAAATACATACAACATATTAAACATATAAAAACCCACACGAAGGCAAAATGCATGTTCACGCACACAGTGCTTGACTTGACGCAAAAACGAATGTTTGATTTCGAACCCGTGACTTTCAGCGTAGCAGTAGTTTACACTTCCGCTTTGCTAACTGGTCGTCATTTTAAGTTATAAAACGTATAATAATTATAATATCACTTGATTTTATAATATGTCAAATAATATAAAATCTCCGATATAATATATAATATTATGTAAGTAGTTGAGATATGCATGAGCATTATTATATCCAGTCATGAAATGAAGCTAATTCTGTATCGTCACAATGAAAACACGGTCATAAAAAATAAAGGTACATCAGGTAATTGCTATACGGTAAAGAAAAACATCGCGATGCAACCTACTACTGATAGTACTATATAATATTCTTTTTAGACATGTAAAGTTTGCCAACCCGCAGTTATTCAGTCTATTCTTTCTCTTGGTAAAAAAGGCGTGTAACCAACAACAGTGTTACAGATTAAAAACAGACTAAACACTGCATTATAAGAATAATGTACCGCCGACATACATGTTTGTAATTCGATACTACGGAGTATATTAGAACCCATCAGCTACAAACAAAATAAACAACATCGTATTTGGTCCGTCCATTTTAGAGCTACTATGAAATTCTCACGAGATCAAAAATAAATTTTAATGGTTAAATAAAACAAATGTGCGGGAGTACCCGCGTCTAGTATCCTTATATAAAACTACAGTTTTTAGCTGAAGCATTTACGTACGTAGATTGTTTTGCATAATTTGTTCCGTGCCATGTGAATCCATAAACGTTCAGAGGTAAATCGAGCGTCGATCCACAGCTTTCTGACCCAAAAGTATTAATTGGAATAGTGAGAGTTGTTGAATTTATTCGAAACCGATCCTCGGCGCGGTTAGTCGGCGTGGCTTGTTCAAGTGAACGTTGGAACTATTGAAGTGTTAAGTTTGATTGGATGCAAGATTTAATGCAGCGGTTGTTATTTTCCGATAAATATTTTAAACGATAGTGTCTTATGTGCAATGTAACACATTGAAATTGATTTTACTCAGATTACATTTAAACCTAATTATTTAGAAACTACATTATGTATTTTATCCGACGTTTCGGCTAATTTACAAGGCTAACGTGCTCTTATAGAAATCTGATTTTATTCAACGTATATAGTGATATAATATCAAAGCTCTCTGAAGACCTTTGTATGCAGTATATTTGCCCGAAATTTTCACAAAAACCTGGCAGTAGGATATAATTATGTAAACTGTTACAAAAGCGTCCACCGATATAAAGAGTCAGCACACATATGTAGTTTCACGAGAGCATACCAAAAGGCTGACGAATAACAATTACATTACAGTAAGCATCCTAGTTTTATAAAAACATCCGAAGCGTAATGATTTCAAATTTAGTTCAGCTATCGCATAGTAAAACATTTGCATTTCGCGGTGGATGTTTATTCTAGTATTTAGAATTTCAAATAGGATTAAGCAAAATTGTGGTCGTAATTTTGTTTTGATATAACACTGAATATTATTAGTTTTGTTTACATTTTCGTAAATAAATACCTTTGTGTTGTTTTATACAACATAATGTCATAATAGATGTTTAAAATGGATAAGCTTAGATCTCACAATATAAAATACGAAAAGAAATGAATCGATCTTCGTAAACGTCGTTTTAATCGATTAAGCAGCTAAATAATAAAGCTAAGGAATAATAATGCAGGTAATGAAAACATAATCATGGCACACATATGCATAATTGCATAACATAATAATTAATTGCATAATACACGACAAAGCATAAAAAAGCATAAAGGTTTGTAATAATCCATTTTAAACTTTTGCGATTTGAATACATCATACAATTTTAATGGAAACGGGTCTTATCCGCGATTTTTAATGAGAGCGAGATGACATCAGTCTCGTCTCGACCATGGCAGTTGTGAGACGGTCGAAACGTCGGTAAAACAAAGGTATTTATACCTTAAATTAATTAAATATCGCGAATACTTTACGTTTCCATAAAATTGTATGACGCTTAAAGGTGTTGTGACTTACTAATTTGTAATCGTAGCAAAGCATCTGCTACTCCGAAGCATGGCCGTAGTCATTAAGTATGAAATTATTGTTAACTTTGTTATGCAATTGTAGTACACCATAACCACAGTATTTATTTAGCGTATCCTTCCAAGAGCAGGTGAGGAATAAGGTTTACAAAAAGGTAGTAAGTTAATGCTTAAACAATTTTGATTCGTCAATAGAATTAAAATGTATTATTTCAGCTCAGACTATCTATAGTCTGAGCTGTCGCAAGTGTTCCGCGCTCTCCGTCTGCCTTTTGTTCTAACAAAAGGCAGACGGAGAGCGCGGAACACTTGCGTGAGGCCACTAAAGCAAATACAAATTGAAAAGCGAATACAAATTCGGCTCAGTGCGCTGCGAAGCATCGTACAGTTCACACGCCACGATCAATCCAGCTTTTAAATTCATAAAATGCCGTCTTGCGTTTTTGAACATTGTAAAAGTTGTTTCCAAAAGCAAAACGGGAAGATAGAATATATTTTTACAGATAACTATGGATTATTTGACTGTTTTATAATATTATTTCGATAAAAATCGTATTTCTGCAGAAAATATGTAAGTGTTGCCAGTTTACGTCGACACCGTTTTCCCTGAATTAGGGAAAATGCACTTGTCAATTGATTATGTAATAATGTTTGTCATGTTAATGAAAAATACATTAACGTATTGTAAAAGTATATTGTAGATTATCTTTTTTCTTATAAATGTAGTAATAGAATTTCCATTAGTATATACATTGTTTTGAGTTCGATCCCCAAACGATCCAAATATTCGTGTACACACGGCTATAACTGGTCAAGCTATACACTTTGACCTTTGTACCGTTCTTATGTCGTAGGGAATAAGTATCAAAATCGTACTGCAACTGTTTAGCTTGATTTGGCACCGTGTGTACATTAAGTACAGAAACAGAAATTATTGATTACAGGCATTATTTATTTTTAATTGCAATTTTTTTTTGTTAAAAAAAAAAGTCAGGGGGTGCTTCTGTCTGTTGGTCTGTCCGACCATTAGACAGGGCTTCGGGTACGCGCTCCCGGCTCTCCGAGCTACTGTAGTCACTACCCTACATCCGTCCAGTGATTACAGTACCCCAACCTACAACCCCCTTCTTCCTTGTCATTCCATCCCATCCATTTACCCCGTATCTCCTATCACCTTCCTCTATAACGACAACATTCCCAAGGAGGGTTGGCGTCAGGCAGGCGGCCGGCTGGTAAAATTCATGCCAAAACCTTTTGCAGTATGGCCAAGTATGTACATGAGTGCGATAGGATTAGGGCGTTCCCCGCAGGCGACGCGCAGGGGCAGCACCCGGCACCTGCGAGAAATATGCAAGGGTTGTTGCACTACTCCGGGCGAGTGCAACATAAGAAGCAAGCCTGTGACGTATGCAAGTTGGAACGTAGGTACGATGACTGGAAGAGCTAGAGAGTTAGCTAGTGTTTTGAAGAGAAGACGAATAAATGTGGCATGTTTGCAGGAAACAAGATGGAAAGGTACGAAAGCTAGGGGTATCGGTGAATGATACAAGTTTTATTATTGTGGAAGTGATGGCAAAAGAAATGGTGTGGGGATTGTGTTAGACGAAAATCTGAAAGATAGCGTGACAAGTGTAAATAGAGATAATGACAGATTGATTGCTGTGAAAGTGATGTGGCAAGGTATTATTCTGAATGTGATAAGTGTGTATGCCCCTCAGATAGGCTGTGATGATTGTGAGAAAGAGAAGTTTTGGATGGATTTCGATAGCATGATGACGAATATACCGGAGAATGAAGAGATTATTGTGGGAGGTGATTTTAATGGACATGTGGGACGAACAAATGAAGATTATGAAAGAGTACATGGAGGTTGGGGACTCGGCAGCCGAAATTGTGAGGGAGAAGCAATTCTTCAAGCTGCTGCCGCTTTTGACCTAGCAGTTGCAAATACTTGGTTCGAAAAAAAAGAGCAACATCTGATCACGTATAACAGCGGCCACCATATGACCCAGATCGATTATTTCTTAATAAGACGTAATCGACTCAACTGGGTCAAAAACTGTAAAGTGGTACCAGGAGAAGATTTAGTCTCGCAGCACAGGCTCCTGATGGTCGAACTTACGATTCAAATAAGCTTTAAAAGAACCAAGCAGCAACTGACTCCAAAAATAAGATGGCATATGTTAGAGAATAATGAATGTGTAGAAAAATTCTGAGATAGAGTGGTAGGTAAAATGTTAGGAATGGGCCATATGAATGATATTAGTGTCAATGAGTGTTGGGAAGAGATGAGTGAATGTATTAAGGGTAGCAAAGGATGTTTTAGGAGAGTCGAAAGGGAAGCGTATGAAAGATAAGGACACGTGGTGGTGGACAAAAGAGGTACAGAATGCACTTAAGGAAAAGAAAGCAAGGTTTAAGGAATGGCAGCTGACGAAAGGAGGAAATGAATCTTTAGAAGAAAGTAAGAAGAAGGAATATGACGAATGTAAAAAGAGAGCCAAAAAGGCCGTAGCCATTGCTAGATCCAATGCCCTAGACAAGTTGTACGGGTTACTTGAAAACCCGAGGGTCATAAATACTTATACAGCATGGCTAAATCTAGAGTATCCCATATTAAGTGCATGAAAGACGAAACAGGAGCGATTCTTATGGACGAAGATAGAATAAAAGAACGATGGAGGACATACTTTAAAAAGTTAATGAATGAGGAGAACGGTTGGAGCGGAAAACTTGAGAATGAGGTGATGAATATTGGGTTAGTGAAGGAAATAAATAAGGACGAGGTAAAAAAGGCTGTTAGTGGAATGAAGAATGGAAAATCGTTAGGACCAGATGGAATACCAGTAGAAGCATGGAAAGCGTTAGGAGATGATGGATGGGCGTGGCTGACTTTATTCTTCAATAAGCTGTTGCACGAGGAGACCATACCCGAGGAATGGTGCAACAGTTACCTGGTGCCCATTTTTAAAAATAAGGGTGATATCCAAGAGTGCATCAATTATCGGGGAATAAAGTTAATGCCACATACTATGAAAGTATGGGAGAGAGTAATTGAGCGACGCCTGCGTGACGAGAGTGAGATTTCACGAAACCAATTCGGTTTTATGCCTGGTCGAGGTACGGTGGATGCCATTTTCGCTCTTTGCCAAATATGCGAAAAATACAGGGAGGCACATAAAAACTTGCACATGGTGTTCGTCGACCTTGAAAAGGCATATGATCGAGTGCCCCGTGAAGTCTTGTGGTGGGCCCTGAAGAAGAAAGGAGTGCCTGGGAAATACCTGACGTTGATTCAAGCCATGTACGCTGAATGCCGAACGCAGGTCCGATCCGCAGCTGGTATCACAGCCAGATTCGATGTGGCCGTAGGCTTGCACCAAGGGTCGGCCCTTAGCCCCTACCTCTTCCTGTTAATTATGGATGCTATATCATCGGACATACAGGAAGAGGCACCCTGGTGCATGTTGTTTGCCGACGACATCGTTCTGGTAGCAGAGAGTGGACAGAAGGTGCAGAGCAAGCTGGAGGAGTGGCGGCAGAGACTGGAGAATGTAGGCTTGAGAATAAGCAGAACCAAAACGGAATATATGTTCTGTGACTTTGACGGTCTCTCCAGTCCTATACCGGTTACACTCGGCGGTACACCTCTACCAGTATGCTCCGATTTCCGCTACCTAGGTTCACTCCTGCAAGATGACGGCGAAATTGATCGGGATGTTAGGCAAAGAATCAACGCAGGATGGATGAAATGGCGACAGGTCTCAGGCACAATATGCGACCACAAAATGCCTGTGAAATTAAAGGGCCGTATGTATAAATCGGTTATAAGGCCTGTCGTACTGTATGGAGCTGAGTGTTGGGCTACAAAGAAGATGGATGAGAAACGATTGCATGTGGCAGAGATGAGAATGTTACGATGGATGTGTGGAGTGACAAGAATGGACAGCATTAGGAATGATTACGTTAGAGGTAGTATGAAAGTAGCGCCCATAGCTGAAAAGGTGAAAGGGAGTCGATTGGCCTGGTATGGACATGTTATGCGGAGAGATGAGATGTATGTAGGTAAAAAAGTGATGGATATGCATGTAGAAGGACGAAAAGGGAGAGGACGGCAAAGGAAGAGATGGATGGACTGTGTGAGGATGGATATGAAAGAGAAAGGGGTAAGCGATCGGATGACTGGTCACAGAGAAGTATGGAAGCGAAGGACATACTGCGCCGACCCCAAATAAATTGGGACCAGGGCAAGACAATGATGAATTGCAATTTTTTTTTGTTATGATTTATAATTCATAATATTCATAAAGTATTGTGTGCATGACAAAATGTTTTAAGCTAATTAATATTTAGGATGCAAGCTTATTGCAATTAACCAAACATTTCCAGATACTATACTGAGAATTTGTAAACAAAAAATAAACAACATATTCGCCGATCTAAGTTCTGAACCTCATGATTGGTATTCGTAAATATATGTAGTTGGTATTATATTAGTATTTCTTCTGGATCAAGGCTATGAATCACAAAACAAAATCTATTTATTTCTCAATTTACGAATAAAATTAGTTAAAACTTAACTCGGTACCTACATTTAAGAAATGTATTTATAAAAGCATACATTAATGGTAACTTTTATTTGAATCATTTTCGCAACAGCATTGCAGTTTAAAAGCATTAATTAAATCCATGGTAAATTCTTCAAAACCGCAAACGAATATAAAATATGTAATATTTTTATATTCGTTTGCAAAAACTATATGCAAAATAGTGGGAGATTATTCATAATCTGGCAACTTTACACACACATAGACGCGCGTGTCCGTACAGTGCCAGTCGCCAAATGTCACGCACACATAGCTGTCAACGTGCCTCTTTTAGTTCAATGAATGCGCTCCATCTGATACTTGTTAAATCTGTGTATTTCAGGTACTTAATCTAACTTGTAAATCAAAATTCCGTAAGCAGCAATACCTTTTGGATTGGTGATGGTGTTATCAACAATACTCTGCTATTTTGGGACTCATTACAGGATAAATACTAGCTACACATTAACCAACTTGGATACCTTTTATCTATTCCTTGGAAGTGACAAAATGTTTCTATTCAAAAGGCCCGTTCCCATTGTAACAAACAGATCTGTTTTTCATTTTACATTTTGAAATACTTGAAACAAATACATTCAGAAGGGCACCGTTTGTGTGACACTGCATTAGATTTCACGAAGTTTAGTACTGACACTACCATTCTAAATTTCCTAAAAAAACAGTACATTAATACATTAATTTTTAAGTCTACTCGCGCTTTACAAATTAAGCTTTTGCTGTGGGAGACTTTACAAAGAAGAAATACCAAATACGGCCTGTAGCGGCCAGAAAGTTGTGAATCGTTGAAATTAAACATATAATTTTTAAAATTTTTACATCGTTTTCGTTTCTTGATAGAGTATCGGTGAAAGAATTTAGTTTTTAAAGATTAATTATTTTGAATAGGCTATGGTAATAGCGGATGAATGTCTTATGTTGCCAGCATTAAAAATAAAATGAAGTATGGTAGGCAGAAATTGTTTTAAGGAAATAATATTTTTATTATTATATCAGAAAACAATATATTTTATTACTTTATAAGTATATTTGCAAAAAAATCAAGAAATATATAATTTATTATACATTCCATAATTATTAATCGGTAAAAATCGTTTTGTTTTTTAATCGATAGTAGAAATATTTTTTCAAACCATTTGCAACACTTTTTTTATCTGTTATGTCATTCGTGTTGCTACTGTGTATCGTAAATATTTTGCTCTGATTTATTGGTGTTTTCGTACGGTTTTAATGTAATGTAATTGAATATTAATTCAATAATAATGATCAGTACCTTCTACCCATGCTAAGAATATGCAGCGGTGTTTGTGATTGTGGTTAGCTTTTTTGGACGAGTATACATAGTACGAGGTTCCCTAGTACACAGGTGATTATTCATTATTATTGGCCACTCTTTATGTAGTTTTTGTTCTTTAAGACGCAAAGACATACCTTTATTTACATCGAGGTATTATATTTATGTTAAAATTCAATTTTGAGGTATATTTAGTTGCGGAATAATTTCCATTTCAAATATCTCGTATCTTATTTCCACCAAAAGTTATTTAAAAAGAAATTATACAGGTTTATAGAGTAGTCATTTATCTTCAAAACACACATGGTGTCGTGTTTGGCCGTGCCAGGCCCATAATGTATGGCCAAATGGTACATCTCCTTTCAACCAAAGAACTCCAAATAACAATCAGTGGATCACATAAACTGCTGCCTTGTGTGAGGTTCAATGCCGCAATACTTAGCTCAGTGCTCAACAGAGAGACGGCTGCTTAAACCACTACGCCAAACTATGTAGATGTTGGTAGACAAAATGCCACTTTTATTCAAATAAAATTGGAGCCAATATTTTCTACTGCAAGTGTGTATAGCTCTTAAGAGCATCTTGTAAAACCTCACGGCTGTGCTAACAGATCAACGTTGTTAAACTTTCAAGACAAGACGAACGCAACGCCAGAATTATAGTACTTAAAACTTTAATCTTAAAAATCTCAATAGTTTTAAGACTTTTAAGTTGACTGACTGACTCTAAATTATAAGTATTCAGACGAACTGTTGCGGCTACTATAAATTCGTCTGCAATTTTGTTAAAAATTATATTTTACAGAAAATAGGTTA
The DNA here is from genome assembly GCA_944739405.2 of Euclidia mi. NCBI lineage: Eukaryota > Metazoa > Arthropoda > Insecta > Lepidoptera > Erebidae > Euclidia > Euclidia mi. The sequence continues at coordinate 98,284,475 of OX123182.2, forward strand.
GGTTCTCGAACCTTTCTAGCTGGAGAATTTCATCGAACAAAAAATTTACCCTAGTGTCTAATCCATCTTTTAGGATATCAATTAAGTACACAGAAATGGCAGATAAATTTAAGACGAAAGTTGGTAGCAAGCAATCTTAAAAAAAAGTATTTTCTTATTATATAACATACAAGTTTTCAGACGTTTTAGTAAAGGCACAAGTTTACAGTATCACTACGGCAGTGTAGTGTGATGACACTACCAAGCAACCAATGCAAACATACAAAAAATATATGCATTTTCACTGTGAAGTGGCAGTCTTTTTCGTCTTACTCACTGTATAAAATAGAAAAGAATTAGTTTTTATTCCTCCTCTACACAAATTTTCTTAATTACTAAAAATGTATAGAACTTCATTAGAAGCGAATAATTGGGAGCTTAGAATAAGATATTGTGTTTGTACTAGGCTAGTAATTGTAAGCTGTAGTAAGCCTAAATAAAGACGCGTAAAGATGGTATTAGTAGGTCTTGTTCCTAGTAATTTGTAGTGTGTAATTGATGTAATGTACCTATGTTATACTTGTGTATGTGTATGTAATCAACATGTCTATTTAATCATGTGTAATCCTAAAATATAGTGAGTATTATTAGAGCAGTCAGTGGTATCATTTCTCTCCCAAATACCTTTCACCTTTACATGGCGACCCTGCCTACGGGCGTTCGCGCGCGCATCAGATCTCGTTACTTGCGTTACCGACACCTCTATGCCATATAAGGCTCGTGCTTCAAACAATCGGACTTTGGTGAGCAAGTTTAAAGATGTTTAAATTATTAGTAGTAATTACGCTCGCTATTACGATACGTCGTGTTCGTTTCTCTGTGCAAAAATACTACAGTTTCGAACTAAACAATGGGTGCCAAGCAAACTAAAGAGGAGACCTTAGTGGTGCAAAACACAGTTGGCGGTTCCAACAACTTACATCTAGAGGAGGTAAAATTCCATGTTTCTACAATCACTATACTGCTAGCTATAGTGGTGCTGGTGCTGGGAATCGGCGTTTTATACTATATTCTGCAGTTGTACCGGCGTTGTCATGTACGCTGGATAAGCCAGGAAATATACAGGCGTTCAATATCTCGGAGATCGAGTTCGAGGCGGACTGGCCATTCTCCTGAAAAAGGATTACATGGGCGACCCAAGGTTGAGATGGTATGAAAACAAAGATAGCGGTTCACTACGTACCTACATCGGCTCTCGGCTACAATCTATGATCCCTAGTATGTTAAAAGTGTCAAAAGTGTTAAAAGTGAATATCTAAGTGACGAGTGAAATTTGGTTAAATGTGTAAATAACAAAAAAAAAAAAAAAATTTTTAATCGTTCGGCTTAATCTTAAATAAAACGTAACCGCGAAGTGTAAACCGTTAAATATTACAACAACAAAGCGCGTGAAATGGACTTTGAACTATATAATTATAAGTGCATAATCGTAATATTTTACTCTCAGCCCTGAATAATAAATAAAAATATGTTATGTTTACGTATATCTAATAATATTAGTGTTAATTATGGTAAGTTATGGCACATACCTTAGAAACTTTATATGAGGAACTCAAAGCTATTAAAACATATTTGATAAAAATTGGCCCTGACCGTAGGCGTGGTAATATATTAGAGAAAAAGTTGTCTGAAGCAAAGATAGTTTTTGAAAAATATACTAATGTAACAGACTTAATTTTAGCTGATATAAAAAAGGGTAAAGTGGATCAAAACGAGCAAATATTAATTGATAAATTTTGTATTGATTTTGTGTCATTGTATAATCGAATTTTAGAGTTGTGTTCAATGGCTAGTACTAGTAATAGTAGTAATACTAGTGATAACAGTAACAACCAAGATATTAAGATGGAGTCTTTTAATTTGAAAGTAGCTCTGAGTTTGTTACCTATGATTACAATTGATAATGAATGTTCCTATAAACAATTAATTGATAATATAGAATATTATAGCTCGCTATTAATTAAGGATGAGTGTAAACTAAATTTAATTCAATTCGTATTAAAGAGCAGGTTGTCTCAGCATGCTAAATTACAATTGAAATCTGAGTATACAAAAGTTGAGGATTTAATTACAGATATGCGTAGGGTTTTATTGCCTCAAAAGTCACCTATCGCAATCCAAAATAAGATACAGCAATTAAAACAAAATAATTTGTCTGTTGAGGAGTATGGTAATCAGCTTTCAGAACTTTTTGTGGACCTTACGGTATCACAAGCCAAAGGAGATTTGCAGACATATAAAATAATTAAACCTCTCAATGAAAAATTAGTAATTAAAAAATTTGCCGATGGCTTGCGAAACCGGCGTCTTTCAACTATTATTGCAGCTAGGAACTACGAGTCGATGAAGGACGCGATACAAGGTGCGAAGGATGAGGAGACATCCACGGCTGGTACGTCTCCAGGTTCCGGTGAGATCCTAGGTATGTATTCTCCGAGAGGGAGACAACAGAATTATCGTGGCCTTCGTAATAATTATTATAATAGGTCATATTTTTATAGAGGTCTTAAAAATGATTCCAGTGCTTATCGCGGTCACCACAACTATCGAGGGGGTGCGCAGGCGCAGCAGCAGAGCCGCGGTGCCACTCAGCGTGGTCGAGGATCATCGCGTGGTACAAGTAAGTCCTACCATAGAAACCGCGGTAACCAAAGGATATGCCAAAACTATTCAAATAATCGTTCGGTTCAAGTTTTAACAGATTCTGAAAACAATGAGACAATAAATCAGTTTTTTCGTGAATAATAAGATTATTTTAGCTACTGATACTAATTATTACATTAAGTTGTCGGCAAATAGCATACCATTTTCGTGGTTAGTGGATACCGGCGCTACAATTTCGGCGTTGAAATATAAGTATGTTCTAGAACAAAACTTTCCACTCCATAAAAAGGACGTAATTATAAATGGAATTGGTGGCAAAGTCCATGCAATTGGATATGTATATTTAACGTTGACTTCGGGTGAACATTGCCTTAAATGTATTAAGTTTTATGTATTTGATTCTCTGCCATGTAGGGCAAATGGCATCATCGGTCAAGACTTTCTTAGTAAACATAGTTCTATATTAGATTTTAGTAATGAAACTTTTACATTATGGACACAGAATAATTTTAAATTAGTTTTACCTTTACTAAGATATAATAACTCGTTTGTAATTTCACCAAGATGTGAATCTATACATTACTTTCAGACAGAGTTTACTGACGAGTGTGTGGTACATTCTAAGGAAATTAGTGAGGGTGTATTTTTAGCTAGTTGTATTGCTAAGCCAGTAAACGGTCTAATACCAATTAAGATATTAAATACCACGGATAAGTCTTGTACATTATCTAACGTCAATCCATATATAGAAAAGTTAAGTGAATATAACATTTGTAATTTTGATAAGTCAGGAAATGATGCAATTCGAGTAAAACAATTATTTTCAGCTTTGAACTTGAAACATCTCAATAAGGAAGAACAAATATCGATTGAGAATTTGTGCGCTAAGTACTCGGATATTTTTTATTTGCCAGGAGACAAACTGTCTACAACTAGTATTTATAAACATTCAATTAGTTTGAAACCAAATGTTGTTCCTGTATTCACTAAACCCTATCGTTTACCACATTCTCTAAAGGGAGAAATTAAACAACAAATTGATAAAATGTTAAGTGAAGGGGTCATTGAACCTTGTCAAAGTGAATGGTCTAGCCCCGTGTTACTAGTTCCGAAAAAGACGGATTCAACCGGTCAGAAAAAGTGGCGATTAGTTATTGATTATCGTAAATTAAATAATTGTATTGAAGACGACAAGTTTCCATTACCTAATATTTCCGAAGTACTCGATTCACTTTCTGGTTCAGTTTATTTTTCACATTTAGATATGTATCAAGGTTATTATAATATAAATCTTGAAAAAAATAGCAGAAAGTACACTGCATTTTGTTCAGGACAGTATCAGATGACTCGAATGCCCATGGGGTTGAAAACGAGTCCAGGATCTTTTTCTAGAATGATGACTATGGCCATGACTGGATTAACATACGAAAAATGTCTGGTCTACTTAGATGATTTGGTGGTCTTTGGAAGACAATTAAGTATACATAATAGAAACCTACAAGATGTATTTGAGCGGTTAAGAAAAGTTAATTTAAAACTTAACCCTCAAAAATGTCAATTTTTGAAGAAAGAGTTGCTTTATTTAGGCCATGTAGTATCTGGCGACGGCGTATTACCTGACCCGGATAAAATAAAAGTTGTACAAAATTATCCGTGTCCGACTAATGTAGATGAAACTAGGAGATTTGTTGCCTTTGTTAACTTTTATAGGAAATTTATTCCAAACTTCGCAGAGTTAGCCTATCCACTTAATAAATTATGCCGTAAAAATGCTTCTTTTGTATGGAACGAAAAGTGTCAATACTCATTTGAAAAATTAAAAGAAAAAATATTATCTCCACCGGTTTTACAATATCCCGATTTTTCTGAACAAAATGAATTCGTTGTTCAGACGGATGCTTCTAATTACGCAATCGGTGCAATTTTATCAAATAAAAATGGAAAGCCAGTAGCTTTCGCTAGTAGGACACTAAATAAATCTGAAGTGAATTACCCAACTATTGATAAGGAATTGCTAGCTATAGTTTGGGCAATTAAACATTTTCGGCCATATTTATATGGGAAACATTTTAAAATCTTGACAGATCATAGACCTTTAATTTCTTTATTTAACATGAAAGACCCACCTAGTAGATTATTTAAATTTAGGTTACTGTTAGAAGAATATGATTTTACTATAGAACATGTTAAGGGTTCGGATAATACGGCTGCAGACGCATTATCTCGAATTTCCATAACATCTAATGATTTAAAACACATGCATGAATCATGTGTCTCGGTTATGACTAGAGCTCAGAAAAGAAACTTGACTGACAATACTTGTAATAAAGATACGAGTAGTACTTCTACAGTTTGGCCTGATCAACCAAACGTCTCTCGTATTAGTTCGAACGAATCTGTAGAATTACGTTTCATTGACGCTTACAAGCTAGAGGAGTATAGGAAAAATGGTACTATAAATAAAGAGAGTAAGATTTTTATATATGTTCCTAATGAAAGAACTATATGTGTTAAATATGTATCTTCTCCATCACAAATATCGCGAGACGAATTTGTGAGAGAGTTACAAGACTTTTGCAAAAGTATAAATATTACTGAAATATATTTAATAAAAAGTAATAAGAATAATATTTTTATAGAAAAGTTATTAAATGAGATAGATAATACAAAGGATTGGACCGGTCCCCAATTACATATAGTAAAGGATGTACATCGAATAGAAAATAAAGATGATAAACGAGTAATTTTGAACGATTTTCATCTCTTACCCACGAGTGGCCACGCGGGTGTGAGACGAATGTTCAATAGCATTAAAAAATATTATTATTGGACAGGATTAGAAAATGATATTAAGGAATTTGTCAAAAGATGCGACAAATGTCAAAAACAAAAATATTCTACTCATAATATTAAGCAACCAATGGAGATAACTACCACAGCGCATACTGCGTTTGAGAAAATTTATATTGACTTAGTAGGACCTCTAGACAGAGATACTTATAATTATAGTTATATTCTCACGTTACAGTGTGAACTAACTAAATATATTGAGGCCTATCCTTTAGTTACTAAGACAACAGAAGAAGTCGCGAAAGCATTAGTCAATAATTTTATATTAAGGTATGGAGTACCGAAGGTGATAGCGACAGATCGTGGGACAGAGTTTCTCTCATCAACATTTAAGGAGGTATGTAAACTTTTGAATGTCAAACAGTTAAACTCTACTGCTTATCATCACCAAAGCATAGGTGCCTTGGAGAACACACATAAACATTTAAACTCATATCTTCGTATTCAAACAGACAATCACCCTGAGACATGGAGTACATGGCTCCCATTTTGGTCATTTTGCTATAATACTTCGGTTCATTCATCTACTAAATATACTCCTTACGAGTTAGTTTTTGGTAAAAAGTGCTGTTTGCCTAGTAATTTTACGAATATAAATAGAGTAGATCCACTCTATAATTATGATTATTATCCATTTGAATTAAAATTTAGACTACAAAAGTCTTTGAAAGATGCTAGAGACAACCTTCTCAAAAGTAAATTAGAACGAAAAGAGCGATATGATAAAAATGTAAATCCAACAACTTATCATTCTGATGACTTAGTTTTAGTTAAGAATAATATGTGTAATAAATTAGATTGTGTTTATTCTGGGCCATATAGAGTTATTTCTGACGAGTCACCGAATGTCAAAATATTAAAGAATGGAAAAGTAGATGTTATTCACAAAAATAGAACTAAATTGTACCACCAACAGTAATATTTTAGATATTACACAAAGTTTTTATCTTTTATTTATAATTTGTATACCTATTTTTAAAACTACTGAATCAATTATGTATTAAATTAAAGCGTATAGTATTTTTACGTACCATTAGGTAAGGATAATAAAATAAAACAAAATTGTAATTTTATTTTATTTTTACACCGCCTTGGGAGGTGTAGTGTGTAATTGATGTAATGTACCTATGTTATACTTGTGTATGTGTATGTAATCAACATGTCTATTTAATCATGTGTAATCCTAAAATATAGTGAGTATTATTAGAGCAGTCAGTGGTATCATTTCTCTCCCAAATACCTTTCACCTTTACAAATTGACCGGTCTCGATTCAAGTTATAGCTTACTTGCTGTACAGGCATATTGCAGTAGTTTAACGTGCCCATCCGTACTATGCACTCACTATACTTCTAAAGAGTCAAATAAGCGTTTGTATCGTTATAACCAACATTGTCCCCATTGTGGAGCCGGGGGAAAACTTTAGTGGTTTATACATAATGTATTAGAAAGTGCGTCAGTAATGTTGCCAACATCATTAGCACTACTGTATTAGCTGTGTACCCAAGTGTAGCAGCAGTGAAAATGGAAAACATAATCGCGTACTTGAAGTTTTGACAATAGTACCATCAACATGATCAATCCCATATCAATCCTCTCCTACTTTATATCACAAAACCATTGTGGGACAACAAAAGGATTTGGCCTAGGCCTGTCTAGACGGGTTTGCATAGGATTCGATGCCGAGGTTTCCGTTTCTCCTTCTAGATACTATCTGCTTCGAGTTTATTCCTTAGTCGCCGCTTATGAGGTAATGATACTTTGTATTCTTAATCCACCACTACACGGCGAGTAGTATTGTTGTTATTATTCTTATTGTAAAATACATACAGTGTTTTTAATATTGTATATGTATAGTTGATAAAACTGGGTAAATAAGTTGTGTAATTATATTCGATGAGTGTTTATTGAACAAGCTAGGCTTATCAATATATATCGATAATTTATAGAATATATATAGATAATTTATAGTTCAAGAAACCAATTCTACGTACGAATACAGAAAATTGAAGTAAGTTTGAAATATTTTAGACATTTTGGCGATAGGAGGTATCAAATTAATCTCAGTAGCGTGTCATTGCCAAGTTCTTTGCTCGTGTATCTAAAGTCGTTCTAACGTAATTCTCATATTATATACCAACAACATAATAGCTACGTAAAACAATTACAAAACTTATTCTCATAAACCTTCCGCAACCTGAAAACAACATTTTTTACTTTATCCTACGTTATCCATGACCCTCATCTCTTTGTCTTACCTTGTGTATTCAAATACTTACGGATATTCAAATTTCTTCCGACCTTCCCCTCAGTTTAGTACATAACACATAACATTTGTGAATACGTCATACTCTTCTAATGAACCATTAAAGTAATGGCTGGTAGCGCCACCTACCTTTCCATCGAAACTAATCCCATCAACGTCGATGGTTGGTCGCTGCTTGGCCAATGCGAGCGATGCCTTTTGTTTCTATCCCTCTCTATACCATTCCCAAGAAGGGGCACGCCTTCCGCGGATTGGTCGTGGCGATCGTCGACGCGAGAGACAGTCCAGAACTTTCGAGATCATTCGATTCGCTAAATACACTTCCGCCATACCGTATCGCACCGCGCCGCTCCCGCTATAGTTATTACCGCTTATATAAACCGATCGCAAGTTAAGGTGATTTGTGTAGTGAAGTGAATCCAGCAGCTTCATCCCGAAACCACCAGGAGACTGCCCTTCTGAGACGAAGAAGATTGCCGAACAAGGTAAGTCCCCTTCATCCTTGGAATATCCTATACCCACTCACAATCATCTCTCCCATTCCAATCCTAGGCGACTAAAACCCGCTATCCTTCGAATACAGTCCATTCCATTAATCCTTCCCAAGTCGCCTAGAACCTACGGTTTCGGTGTATCGCCGAACCATTTTTTTGATCCATACGAGTCGGATTCATTTACGTTTTTATACGTTATATCGCTATACCTAGGCAGTTATAGCACCTAGCCATACTCCTAATATATTCACATAACCTTCACATGGTTGTTTCCGCCCGCATCAGTAGGTAAACTTTTATGTAGCTACCTACTTACTCAATTACTATTTCTGGAACTATCATAGTTGTCTTGTAAATCTCATATTTCGAACAACTTTTAATTCCACAGCTCTAAAGTGTTGCCTACTTAGCCTACTTAGGTAAAATAATAGGTACATTAGATATTCTTATTTGTTTCGTTCTCATTAGCTTATACTTACGTAAGCATGTCACAACATAAGAAGTCACGCGTGTCGGAAGACAAAGGGATGACAATCTTAGAAGCAAAACGCAATATTTTATTTGAGCGCATTCAAAACATATACGAGCGTTCAAAAACCGCATCTATGTCTGACAGTAATAGCGAAGCATTTCTCAGTTATTGTATGACAGTAGATTGTATTCGAACAGATTTTCATAAGTTGTTAGACGATTATAACGCAAGATTACTTTCTATCAATCCTGATGAAAAACCGAACTATCAGGCGTACACCTCATTCGAAGATCTTTATTGTATTATTAAGCGTATACAATCGCAATTGGAGAGTAAATGTTCAGCAGAGCCCGTTGCCCGCAAACCGAGATTACCGCCAATCGAGATTATGTCGTTTGACGGAGATATACGAAATTGGCCGTTATTCTATGCGAGTTTTAAGTCTACAGTGCACGATAATGGTTCTCTGACAGATGCTGACAGGTTGTACTATTGAATAGGTAAACTGTCACCGAAGGCCCAGTCCGTATTTGCAGGTGTCACACCCAGTGCTGAGAATTATCAGGTCATATTTCAGTCACTACTTGACAGATATCAAGACACGCGCGTCCTAGCGTCTACTTACTTTGACCAAGCTTTAAATCTCAGACTGTCCGGTAACGCGTCTGTCGCGAATTTCCAGCTGTTTATTGATAACTTCGTAACCGCGGTTAATTCTCTTAGGAACTTAAAATTAGAAGATCTTTCCGACTTTATGTTGCTTCAACTAGCTTTAAAAAGGTTTGACACTGATACAATTCGCGCATTCGAGATGACGGAACGCAATAATAAAATACCTACACTAGATAGTTTTATTTCGTTCATCAAAGATCAGTGTCGAATATTTCATAATACGCAGTCTGGTTTACCTGGCCCGTCTAACACTAACAGCAACAAACAAAGGTTGAATAAATCGCGAAATAGTAATAATAACTCGGTCCCTAATCCACAATCTTACGTAACATGCTCGGAATCTAATAGTAATAATTCACAGAAGTGTCTGTGCAGTAATATAGTGCACGACCATTTATATAAGTGTCCCGCCTTCGATAATTTGAATGCAACCGCTCGTTTTAAATGCGTAAAAGATAACAAAGCTTGCATTAATTGCTTAAGCATAAAACATAAAACAAGTAATTGCTTTAGTAAGACAAAGTGTCGCTTATGCAATAAAAAACATCATTCATTGCTACATTTCGATAAAGATAACCCGTTGTCAAGCCAAGCCGCTAACCTTGACACACGAGTACGTCGCAAGTGCAGAACACGGTAGCTGCGCCTTCCGCGTCTGAGGGCGAAGTATCGTTGTGTACGACATCCATTGCGCGGGCGACGCGCACGCGAGGACGGCACTCGCGCATTTATATTGATCCGCGCAGGGCCAAAACGCAGTGTACGGCGTCTAAGACTGTTCTGTTAGCGACAGCGCAAGTTATCGTATATGATGTTAATGAGTCGCCGCACATGGTACGTTGTCTGCTAGATAGCGCATCTCAGACCAATCTAATAACATCGGAATGCTTCAAACGCCTCGGATTATGGAATAACTTTAAAAATACGAACTCAACCGTCAAATTGATAGGCGGATCAGAAAAACATTGCAAGGGTTCCGTAGATATTAAAATACATTCGCGTTTTGATAGGAATATTAATTTTAACATTTCTTCGCTTATCGTGGAGCGTATCACGGACGCATTGCCGAACGCTAATGTAGACGTAGCATCACTCACTCACCTCGAGTCATTGCCGCTGGCAGACGCGGAGTTTGCGAATCCGGCAAGCATTGATCTTTTGATCGGAGCTTCAATATTTCCGCACTTGCTACTAACTAACATAGTACGTAGGGAGCGATATGATTTACCGCCCGCTATTGAGACGGTATTTGGGTATGTGATTATGGGTACCGTACCTACGTTACATACTTCTCATTGTATTACGTCTTGTTGTTGTTCTGTTCTTCAAGGGATCAAGGTGGGTGCTAAAACTGTGTGTAAGATAAAGCACTAATTAGCTATGCTATGCTATGCTATGCTATGCTATGCTATGCTACGCCATGCTATGCCATGCTATGCTATGCATGCTATGCTATGCTGTGCTATGCTATGCTACGCCATGCTATGCCATGCTATGCTATGCATGCTATGCTACGCTATGGTATGCTATGCTATGCTATGCCATGCCATGCTATGCTATGCTACGCTATGCTACGCCATGCTACGCTATGCTACGCCATGCTATGCTGTGCTACGCTATGCTTTACTACACTTCCGCTTTGTATATGGATGACATTGCCTGTAGTGTCATATCCGCTCCGCTAGCGATTTCGCTTTGTGAAGAGCTTATTCAGCTTTTCGTGCGAGGCCAGTTTACATACATACATACATATACTCACGCCTGTTTCCCGGAGGGGTAGGCAGAGACTACGGAACGCGCCATTTGCAACGATCCTGACATACCTCACTTGCTTCACTCACTCCCATCAAGTTTCTCATGCATGCTCTTCTGTTAAGGGTACTTCTGACTTGTCCTTTTTTCAGGATGTCTCCAATCTGGTCATAGAACGTTCTCCTAGGTCTTCCCCTTTGTCCTGTTCCATTCACACTAGCCTGATATATCTTCTTTGTCAGTCTATCGTCATCCATCCTCTCCATGTGCCCAAACCATCTTAACATGCCTTTCTCAATGCTTGTCACTACATCTTCTTTTACCCCACACCACTCTCGTATCACACAATTCTTTACTCTGTCGGTCAAAGACACACCACACATACTTCTCAGTGCTCTCATTTCTACAGCATTTATTCTACTTTCAAATCTCTTCTGCCATACCCAACTTTCACTACCATACATAAGGGTAGGCACTAACACACCTCTATGTACAGCCAAACGTGCCTTTTTGGACACGTTTTGACTGTTCATAAACGCCTTCAGAGCTCCATTCACACAATTACCTGCATTAACTCTCCTTTCAATATCTGCTTCATTCTTACCATCTCTTGTAAACAACGTACCTAAGTAAACAAACTCATTCACTTGTTCCACTCGCTGTCCATCGATCAAAACATTACAAGCCGTAACGCATTCCTCCTTTTCAAAAACCATAACTTTCGTTTTACTTACATTCACTTTCATTCCTTTCCTTTCTAACGCACAATGCATGATTGTTACCATCTCCTGCAACTCCTCCGTTGAAGATGCAAGTATAACCTGATCATCAGCATAAAGGAGGCATTTGACGAGTAACCCATTCATCCTTAATCCACAGTCACTATGTTTTAAATCTTGCAAACAACTGTCCATGAAGAGGTTAAACAGCCACGGCGACGCTACACATCCCTGTCTAACACCTTTATCGATGGTTAACCAGTCAGTGTATGCCCCGTTTATCCTCACACAAGCTCTAGAATTCTCATAAAGGGATTTCAGAGCTCGAATGAGGCTGCTGTCCACCCCATTCATTGACAGCACCGACCACATTTCATTCCTCACCACATTATCGTAAGCCTTTTCCAAATCCACGAATGCGCAATAGACCTTTTGACCTTTGGCCAAAAATTTTCCGGCTATGCTTCGCAAGGAAAAGACCTGATCCGTGCATCCCATACCCTTTCGGAATCCCGCTTATACATCCCATATTTTCTTGTCGGTTACTTCCATAACTCTTTCAATAAGTACCTTTGCATACAATTTGCCAACAATGCTGAGAAGGCAATAATGCCTCTATAGTTTTTGCAGTCTTGTTGCGAGCCTTTTCCTTTATAAAGAGGTACAACTACAGCTGTGGTCCAGTCATTAGGTACTCGGCCGCTGTTCCAACACAAGTTATATAACCGCTGCAACTGACCAAATATGATGCCCTGTCCAGCCTTCAGCATTTCGACTGTAATCCTATCATATCCAGCAGCCTTACCTACTTTCATACTTCCCAGTGCCTTCACGATCTCATCCACGCCAATAACGCTTTCATCATTGCTATCATTACCATTCACTTCAGCTATCGGTGTCTCTATAGCCGTTCTTTCGAATAAACTTTCAAAATACTCTTTCCATCTCTTCAGCACGCACAATTCACCATTTACTATACTTCCATTTTCGTCTCTGATGGATGTGTGTTCTGAGGATTGAGTTCTTCCTCGAACTGCACGAACGGATTTCCAGAAAAACTTAATGTTCCTCTGGAAATCGTCAGATAATCTGCTATCAAACTCATCTTTCTTTTCCTCTTTTTTCCTTTTAACCATTTCTTTCACTATTCTTTTTGACCTAACAAACTCCTTTTTTGCTTCATCTATGTCTACACTCGTTGCTTTTCCCATTCTTTCATTTGCTCTGGCAGCCAACCAATCTGACCAAGCTTTCTTCTTCTCTGACACTGCTGATTGTACATGTATTCTTAACCTTTCGTATTTTCCTTTTCTTGATCATACCACATACTTCAGACGCTACACATACTACCTCTTCTTTAAAGGCCTGCCATAATTCTTCCATATCATTAATGCCATCGAATCTCTCAAATCTTGCTATCAATCTTCGTTTATACTCATCTTTCACATCTTTCTCTTGTAGATTTTCTACTTTTATTCTTTCCAAGACCCTATTTTCATTACGTTCTCGGTGTCGCCATCCTTTAAAGAGCCCACTTATCCGGCTCAACACCAAGAAGTGGTCTGTGTGGATGCCGATCCCTCGGTATACTCTTGTATCCAACACATTCTTTCTCAATCGTTCATCTACTATCACAAAATCAATCATACTTCTTCTAACATGTTTCGCCTCTCGCGTATACATATGTATCCTTTTATGATCAAACATGGTGTTTGTCACACAAAGGCTCCACTCCAAACAAATCTCAAGCAGTGCTTTTCCATTATCGTTCACACTATCATCACCAAATGCACCTAACACCCTTTCAAATCCATCACGCTTTACTCCCACCCATCCATTGAAATCCCCTAACAAGATCAATCTTTCATTATCCTTGCAGTTCCTCAAAATCTCTCTTAAACTCTCCCAAAACTCCTGCCTTTCGTCTTGGTCATGTTGTGACAAACCCGTAACTGATTTGTTGATTGACCGGGGCGTACACCCCCACAATAAAGAGACGAGTAAGTCCTACTTTCATTCTCATCCACAGTAGCCTAGCATTTACACATTCAAACTCTTTTACGCACTCATTCATTCGCGCAGACAGTACTACACCAACTCCCTTACAGGCTCTGGTGGTACTATCTACCCCAGACCAATACGCCGTATATGCACCATGCTTGGTGGTGTCACACCCTTTTCTTTTTGTTTCATTCACACAAAGAACATCAATCTTTCTATCATCCATCATCTGACATACTTCATCCAATTTGCCGTTCATTCCTCCACCAACATTCAATGTTGCAAACCTGCTTTCCGTAGGCCGCTTTTCGCCCTCGCGGGAAACGAGATGTGACGGGTTGCGAACCGCGTCGCCGCCGTATGGAGAAGAATAAGTTGTTGTTCCCATAGCGTTCCCACTAGATTTAGGGATCTAGACGATCCATCCCCGCAGAGCCCTTTACGGGGGTAAGGCGGAATATCAGCTGTGCCCTGTGACCACCAACACAGGCACCCTCCGTTTACGACCAGCTTGCCCTCTGGCCACGAATCCCTCGGCACGGGTCGGTTCACACCTTAGATCGGGGTTTTGTTTCGGGTATGCTCCCTGAAAGTTGGTTTAAATTCGGAGTTTTCCTTCTCCTAGACAGGTTGCCAACCAAGGCTAACGAGGCCCATCTCCCCTCATCTTGTCAAATGGACAAGCAACTCTAAGGAGGTTCTCGCACGCATACCAGATTCTCATAAAGCTTCTCCATACATTGAGTTTGAGAAGTCTGTACCGCATAATGTTCTCGGTTTACGCTGGGACAAATCCTGCGATAGTTTTCGGTTTGACGTCTCACCACCAGATGATAAGTGCACCAAACGCACTATGCTATATCCACAGTGGCTCAACTATGGGACATAATGGGTTTTGTGGCTCCCACAATTTTGTACGCCAAGCTCTTGATCAAAGAATTTTGGCTATTAAAGTGTGAGTGGGATGAAACACCCCCTGACCATATTGTCGCCGCTTGGCGCACGTTTTGTATTGAGCTTACCGCGCTCAATCAAATTACTATTTCGCGTCATCTTGGGTTGATAGATGGATGTACCATCAACTTAATAGGTTTCGCTGACATCAGCGAGCGTGCTTACGGCGGAGTCGTATATCTGGAAGTCCGCATTGGTTCTAACTACTCGGTGCAGTTAGTTTGTGCCAAGTCTAAGGTCTCGCCTGTTAAAACCATTTCGGTTGCGAGACTGGAGTTGTGCGCGGCCCTTCTGCTGTCTCAGTTGCTCCGCAAGGTTCAAGACACAGTTTTGCCCCACTACCCCATTAATAAAATATACTCATTTTCCGACTCCAAAGTAGTGCTCGCTTGGATTTATTCATCTCCTCACCGCTGGCAGACTTTTGTCGCCAACCGCGTTAGCAAATTGATTGAACTTGTTCCCGCTACTTGTTTCAATCACGTCGCGGGTTATCGTACTCGTCTTTAGGAAGAACTTTCCATAGATCATATTGACTGGAAGTTTATTCCACCAGCATCACCACATTTCGGTGGATGTTGGGAAAGCATGCTCAAAGTAATTGAAACGCATCTCTTCAAAGTTCAACAGATCCTCTCTTACGAAGAGCTTTTAACTGTCCTTGCACAAGTCGAGGCATTGATCAACCCGCGTTGTTACCGTGAAAACCGCTAAAGGGAGTTACGTGCGCCCTGTTGTACGTCTCTGTCCGCTTCCAACTCAGTGAGATCTAGCCTGAAGTTGGACCTACCTCTTAGTTTAAGTATTTAGTTAGTAGTTTTCGCTATTATTGCGTTTGTAGTTTTCGGTAAAGTTAATTTAGATTAATTTTATTGTCATGTCGCTGTCTTAGCCTATTGATGGGTTATGCGGTAGTACACCCAACATAGCTAAGTTCAATTCTATTTCTTTAAAGGCAACCCTTTAGGGCCGGGGGGATATGGTAGCGCCACCTACCTTTCCATCGGAACTAATCCCATCAACGTCGATGGTTGGTCGCTGCTTGGCCAATGCGAGCGATGCCTTTTGTTTCTATCCCTCTCTATCCCATTCCCAAGAAGGGGCACGCCTTCCGCGCATTGGTCGCGGCGATCGTCGACGCGAGAGACAGTCCAGAACTTTCGAGATCATTCGATTCGCTAAATACGCTTCCGCCATACCGTATCGCACAGCACCGCTCCCGCTATAGTTATTACCGTTTATATAAACCGATCGCAAGTGAAGGTGATTTGTGTAGTGAAGTGAATCCAGCAGCTTCATCCCGAAACCACCAGGAGACTGCCCTTCTGAGACGAAGAAGATTGCCGAACAAGGTAAGTCCCCTTCATCCTTGGAATATCCTATACCCACTCACAATCATCTTTCCCATTCCAATCCTAGGCGACTAAAACCCGCTATCCTTCGAATACAGTCCATTCCATTAATCCTTCCCAAGTCGCCTAGAACCTACGGTTTCGGTGTATCGCCGAACCAATGGCCATCGAATTAATTCGTAACCAGAATTCGATATTCAAATCCATTAATAAGATTTCAATGTTCCGCGTCGGGAGCTTTGGTGACATATTGTAACGTTTTTACCCTCCATGTTTAAATCATATTCTAAAATAATCTTTAAAAAATTACACCCAAAGTTAGGAGCCTTATAAGCTTAACTTATTTAAACTAGCTTCTTGGACGTACTTGGTGTAAATATTAAGAAGACTATTATACCTTCGGCATTTATAATCCTGCAAGCGTTTATAAATTGACGACGGCGTTTGTAAAAATCGGCATCGTACAAATTGTCTACGACATAATTATAAATTGACTAGCTGACCCGGCGAACTTTGTACCGCCATATATATTTTTTTAATATTCACAATTTTTTGTGAATCTAAACCATTCTCAAGTCCCCTTGAACACAAACAACAAATTTCGTCAAAATCAGTCCAATCGTTTACGAGGAGTTCAGTGACATACACACGCACACAAGAAATATATATGTATATAAAGATAAAGATTAATACGTGAAAAAGACACTTTGTATAGTTTGTAGCGTATTTTGCGCACAAAGGAGAAGTACCTAAAATATTTATCATGTTCCTTATTAGGTCAGTTTTATTACATGTTGAAAAATACAACATTATTTTATTTTTAGTCACGTATTTTTATAAAGTGAAGGAAATATGAACATTAGGGTACTTATAAACATTCTACGGACATTATTTTATGTTTAAAATGAAATACTACTAAACAAGTATGTAAATAAAATCATTGCTTGTTGGTGGTGCTTCAGTCGAGTTGTTTTATGTTGCCGTTGTAAAATAATATTAATACTTAGTAAGAAATAAAGATGTGGTAAAATTTAGGAGCCGGTACAATATAGGTTACTCTCCCCTATATTGCAAATCCAATGTATTACATCGTCACTTTGATTATAAAATGCACTATTATTGGATATAACTAAAGAGTAACAAAAACTGCCTCATTCTAGGCATAGGTACAATAATAATAATCTCAATCCTGCTAAAATCAAGAAGGTGTTCAAGTTAAAATGTGCTAAATCTTAGCAAGTAAAACATAACTTAAGCCTAAAAATAAAGAGCTAAGCATAGCCTTGATAAAACGGATTGAGTTTAATCAAAGCATTTTATTATTGAATACAGTAGAAGTCAGAAAGGCCTGCGACAACATCTCATTATAAACCACGAGGTCTTAGAATGAAAATTACGTAAAAATCAACATCGTAGTTGTGTTGAATACAAACAACTTCCTATTTGTCTTTGTTTCTTGAGGAAAACGAATATGTTTTCCTTCACCGTTTAACAAGCGATAATTAACAATTTAATACGCACTTAACTCCGAAAAGTCATTGGTGCGTGCCGTGGAATCGAACCCGAGACCCTCTGCGTAGCAGTCTATTGGTCTCTCCACTCAGCTATCGCTGCCTTACATAGTAGCATATAATAATATAATATTGAAGTCACACAGGGTCTAGTCGGGATTAAAATCAATGTACCTACGTCCACAAATAATAATAATAATAATAAATAAATTTATTTCCAAAATAGTGCAAATACATTTACAATTCAGATCTTATAAGTAAATTTAAGGGATAATTACATTTTTGCCTGTACTAGGTTAAAAACCTGTGCTTCAGGCGATCAAGTAAAACTATCTTATATGGTAAAAACTACATTAAAATAACTAAAGCTAAAATAATAATAGTTGTATACAGTTATGTTCTTAGTTATATTTTAATATTGCAAGTAACTCTTGTGTCTCTTCATATGACATGTCTTGTAAATAATTACAGAGTGCTTTTTTACAGTTATAATAGTTTGATATATATAAACTTATGACTCTATTTAATTTGTTATACAAATATGGACCCATAAATGTGTAAAATCTATTGGTAAAAGTAAATTTTGAGGTCGGGTGTGAAATGCAGACTATATCTTGCCGCCTCTTGTTAGTATTGTGTGTATTATAGGTAAACATGGCATGTTGTTTTAAAACTATGTGCATGATGAAGAGTTGGCGAACAGTTAGCACATGACAGGATTTATATAATAGGGTTGTGGGAAAGAGAAAAGGGCGAGAGTTTGCTACTTTTAAGATCGTTCTCTGTGCTCGCTCAAGAGGCAATAAGATTGTTTTCAGAGCACCACCCCAAGAAGTTATACAATATTAGATTATAGATTGACATAGGGCCAGATACCCTTGTGTGATTAATTTTGAGTCCGCAAATGTCCTTAGCTTTTTAAATACATAAGTTAGTTTCCTGACACGATTGACTAAGTTTGTTATATTATGTTCACGGAAGGAAAATGTTTCATCAATAGTAATCCCGAGATATTTTATGTTGTTAGTACGGAGGATAGTAGGACAGTTACATACAGTGTTCTCAGATGGAGTTGTGCATTCGTGTGCGTATAGGTGAGGCTTAGTAACAATTCATTTACACTTGCGCATGACAAAATGAATAAATTTTGTTTTGTCCGCATTTAATGTGAGTAAGTTACGATGCAGCCAGTTGTTTACTACATTAAAGTCTGACTGCGCTTTTTCATAAAATTCATTGACAGTTGTGGCGGTAAAAACAAATGCCGTATCGTCAGCATATGACATTAATTTGCCATGATCTAACTGAATGTTACACAAGTCGTTAATATCAATTAAGAACAGTGTGGGGCCCAAAATACTTCCTTGGGGCAAACCAAATTTAGTGTTTTTTTGATAATTGCTCGTAATATGATCTATCTTAACACACTGATGCCGATCATTTAAGTATTCTGCAAACAGTTTAAGCTGCGTTCCTCTTACACCAAGGGACTCCAATTTGTGTAGAAGTGAAGAAATACATACAGTATCGAATGCTATGGCTAGGTCAAGAAAGATCCCTAAGGTGTAGTTGCCTTTTCCAAGTTCCTGTGTAATATAGTCAGTCAGGCTATGTACGGCGTCAGACGTTGATAATTTTGCTCGGAAGCCGAATTGGGAAGAAGAGAGATAGTGTGTCTTTTCGAGGAAGTTAACTAATCGGCTATTAATAATCTTTTCAAGTATTTTTGATAGTGCGGGAAGTAATAATATTGGTCTATAATTAATAATTAGGTCCTTTTCTCCAGATTTATTAATCGGAATAACTAGTGCCTTTTCGAGGCATTTAGGAAAGGTACCCTTGGTTATGCATGTTTGGAAAATGTACGTTAGAGGGGGTATAAAAATGTGCATAAAATGTTTAAGGATTTTATTACTTCTACTATCCCAGCCAACAGCACTGTTGTCCTTTAATCTTGTAATTATTCGCTCTATTTCGTGTTCGTCAGCGTCCAACAGTATAAAAGATGACACATAGCTACTCGATTTCTGCAACGCTGCAGTCTGGTAGCCACTTTGGTTAGTTTTAATTTCAGCCAAGTTTTTGCCAACGTTAACAAAATATTTATTGACGTCATTTGCAGATGAAAGTGATGAGGTGTTTGTTAACAATAAACTTGAATGTGATATGTGTTGTTTTGAGATATAAGTGACGTCTTTGATATGTTCCCAGATTAGTTTAGGGGTTTTACCAGCCCTATTCAATTCTTCTTTATCGTAATTAGTTTTTTTTTTTCTTGAGGATATTATTGCAGAAATTTCTGTACCTATTTCTTGTATGTTAATTGAAGAATTAAGTTATTTTTTAGCCTTTTGGTTTAGTTTATCTCTGTTTCTTATGCATCTAATAAGCCCGGGTGTAATCCATGGCTTAATGTTGTAGTTTTTCTTATTAATTGTTACTTCTGTAGTGTTTTTTAAAATGGCTTGCTGGACAAATTTTATAAAATACGATAGTGACTCATTTGGGTCAGCAGTATTCATAGATATACTAGTAAAAAAAACCGTAGATGAGTTATGCGAACTTCAAAAGTGGCACATTAAAAACAGGCTAAATGTCTCATTTGGCTTTAGTCGCGTACTCGCTGTGGTCGGAAGCGCTCGCTCTTTTACTAGCGTGTGTGTACGTTACATTTGAAAATGCCGTCATGTGTAATGAGATTTTGCACAAACTATAGTAGGAAAATGACTAAAAGTGGTGGAATCACTTCTCATTCGTCAGTTTTACAATATTACAACCTTTTTTTACGATTTATAATAAATTCAGTATCACAAATAATAGAGTGAATAAAAAAATGGGCATTTAGCGAGTGTAAAAGAGAAGCAGTATTGTGCGTGTTCAAAGACTAAAAAACAAAGTATCCAGATGGGACATTCGTAATAATAAAATACTGATGTGTGTTTTTGTCAAGTAATAAAAGTGATTTAAGGCTGAATCAACACAATATATAATTATAGAAATACAAAGTCATACGTAAGCATAAAGTAAGAGTCTAAGTACGTAAGTTACAAACATTGACGGGTGATCAAAGTCCATTCACTTGTTCTTGTTTTTCTCCTTTTTCAAACAGTAACCATAGTTGGTATTAAACCTACATGTAACAACTAAATAGATGGTACTGCACAGTTTTCGCTGCCGACCCACCGTACCCCTGGCAATACTCCTGGGGGTATGGTGGGTCTTTTAAAGCTTAACCGTACCCCCAACTAATATTGTTGTGTAATAAATTTATTAATTTCAGTTCGTTAATTTCAAGTTCTACCATTTTGTGGGATAATTCCCAGTAGCTCTATTGAACAGTTCTAATATAGAACTGTCCTAGTTCTATTTTAAAGTTCAATTCCTCAGGACATATAATATTTTGAACTAAGTTTTTGGTCTCATCACTCGTCTTAGAACTATAGCTAGGATAAATCGCAACGGAACTCAAAGTGCTTGGACGAATAAAGTTATTGGTACCCTTCTTGACCATGTCAGCAAAAGATGTGCTAGGCGTAGTTTGTTTTATGGTAGACTGTTGTACTGCTACCTTAAGGTTACTCAAGCCGTTGCTTAGTGTTTTTCATTTTCGGCTAGTGCTTGGAGGGAGAAAAGCGTCTGAATTGCTTTTTGTTTTAAGGACTGGTAGTGAACAGACGTCCGTGTGGTGAAGGATTAAGAATACGGATTGTCACCACTCCATATCATCCCATGGGTGTCGTAAGAGCCGACAGAGGGAGCATATTATAAAGAGAACAGCACAGTAAGAGAAGGAAAACTTGATACAAACCCTATACCAGCCCGTTTGGCCAGCGTGGTATAGTAGGCCAATTCCTCCTTTCAAAGGAGAGGCCTAGTCCAGCAGTGGACTGTTAAAGGCTGATGATGATGAGTGAACAGACATGTGGGCAGTTTGCTGTGTCACCTTATGGCACAAGGAATTAATTTTTATTTTTTGGTCTGTGTTAAGTTTTCCGTCTGATGTAATGGAACAGATCTCATTTAAATACTGGTCAATAAAGTCCAACCAATTGTGCATATCGGGTGTCGAAACGACTTCCATCTTTTCACTTTGCTCACCCCTGGGCATCTGCGACGACATCGGTGGCGGAGAGCGGGACGTTTTACTACTCCTGTTAAACAAGATCTTTCACGTATCTCAACTCCCAAATATTCCCCTTTTGTTTTCGAGCAATTTTCCGGTTGTGATGTTAAAAAGAGCATAATTTCGATCTCATCCAATGCTGTT
Organism: Euclidia mi; assembly: GCA_944739405.2. Taxonomy (NCBI): domain Eukaryota; kingdom Metazoa; phylum Arthropoda; class Insecta; order Lepidoptera; family Erebidae; genus Euclidia; species Euclidia mi. The sequence continues at coordinate 98,306,426 of OX123182.2, forward strand.
GGCAATGACTGTATCAGTCGAAACATGATCCTACCTATCTTTGATGAAATCCTGTCTGACCTTTGTCATATGCTGAACTACTCTGTTACTAGCGGTGTCTTTCCATCAGCATGGAAAGATGCCCAAGTAGTTCCGATACCTAAAAAATCCAAACCCTGTTCCTTTACTGATGCCTCAGATTGAGTTCGACGGTCAAGTATTAAGAATCTCAGATAGTGTAAAAAACCTGGGTATTTATCTGGATAAAACTTTATCATAGTCCAGTCACTTTAGGGATTCACCTCGGAATTTGAGATAATAAGCTGGAAACTCGTATACAGCTTCATTTAGGCGTTCTTAAAGTTGTCTCAAAAGTCACATATTATCTCGTGTCTGCGTCGTAAGTTATTCGAGGACAAAGGTCACGAAAATCGTTTTTTTTGCAATTATCTCCGTTTCTATGGTTCCAATCACTTCAATACTTATAAAAAATGAAGATAAAACAATTTGCCACAACTTTTGTCTCAACTCTTTTTCTGTATGCTCAACGCTTTTCGAGATAGAGAGCGGAGAGCACCTAGCGCTCAGGCATATATACTGTTATACAAGGTCATGCTGCGGATGCAGAAAATCGGGCTTGCAATGCACTTTAGCTTGCGAACAATGCAATGGGCAAGCTTGTCTCAATGGTGTTGTATTGCAAGACGATCCTGAGGAAGAAACTACATTTGATCCAGAGATTTTAGAAGGTTTGGAGACAATCATGCAGGTAAACGAAGATGATGAAGATGAAATTGAAATTTTCAATTTCCCAGGAGATGATGATGAAGAAGAAGAAGAAAATTTATATTTTTGAACTTCCAGTTATTAAAGAATTTAAATGTACATTTAATTTTAATTTTAATTGTAACAAAAGTACAGCTACTAAATAAAAATTAACTTAAATTATATTTACTTGACTTTTTTCTATATACAAATTATTATTCACCGAGATTCACGGTTGACCTTGTATAACAGTATATATGCCTGAGCGTTGGGTGCTCTCCGCTCTCTACCTCGAAAAGGGTTGAGCGTACAGAAAAAGAGTTGAGACAAAAGTTGTGGCAATTTTTTTTATCTTCAATTTTTATAATAGGTGTTGAAGTGATAGAAATTAAGATAATTGCAAATCATATAATAGGTTTGACCTTGAATAACTTACGACGCAGACACGAGATAATATGTGACTTTTGAGACAACTTTTAGAACGCCAAAATGAAGCTGTATACAAGTTTCCAGCTTATTATCTCAAATTCCGAGGTTGACCCCGTATTTTGCCTAAAGTGACTGGACTATCATAGGGAATTCAAATTCAGGAAAAAAGTCGCAAACTGTTTGCCTTAGCAGGGTGTTTGAGTAGGCTGCGGAACTTTGCGCTTGCACAATCCTTGCTTCTCCCAATACTCGATTATGCCGATGTCAGCTATCTTGATCTTAATGAGGACCAACTTGATAAACTTGAGCGTCTCCAAAATTTCTGTATTAGATTCATTTTTGGTTTACGCAAATATGATCATGTATCTAAATTTCGATCTAGGCTCAAGTGGCTCCCAATTCATCTTCGCCGGAATACCCATATTCTTATGTTACTGTATAATGTAAAAGAACGTTTTAAGTTCCTCCATGACACACATTCAAGGTCCCTGAGGTCGTCGGTGGATCTGAGACTGCAGATGCCAACCCATTCCACAAACTTCTACGACAAATCCTTTGCTGTTCAAGCTGTACGTTTGTGGAATGCGCTTCCGGTTGAAGTTAGGCAAGCTAAATCACTCAATATATTTAAAAATGCATTAAATAAGCACTATTTGTCAGTTGTTAGGATAATTTGAACTGACTCAACTGTTTTTAGTGACGTCATCTCATGATAAGTATAAAAGCAGCGCTCGTTCAGTGCGCCAGTCATTTGTCGGTTGGCTTTCGAACGAGAAGGTTGTCGTGAGGTGTTTGGCGCTATTTGCAGTAAGTCATTTTTGTACTTTGTGTACCTACGTGATTATTTAGTGTAAAAGTGTGATTATTTCGTGTACTTAATGGCTGTTTGGATTAAAAACATCATTGTAAACAAATTATGTAATTATTTGTCATACGTTTATGTTTTTATTGTAAATTAACTGATTAATTATGAAGTTACAGCAAAACAATAAATAAATAATGTGTATTACTTTAATTATAGACAAAAATTATCGTAAAAACGTCATTATATGTAAAAAAGTTTAAATACATATGTATGTATATAAGGTTACATTTATGCGTTGTATTATTTTTTTATTATGAGTATATAAATAAACCTTTCATAAAATATATAATACTCATATTATTTATGAGATATTAGTTATCGAAAATTTTGGCGGGAACTTCAGTTTTTTTGCGGGCAAAAGTAAACAACTGTGCAGATTCCAATAAAAATAATTCTTATCAGATTCTTATTAGAATTGGTTTTTATACTTGGAAATCTAGTTGGAAAGAAAGTTATCTAGGTTTGAATCTGATATACAACAAAAAACGGTATTTAAAAAAATAAAATATGAAAATTGGGGCCAATTAAAAAGAAATCTTTGTTTTATTTTTTTATGTTTAATATTAAAATGTTTCTTTACATTATATTTATTTTCTCTAAACTTAAATTAAAAATATTTCTAATTGTGTATAATACTTATATACCTTCCATAGTAAAAAAACGACGAGAAAAAGGAATATGTTAGAAATATAAAATCACGCTCAAAAATTCTAATTTTCACTTTATACTACCCTTGCGTGGGTTTCAACCATATTATATGGTTTAATTTATATCACTGGAAAGCTCATTTAATTACGCGTCTATTGATATGCAACATGCCGCAATCGGTTAAGTTATTCGAGTTCCACAAACAGATTAGTGCGCAGCGGAAAAGCGTGGGAAAAATGACAGTTTACGCGCTCATCTGCTTTTGCAAAAAGGGAAAATAGTCACTGACTGAAAATAGAAAATAGACACAATGTGCATAGTACGTATTATCAATAAAACTAGGTCACTTTATTTTAATTGTTATTTTAAGTAATTTTTATGAACACGTCTGTATGCGTCAAACTCCAAAACAAAATTCATTCAAATAAAGGTAACAAGGATATACGAGTATTGTAGTTAATTTATAGATTGTCTTTCGTAACGCTAGTGATGGAAAAGATCCGACTTTATTTCCATTTATTTGTTGCAAGTAGATATGAGTGTCTATATTCAGTTTTTTTAAGCCTCTTTATCTTGTGAGTTGACGGAAAATGACCACGAGGCAGGTCTCGTGTGCACTGGACACACCGAATCCGATTACTTACTGGATTATCGGTATCGCTAGCTTCAAAGCATGCGTAAGACAGACAAACGTGGCAGTCGACAATCCAGGCTACTGAAGACTTCAAAAGAAGACTCGGCCTACAGTTATAAAGAACTTGGCTATGAAGATCATGATAATGATGATATCACTTACTATCTTCTGAAAGTCGGTAAGGGTTACAGACTTTCTGAACATAGTAAGTGCAATCCGTCATCTCGGCCACTTTATGATTTGTGTTAGGGCTAGCGTGTAAAGTTTATAAGGCTATAGTAGAGCACCTCCGCGGTATCTTCAACGGCCCGTAGCGGCGACAAGACATTAAAACTGCGAAAATTATGGACCCATTTAAAATTAATTATTGTAGATATTTCACGGTAATTACCGTATAATCTAATAGTTCAGTATTATTTCTGCATTGCTTACAGAATTTAATCAACTTAAGGAACAAATAGCAAAACAATTTTGTTCCTATAAACATGGCTGGTAAACCCAGTTAAAGCAAATCACCAAGACTCACCGTAAAAAAATTTAAATCGCAACAGCGCTCTCTCAACTTTTATTCCATTCTATCCAAGTCGCATTCTTCTTGTCGGATTGCAAATCAAACCGGGCTGAGCCCATCCCTATCGCGACCTCATTTTTATTCATTACAGTAAATAAAATTATACGCTATGTCATTTCATTAGTAGATTAACATAAAAGATAACAACGCTTTTGCTGGGAGACTTACGTTTTTATTTTAATACCTATTATTATTAGGGGCCTATAGTAAAAATAACGGCTGATGATGTTAAATTTGAAAACGGTGTGTTTTATTTCAAAAGTTCATTTTTTATCTCCTCTACAGCCTTTCATTCAATCAGGCTAGCTTAAATCATCGTATTGATCCGATTCTCGACAGTCTGATTGTTCCTATATGCAGTTAACAGTCTGTAATGGAGATCAATAGCTTTCATAAAACTTAGCGGGATGTCATTCTCAAAATGGATGACCAATTGAAACAAAAAAACGATATTTCGATTAAGGCTTAAATTCGAACATTCAAGCTGAGTTAATAACTACATTCTATAGAATATTGCGGTCAGAATATGGTTTTATAAGGGCTTATTGGCTGGTAAATGCATGTATGTATTTTATTGTAACTAAAGAACAATGCCCGCTTCCCATACATTTCAAAACCTGATAGTGAAAGTATTTGTATAGTTATAAGGTACGAGTATAATAGAAAGATTGCCTGTAAGTTTAGAAAATAATATCATATAATATTTTTTACGATTTTAATGCGACGAAGCCCAAAAATATACATTAATGTTACTTTTTAGGTTAGGATTGCTCGTTACCAATAGGTGATGTACCTACCAAAACTAATTATGAACGCTCGAAGTTTCGTCTAAACTAGGAATACTTACCATGGTCTAAAACAACTTTTTTCTTCCTTTGAATTTCTTTAAACCAACTAGTCTTACGTCAGTCAATCATAGCAACATATATAGCACCCAACAGGCAAATCGGAGAACTGTCAAATGTCAAAAATATCCGTTTCACTTGTGCGAACTCAATTATATATTGCGTAATTAATTTATTTATCTATAATATTATTTTTAATTCATCTGTATTATATAAATACTAGTAAGGATATATTGACTGATTAAATAAAACGTAAAATAATGTATAAAACTCAGAAACAGATTTGAATGGAGATCATTGCCAATGCGTAAAATGCAACGTCGTAAATAGTTGGTAGTTGTGATGCGTTCAAAATATGCTAATTTATTACGTTTACCCCTTACGTAGAATAAATGTAAAGAAATACTGATAAATGTTTTTCCTGGGTTTCTTTAAACATTGTGATAAGCGTTATTATTATACAGTTAAATTAGCAGAATTTTAAGATTTATTTCATACATATACATAGGTGAAAAATGGGCATTCTTCTTTTGTTATCAATACTTTTAAACTCCTGCGACTTGTAGGTATGTACAGTAATACCTATTAATGTAACGGATCTATGTCGCGTAATTATTTGCGAATTATAGGTAAAATACCATAATTATATTTGCCGTGTGGTTGACGGCATAGAATACAAGTGTCACCACCCCCTATCTTCCCGTGGGTGTCGTAAGAGGCGACTAAGGGATAACACGATGCAAATACCATCTTTGCGTAGAGACGGAAAACTCGACATCAAACCCTATGCGACTGCCTCGTTGGTCTCGCGGCATACATGTGCGCGTGGGATCGGGAGGTCCCGGGTTCGATTCCTGGGTCGGCAGTGTTATTAGGTTTTTCTGGCACGAAATTCTCAGTAGCAGCACGGAGTCTGGAAATGTGCCCGATACGGCAATAGGCTCGCCCCCTATTACGTGGGACTAAAATAAATCTGGCGAAAAGTGGGTGTAGCAATATACCTCTGCCTGCCTCTTCGGCGATATAGGCGTGAGACTATGTATGTTTATATGGCTAAAATAGTATAAGATCCTAATATATTACAAAAATTAAAAATATTAACGTATGTTTAACATTGTCACAAGTCAAAGAAAATTGTCACAAGATTATAATTATAACTAGTGCCACTATTAGTGATTCACATGTTACATAAACCGAATGTTATTGCAATCTTTAATCTCACTTTAAACCACTTGAACCAAGGAAACATCATCATCATCATCATCACCATCATCATCATCATCACCATCACCATCATCATCAGCCTTTAACAGTCCACTGCTGGACTAGGTCTCTCCTTTGAAAGGAGGAATTGGCCTACTATACCACGCTGGCAAAACGGGTTGTTATAGGGTTTGTATCAAGTTTTCCTTCTCTTACAGTGATGTTCTCTGCATAATGTGCTCCCTCTGTCGGCTCTTACGACACCCATGGAATGATATGGGGTGGTGACAATCCGTATTCTTAATCCGTCACCACACGGACATGGGACAAGGAAACATAAATTATCCTTACAAAGCTGTTTTGACACTTTCAAATTTATCTCAAAACTTGCTGAGTATGGAGCTTATGGAGCACATATTAAAATGTAATGGGCACTTCTCCATACTGTAAGTGACATCTTTATGTAGCGGTTAGACAATGTGGTAATTATTATTATAGCTTGTTTGAAGTAGAGTCCAAATAATAATATGTCAATAATTTTACCTCTATATAGTTTCCTTTTAAATAATTCGATAAAATATATCTAAAAAAGGTTCATAATCTATATCTTGTCCTTATGTCCATAATTTTCATTCCTTTTTTATGTTAGTATAAAAATCGGGCAGCGGTTCAAACTAAGGACAAACCTAAGATTTTACGTGATTGTCACCTACAAATGAGGCAAATGCACGATGGCAAACTGTGAAACGGTCTAAGCATGTAGATCGTTAACCAAGGGAAATCAAGCAAAATGACGAACCCATGGGTGGCATAACAGTGCTTTTTAGTGGCGATTTTCGTTAGACTTTGTCTGCTATACCACCATTCAATATGAGACAAGAGCTAATGAAATGAGAGCCTGTCTAGGCTCGGTCTTACTCTTAGTCAAGTTCTTAACTATGGAATTAGGAGGCAACGAAAATGCACAGGAATTCACCGATATTTTACTCGCGATTGGTAACTCCCGCGGTGTGTACTCGCACAAACAAGAGAAAGCCATTCTACATTAAAACCTGTGTTGCACATTTTCATCGATGCAAAATGTCATATCATCTGTGTAAGGCACCGCAACTCAAAAAACTACTTTCGATAATCCCTGGTTTTGCGAAAGAGTTATTTTAATACCGAGAAAAGACTAAGCAGCAGCAATTAACGCCGAATTTTTAGTTCCGTTTTCAGTGGAATTTTTAACCCTCTGTAGTGCAAGATATCGAATTTTAAAAATAAGTAGTGAAATATGTTAATCAAATGTAATTAAAATACACGTGTTTCTGTAAAAATCTATTTCTTTTTATTTAAGTGAAAAATACGGACTTAAAGGGAATGTAACAGAAATGTCACACTGTATCAAAAGGTTCACTTAACATAGGTGAAATAGTCTAAGACAATTGTTGTGTTTATTGTAACAAAGAGCAACGCCACATTTCTTGCACATTGGCTATGAGACACCAGAGCATTTAGGATATTTACAGCGTATCCTCTTTTCTGTCCAAACAGGCCAGTGTCCTGTCTTATCTTGCCTGGTTGCCACTGGAGGAACTTGTGGAATTGTGGAGCTGGACCTTTGTGTCGTTTTGCTTGAATTTCGTTTTCAATAGATCGACGGTTCTTCATACTCGATGGTATACCAAGCTTACATAAGAATAAGGTTGTTGCAACTTCGAACCGAAAATCTTATAGCCCCATTTGTGAGGTTTTTTCGGAATATACCTTTTCAAATTATTTCTTGCTTTCGTAGAGCATATTTGTTCATCAACGCAAAGATATTGTTCTAAAGGAACTTTGTAAAAGGTTTGGTTCAATTTTTGAACAAGTAGTCGAAGTTTAGGCAGCCTGTCAAATTCCGGATGTACGCGGGGCATGTTTTGGGCATTATCATTGAAATGTATAAATTGCCAAACCTTTCCAAACATCTTTGCGGGCATTATCTCTTGAATTAAAGGAGTTCCAATGGTGCCATTCCAATGACTGGTAACTCGAGGAAGATGAATCAAAGACATGATATACACTATACCAATAAATTGCTGAATGTCTGTTGTGGAAACCCGAAAACTATTATTGGGATCCTTTTGCACAATATATAAATTAGTTTGTGTTGCAACAAAATCAATCAAATCCTTGGAAAACAAAAATAAGAAAATCTGGATCGGCGTGTCAAGCTCTAAAATATCTATTGGCAAGTTTTCATTTCCTAGAAAACGCAACTGTTGCTCATTCAAATGCAATTTTTTTTCTTCCATCGCTGGTTGAGTTTTTGTGGCTTTCCAGGACGTCCCGCTGATTGGATTGATTGCGATCCAGTTGAGACTGCCGTAGAATATGTAGGATCAGCTTCACTGGTTTCTAAACTATGAATGATCTCATCAATCTTCACTTCAGCATCTTTATTTTCATCGTTAGAAAACTGCACTTGCGGCATCACATTCTCACCTTGATAATCTGGATCTGCAACACTGTCATCGTCATCTTCCATGCCATCTTCACTGTCTTTGTAAACATTCAACACCTCGGCTATATCGCTATCCCAAAGAGGTCGAAAAGTCATTCTAAAAAGAAAAACAAATGAATCAGTTTTCAGCCTCTTCACAAAGAAAACTTGCCGACATTAGGCAATGTGACATTTCTGTTACAAACACGACAGAAAATCAAACTCATTGTAGGTATTCAATAACATAAAAACCCACATTATATCACAAAGAACATGTACTTACCGTGTATGTTTTCCAAAAACACACAGTGTTTATCACGATTATCTATTTTTTTCTGATTTTTCAAAACAACGTAGGTAGTTATACTTGATCAGTTGAAAAACAATGGCCGTTACGCGACATAAAAGCCATCTACATTTTTTATATTTAGCTAATTCGATACATCGGTTTGTTACACATGAGTTACATTGACACTAAATTAGTTTGAAAAGATATTTGAATTTTGGTAGGCAGAGAAACGGTTTGTCACAGATATGTTACAGCACGCTACAGAGGGTTAAAAGCTATAAGTGCTCCTTGATTGCTCTCTCAAAAGACAAATTTAAAAGACTGCGTACCTATAATTATAGTTCTTGGAAATGTAATCCCACCAAAGCTTTGTAATGGTGCCAGATTAACATTAACCAATTTACAACGAAACGTGATTGGAGCAGAGATTTTAACAGGGTTTATTTTATTTTTCTAATTCCAAACGATTTTCCATTTAGTGTCAAACGAGTTCAGTTTCCAGTAAGCCTTAGGCCAAACCCTAAAAGTAGCGGGTGTAGATCCAAGTAACAACTGTTTTGCGCATGGTCACAATCATCTGGTTCTGTCACGTGTTAGCGATCCTAGGAACCTTTATGTTTTCATACCCAAGGGCTATACGTCTAATATAGTGCACGAAGATGCTTTACTGTAGATGATTATTAGATAATAAATATAATAGTAATTTATTTATCTTAGCAATTACGTTACACACAATATTTATTATTAAGATGACATGATAAGTTTTTGCTATAATATGTATACTTATTAATTGTTCTTTGAGTTATTTTCAGGATACTTACTTCTACACTATTAAAATATAGGTATTATTATGCAATTAAACATTTTGGGTGACAATTCTGTAGCCTAATGAATAAACAAATTCTGCACGAACAGAGTCGCGGGCATAGCTAGTGTTAGATAAATTTATATTCACATACCTACCTTCTTTATGCAAAAAGATCGAATAACATTATGCCCTGACACTACTATTCAGATTTAGTGCAAGAAACATTCACTGATACTTATGTATCAAGTCTTCTCAAGACTCATTCAAGTTTATTTAACTTGTCACACTCGCGTTTACTTTGATATTTATTTATGCTTCGCCGTATCCAACGAATCTTAAAACTTTAATCGGGTCTTTAGTAGTTTCGCAGCATGAGCTGCATGCAAATCACCCAAGTACTGTTTCTAGGTTGGACCATTCGCACCGTAGTAGTTGAAGTTGCGGTTTAAATGAATGAAGAAATCTATATAAAGTATTAAAATAGTAAACACATACATACAAAGGCAACATAACAGTAATTACAACTTTTACTACAATAGCTGAATTTTTCCCTACATTTTCGCGGTAGTACCAAAAGTACAAAACGAAAATTAAATATGAATATATTTTCCCATTATGTAGTGAGTTTTAAATAAAATGCTCGTTGAATTCACAAGAAGATTAGCCAAAACTCGTTTGAATTACTGATAGCCTGGACCCACGTCGAATGGTATTAGCTCCGCTGGCATTGTGCAACATTTGCTAAATTATTACAACGTCACATGCAGCTGGCCTTAAAAATGTACCAATTTAGAACGGACTGCGTTTATCATGGGGCTCCGTTTGATATTAAGCCGAAGTGAAATATGCCGCTTGAGTTTTTTTTAGAAGTTGATGCTTTGAGTTTGACAAATACGTTGACTAGTACTGTAGGAAGGAGTCTTCAATTTAAAGGAATGCATGCGCATAAATTATTTACGATGGAATTTATAAAAAGCAATTTTGGGGCTGATTCACACACCGAAGGTTGTGTAATAATGCTATTTTCGTTTATCACATAGTACTTAATTCTAAAGCATTTAATCATCATTATTAGTTTATTATTATTGTTGGGGTCGGGCCTCTTCTCACTTTTAGAAGGGTAAGGCCATAGTCCACCACGCTGGCCAAGTGCGGGTTGGCAGACATCACATATCTTTCGAGAAAATTATGGAGAACTCTGAGACATGCACGTTTCGTCACGATGTTTTACTTAACATTCTCAAACGTTCCCTGAAAACATGTTCTGTCGTTAATCAACTTAGTGGGTAATTTCAACTAGGTTGACTTATTTTTGGATCTGGTCTGCTAAACCTAGATTATCATCTAAGACGTATTTTCTCTGATGAGTACTAATGTATAATATTAATTAGTGATGAGTAATAATGATAATAGCCCTCTTCAGAGAAAATGTGTCTCTATAAATATTTCGTTTTGGGTCTGGTTGTTATTTATCTATTGCGTCTATATACATATTTACGTCTGTTTGTGAGTTATCTGACTACACTTTGACACACTTTGACTTATAGATTCTTTCTGGTGTTAGAGTAAGATACATATACAAATGGCGTTTCGAATTTTTTCGTAGGTTGTCACTAATTTTAATTTTATAAGTCATGGGCTTACTCAGAATGAATATCGATAGAATATCGATAAAATTTGAAATAAAGCATCAAGTCTGGTTTACTCTGAATGAATATCAATAGAATGATGATAATTCCAAAATTAAGTAAATTACGGAATAAATCAAATATAAATATCAACAAAAGAATTTGAACATAGGACAGTCATAATAATGTGATTTATGTCATCTGTTCAAGAAATTGATCTGCATCTAAGTAAAGAAATACAGGAGCAAATAAACAAATTACCACAATTTGCTGTCTGCTTAGCTGAGTCAAGCAGACCTTGAAGTTTAGTATCTTTAATGTCTGTTTGCCTTCAGGTACCGTGTAGTTAATTTGACTGGGAATTAAAAAATAAAAGCATTGTATTATTTCTCCCATGACCTACCCTCACGCGTGCAATAACTGAAATGCTTTTTTCTTTTGATAAACATTTTAACATGAATATAGCAATTGATGTTTATTATAACACCGGTAACCATTCTAAGCAGTGATAGAGTCTGTGACAGTATCATTTTCACGCATTGGTTTTCAAATTTAAACCCACTACATACATCTCTGGTTTTTGGAACCTTGGCTTACTATGATGAAGGAAAACATCATGAGAAAACCTGCATGGCTTAGTAGTTGTTTGCAGCAGATGATTTTACAAAAAAAAACTTATATAAAAAAACTTTTTTTTGAGGACACTCTATCGTGAAAAGTATTATTAATGCAAAATTGCTGTATAGCTTATAATAATAATAATAATAATATTTATTTGTTCAAACATGTGTTGTGTACAGGTGTTCTGAGTTAAAGAGAATCAGCATGTTTTGCCTTAATAGACATACAAATATTAATGTCAACAACAAAAAAAAAGTAATTTGTTATAAAAAAAAATATAAAGATTGCATCATGTTGGGTAATTAGATAATAATAGCATTTAGTATAGATCAAGTCAGAGTTATAATATAAAACAATGTCATAAATAAAATCTTATTAAAGACACAATTATAAAGTCATCATCATCAACAATGTCGCAAAATGAAGTAAAAATAAATAATGTCAAAAAACAAATGTCAAAAGTTACTATGTCAGAAAATTATATAATAATCTGCCGATAATTAATATTCAAATGAGTCATTTAAAAAGTCTGCAATAGTATAATAATATTTTGATGTCAGCATATTGTTCATGGCTTTACAAAACTTTATTATATTTAAATCTTTATATGTCTTAGGCAGTTTATTATGTATTTTAGGACCCATGCAGAATACACTCTTGCTCAATAAAGTCGTTTTGGCATAGTGAACACAGAGCCTACTATTATCACGTCTGCTGCGATTAGAACCATCCGATAATCGTGGAAACAACTGAGGGTTTGTTTTAACAAACATTGCCACTTCGTATATATATAATGACGGATATGTTAGAATTTTGTATTAGATAAAATAAGGCCTGCAACTTTCTATTGTTCTGAGACCAAACATTGCTCTGACACATCGTTTTTGGCTTTTGAATATCAGCTCCCTTTCTGTGGCATTACCCCAAAAGATAGTGCCGTATCTTAGTCTAGATGCTACCAAACCATGTTACGCAGCAAGTAGGGCTACAGTGTTAACAATAGGAGCAAGTTTATATAGGGCGTAGGCAGATCTACTTACTTTTTTACTTGTTTCATTTATATGTGTTTTCCAATTAAGTTTACTATCTATAAACAGTCCCAGAAACTTGGCCGATGTAAAGTTATTAAATAGATTGATGTCCATATCGAACATCAATGTCATGTATCGAGTCTGAGGTTGCCCTTTGGCTAAAATGCATAACTTGAGTTTTAGACAGATTTATTTTTAAATTGTTATTATCTAACCAAGATATAATGGATATCAGTGAATTGTTTATGTCAATTTCGTAGGAATGAGGTTCATTGCATGGTATTGTTATAGTGCTGTCATCGGCAAAAAGGGTCATTGGTTGTTTGGTTGTCTTAGGTAAGTCATTAATGTAAATATTAAAAAGCAGAGGTCCTAAGATGCTACATTGTGGCACACCAAATTTGATTAGACGTTCATTCGATAAATAAGTTACCTCTTTCTTTAAATAATTGATCCTAGTAATTGCCGTAACTTGTTTTCTTTGGTCCAAATAAGATTGAAATAGTTTTAGTACATTACCCCTAACTCCATAATTATTAAGCTTGTCTAACAAAATTCTGTGATCCACATAATCGAACGCCTGCGTCATATCACAGTAAATGGCGCACACCGGCTTTCTTTTATCCATGTTGGCCATTACTATAGCTAGGAAATCGTAAATAGCCATATTAATAGAACTATTTCTCCTTAAACCTTTTTGTTCATTACATAATATATTGAATTTATCGAAGAAAGTGTATGCTTGATTATAAAGATATTTTTCAAATATTTTTGCGAACACGGGTATAAGTGCAATTGGCCTATAGTTACTCATTTCGTCTCTATTTTCTTTCTTATAAATGGGCTTAACTATGGACATTTTCAAGGCTTCAGGAAAAATGCCTTCACATATACTAAGATTTATTATAAAGCTTAAATGTTTGCAAATAATGTCACCCACAGACTTAATAATTTTCGTACATACTCCATCAATTCCTACGCTATTCGTATTTTTCAGTTGTTTTATAATATTTAAAACATCTAATGATGAACTTGGAGGCATATAAATCGAGTCTCTTTTGCTCATAATACGCGATGTTACTTTTTTTCCATCAGTCAGATATAGGTGTAATCTTGTCAATAAAATAATCGTTAAATTTATTTGCAATGATTACTGGATCTGTAATAATATTACTATCGTACTTAATGTTTTGTATGTCAGTTCTTGGTAAGTTTTTTTATGTCTATTTATAATATTCCATGTAGATTTAGCTTTATTGTCCGATATTTTAATTCCATAGTCATTTTGCGCCCGTTGGGTTAGTCTTATTATTTTTCTAAGCAATTTATTGTATTTAATATATGTCATCTTATTATCTAGAGTGGGATTCGTTCTATATTTCCACAGTAGGTTTCTCTTCTTTCTGCTACATGACTTAATACCACGGGAAATCCATTTGGATATCTTATTTGTTTTTATTGTGATTTGTTTATACGGAAAACACAAGTCATAAAAAAGCTTAAATTGTTTCAAAAATATATCGTATGCTAGGTTTGGATCATTTGTATTATACATTTCAGAAAAAGACAATTTCTCCATACATGATCTAAATTTTGTGACATTTTCTGCCGCATAGTCACGAATACTTTTACGCCAATATGGAAATGCGGATATTGCCTTTACAGGGCATATCAGCAACTGAGCTGTATGGTCTGATAAACCAAATTCTATCACTTCCGACTTACATGGTTTTTTAAAGTTATGGGCAAAATTATCTAGGCATGTCTGACTTTTTAATCTAGTTGCTTGTTTAATAGCCAGTTTTAGATTTGATGCTAATAGCACACAGTTAAATTCTAAGCAAGCATTATTGCTTTTCAATGTGTCAATATTGAAATCACCTGCTATTACAATATTATTAAATCGTTTCTTATTAACATATGAAAGCAATTGCTCGAGTTTTGAGAACAACATATTTAAATTTGCCACTTTAGGTACACGATAAATACAGATAATAAGCAAGTTAATAAAAGTTACTTGTATCCCACAACATTCAAAGATGTTGGGAAGAGAAAACCTCTCAATCTCTGGTAGTTCACGCCATTGGTGTCCATGGCTTATTAATATACATGATCCACCTCTCTTCACTGTTCTATTGTAACAAGCAGCCAGGCTGAAGTTTGGTATAAAAAGATTTATTTCGTCACCTGTCTTCATAAAATGTTCAGTTAAACAGATGACGTCTACTTTTCGTTTCCTGTCTGACAAATCATCTAAACATAGTGATAACTCATCAGATTTATTAATCAAACCTGCTATATTTTGATGCAGTACTACAACGTTTTGTTTACTGTCGAAAAAAGCTATCATCGTACTGTAGTGAATTTCTGTTTGTGATTGATTCGCTTTTTTGCAGGTCATTAATTAAAATGTTTAAGTCATTAAAGATTGTACGTATTCCGTTGTTATTAATTTTGCCTGTTTTATTGTCAAACATTGTAGTGTCGTAGTTTAGGTTAAGGTTGGAGTTCAGTAGGTAGGCATGTTCGTGTGTTGTAATGTCAAGGTATAGTAGATTATTGAAGTGTTCTACTCTCCAATTAAATAACGTTATGTTATTGTAGCCTTTAAATTTATAAGTTGGGAAGCACACTATAATGTTTGTATTTTTTATTGTTTGTAGTATGTGTCTGATTAAAATAATTTGTTTGTAGTAGTTGTTCGTTGTCTTAAAATCTTCTTCACCTATGAGTATGATTCCGTAATCGTCTTCTGTGAAGTTATCTAGTTTCCTTGAAATGTTTTTAAACAAGTGTTCAATGTCAGCATGAGGTGTAACATAGTGACATATCTCAAATTTGTCTGTAATTGTGTTCATGGCTGTCGCTAGTATTTTATTTGTGTTATTTGTGCTCAATATACATATTTTATTTCGCCGGACAGATATATTTGGTGTGACTTCTTGCGTGTTTGGTTTTATGGATCCTTCATTCTGTAGTCTTGTGTGTGTTTTTTTCTGTGTTTGATTTTTTTGTTTCGGTTTCGGTTTTATCGTGGCATCACAGATTTCTGTTTGTGTATGTGTAGTTTTGACATCTTTTTTAAATTTTGGGACCCTTTTTGGCGTGTTATTTTTTATTTTGACAGGACTATTTGTGACTTTCTTATAGAGCTCATTTTTTTCGTTAATTCTTCGTTTTGTTTCTTAAGATTTAAAAGTTCTAAAAAAAGCGTTTCGATTTCTTGATGTGCACTTTTTAGTTCTATCGTTAACTTCTTTACTTGATCTTTCAATAATTTATTTTGCTCTTCTTCATCATCAGACAACTCTGGCCAGCTTCTAGTTATATTATCTAGACATGCAGTAGTTTCAGCAGTTTCATTGACAGTTTCATTGACAGTGTCGGACTGAGTGTGACGACGTCGAAAAGTAATATTCTCTAGAAAATTAATTTTTATAATATTACCTAATGAGGTGTATTTAGTGTCCAGAAATATCAAATATGATGTCAAGAGATTCTTCTTAATATGTCGTCGTTTAATTCAATTATCAATATAACATGTCAAAATAATATATGTCCTCACTCAATATAATATGTACATACATACATACATATAGTCACGCCTTTTATCCCCGAAGGGGTAGGCAGAGGTGTATTTCTACACCCACTTTTCGCCAGATTTACTTTAGTCCCACGTAATAAGGGGCGAGCCTATTGCCGTACCGGGCACATTTCCAGACTCCGTGCTGCTACTGAGAATTTCGTGACAGAAAAACCCAATAACACTGCCCGACCCAGGAATCGAACCCGGGACCTCCCGATCCCACGCGCACATTTATGCCGCGAGACCAACGAGGCAGTCGTATAGGGTTTGATGTCGAGTTTTCTGTCTCTACGCAAAGATGGTATTTGCATCGTGTTATCCCTTAGTCGCCTCTTACGACACCCACGGGAAGATAGGGGGTGGTAACACGTGTATGCCGTGTGGTTGACGGCATAGAATACATATAATATGTCAAGGTAGTATAATTATATTTCATCAATCAATGTCAGTAATAGTCAAAAGTTATGTCAAAAATCCAATAATAATCCGAAATAATAATTGTCACAAGATCCAAATAATAGTCCAAGATCCAATCTACTAGTAGTGTGAATATTTTTAAAATTTCCCTATTTTAGGGTAATTTATTTAGACTGGTAGCCCGAAAGTACAGCTGGCAACACTGCACTTAAAGTTACTTTAGTTATTCTTCTGTGGTTATATCATATATCATTCATTCACTACTGTCATCTATGTTGTCTATGTCAATGTAACAGTTGTTTATTCAAAACGTGATTCATAATATTTCAAATGTCAACGATTACTATATTTGTGATATTTATGCTTAAATGGTCCAGGAGCATTTACTTATCATTAAATAAGGTAGTAAGGCCTTACTTACGATGTAATTTGTCCGTAAGCAGTTGTTGTGGTGCTTTATCCTTGTAAATACATGCGTTATGACACTTCGTACCTGCACGGTTTTTGCTCGGCAGTATATAATGTATATTGTGCCGTAAGACTTCACAAATAGTTATTGGTCGATGATCTATGTGTTCTTAACAATTGTATCACTGTTAGATGTTCTTAAAGGTATTATTTCCATTTATTTACTTAAACAATACGGAGCTAGGTTATTACTATTTGACAGCTGTCAATATGGTTTCAATTATACATCACAAGAACGCATAGGCTACCTTCTTTTGCAATAACTGTCACCCACATCAGCGAATCCGTGGGCCGAAGCTAGTCTGTAAAATAAAAGTATCGATAAAGTTATAACGTCACTATGTTTATACGTCACAATCTTTATACGAATAAATCAAAATGTCTATGAACGAAGTCTCAAAGTTTCAAATGAAGTTCTATTATATTTTGTCGGGTAAGGGGTGGCCATATGGCCACCTATGTCAGATTATTGGTGATGGTCTTGAGGTCGTATCCCTCCAACTAATAGTTATATAATCTAAGGCTCCTTGTCTAAGTGAATGAACTAAAACATGGTGGCGCAAAAGAAAATTAATATACGTGTAATAGCAACTCTTTAGTTCGGATAACATAATAAGGAAACGCGGTCCACATGAAAGTGATACGGAATACAATACAATACAATACAAATCATTTTTACTGTACACCAAAGTAATACAATTTACTATACTTATTAATTGTAAAATAAAAGTTAAGGTACAAATGGCGGCCTTATCACTTATAAGTAATATCTTCCAGGCAACCTTTGGATAGACTAGAAAAGCAAGGAGCCTGGAAAAAGGGCAGTTTGGTGATACTGGTGATTTATACAAATTTATTTACAGTAAACACAATAAAAAAATTAAACTAATATTTACGTACATAGTGTTAAAAATACACACATAAAATACTGAAAATATACTACATAAACGTATGTTTATGTAGTATATTATTTATGTATATAAATAATTATAAAATATATAATACATACATAAAGGTGTAGGAAATGGAAGATAGAACAGAGTATGAATCTGAAAATAGATAGAAAAGATTAAATAGATAATTAGTATTTTTTAATAACTTTTTTAGATAGTTATAGTTTGAGCCTGCTTTATGGATATAAGCAAAGCATTCCACAAGCGAACGGCTTTTACCGCGAATGACTTGTCATAAAAAGAAGTGGAATGCATTGGACTTGCCAATATTAAATTCACAGATGACACATGGAAAATTGAAACGTTCCTTTAAATAAGGCTGAGATGAAGGATTAAAAACAATGTTATAAAGTAAAGAAAGAATGTGAGTATTCTGTCAAAGGCAAATTGGGAGCCACTTGAGCAATTTGCGTTAGTCAGAAACGTGATCCTTTTTGCGTAATCCAAATATAAATCTAATACAAAAGTTTTGAAGGCGCTCAAGCTTATCAAGTTGGTCGTCAGTGAGATCTAGATAGCTGACATCAGCATAGTCAAGCATAGGTAAGAGAAGAGAATTTGCGAGCGCAATCTTCGTGACAGTCGGTAGAAAGTACCGCAATCTTCGCAACGTCCCAGACGCAGCGAATAATTTGCGACTGACTTGACCAATTTGTAGGCCCCAGGATAATGTTTTATCTATATAAATACCCAAGTCCTTCACGCAGTCACTAATGAGTATGGGGATACCACTAAAGTTAATTTGAGGTAGACGAGTCCAGTCCACACGTGAGATCATCTTGGGACTGCCAACAACAATAACCTGCGTTTTTAAAGGGTTGATTTGTAGACCAAATCTGAGACTCCATGCAGCTATCCGGTCTAAATCTGTATTAATGATGCGGAATACTTCAAACAACTCGTGTACCGGTGCTTGAGTGGAAATTTGAAGATCATCTGCATACAGGTGGTAGGATGACTGAAGCTGATAAGAGATAGAATTTATAAAAATTGAGAAAAGTAAGGGAGATAGAACGCCACCCTGTGGAACGCCAACTGTAGTATTGCACCACGAAGAGAAAGAGTCTTCGATCCGTATACGTTGTCGGCGGCCAAACAGGTAACTGTGAAACCAATCAATCACTTGTGGAGATATGTTAATAGAGCGTAGCATGCCAAGCAGAAAATGGAAATCAACGGTGTTAAAGGCGTTACTAAAATCAAGAAAGGTAAGTACAGTCAGATTTCCATTCTCCATACCAAACTTTATGTCGTCGGTAATGTTGATCAGTGCCGTAACGGTGCTGTGACTATGTCGGAATCCGGATTGTAGAGGATTGAGGAGTAGGTTCTTGTTAAGGAATGTGCTAAGTTGGATCAAGCAGTCGCTCAAGCACTTTGGAGAGGAAAGGTAGCACGGAGATAGGACTAATCTCGGAAAAGGACAAGGGTTTGGATTTTTTAGGTACAGGAATAATTTGAGCGTCTTTCTATGCAGATGGAAATACGCCCCGGGATACGGAATAATTTAGAATATGACACAGGATAGGAAGGATTTCATCTAAGATGTCCAGGATCATCTTTCGACTGACACAATAATTATCGACGGCATTGGAAGAAATAGATAGTACCTCTTTTTAACATCACACTCAGATAATTGATTAAAAACGAAGGATGGGTAAACCAAGGTTGGAAGCGATGAAAGATCGTGTAAAGTATTAGCTTTTGTAGTCCCATCAAATTGTGACGAAGCAGTGAAATGTCGATTTAATAAATCAATATCAATTTTATCAGTACTGAGGTCATGTGTAGACTTCCCAACCCCAGAGTTCTTAGAAATTTCCAGACCTTAGCTGGATCCTCATTCTCAACAGAGTTATGGATGTATTGGCGTTGTGCTTTTCTACACACCTTTCTGCAGTGGTTTCTAATCGCGATATAGTTATCCCAATTACCAGGAGTCGCTCGACATTTATATTTTGTTTAAGCTGTTGCCTTCTTCGTCCATAGTGAGCCAAGGTGAAGGTAATTGCTTGACTCTGATAGCACGGACCGGTGCATGAACATCGTACAACCGAGTAATCGTGTTTGTGAATGTTTCGACTTTTTCGTCAATGGATTGCGCACCCAGTAAGGAATTCAAGTCAATCATGCTGGCGTCGCTTCGGAGATTTTCAACATTCATGCCACCAAAATTGTGCTGCAGAAGAATTTGGGATCTTGTCTTAGGAAGACGAAGTTTATAAGACAGAAAAATTAGATCATGGTAAGAGAAAACGTCAGCTGCAAGCTGACTATGCTTGGCGACAAGACAAGGTGAAGAGACAAACATAAGATCAAGAAGAGAAGGAGTAGAATTTGGAAAGTTATGTGTAGCACTTAAATTAAGGATGGATAGATCACAAGATTCGACAATACTGCACAAGGAAGAAGAGCGAGAATCATTTTTGAACAAGCAAGTGTTAAAATCGCCCATGACTATAAGAACGTAAGAAGAGACTAGATTTTCCAAGATGCGTTCAAAAGAAGAGAAGTAATTTACGCGACAGTTAGAAGAGTAATACACACCAAGTAGAACCTTGGTATAGGAATACCGTCACATGTAGCGCTGATAAACTATATTTTTCTCATAAATTCATTTATTACTCTTCATTTTCCTTGTATTTTTATTTCTCTGTAGATATATATTATGATCAAGGAATATGTTATGTAGGGTAGATTTGTTTTACTGAACTTATACTATGTTATTTGTTGCATTTTTTATTTGGTCTTTTTTTGTAATGCAGGGAGAAATACATATATTTTTCCGTTTTACTACGTTTTTATCATTGGGTAATACTCAGCATCTATCGTTTGACTAATTCTATGGATGCTGTTACTTTGCGTTCCTGACTGCCTAGATATCATAGCTTCGATATTTTTAGTGTTCTCTTATGCGCTCACTATATTTATTATTTAGACTTTGTTTTTCTATTTAATAATACTTGGTATACTCTATCTTACATCAACTATTAATTACACAACATACTTACATGATGTAACTTCAGAAAAATCCTAAAATATAGTGTAAGTATGTAAAACCTGTTTGTAGTAAACCTTAAAAATACTATCACATAAATACTTAAAATATGTTGATATCTTAATTAAGATTATTACAGTTTAAGTGTCAAATGTGCCAGTAAATTTTACATAAGTACGTCATGCGTCATTCAGATCTCAATTAGCGAATTGCAAATGCAAACCACCTGCACACTTTACGTAATGGAATATTTTTATTGTTACTGAAACTCTGTTTCCTGATTTTCTGTGACAAATTAAAGTTTAGTAATAATAATTGTATCTTGATGATAGATCGCCCGCAATAGCCGAGTGGAGATACCAACAGACTGCCATGCAGAGGGTATCGGGTTCGAATCCACGGCGCGCACCAATGACTTTTTGGAGTTATGTGCGTATTGAATTATTAATTATCGCTTGTCCCGTGCCTCGGAGAGCACGTTAAGCCATCGGTCCCGGTTGTCATGAAGATCTTTTACAGTCGTTACAGGGTGTCAGTACCTTCTAAATAAACTGACACTAGTCTAAACCATTGAATATCGCTATCCTTTCGGGTTGCGGAGGTCAGACAGGCAGTCGCTCTGTGGAAAAGCTAATATTCAGCCAAATCCGGTTAGACTACAAAGCGGACCCCAGATTGAAACTGGGATAACGCTAAGAGGATGGGAATGATAGATCGCCCGGTATCCTGCTAGCAGGACTTAAAGTTCTTCCGGAAGGACGCAACTTTTGTCGCCCACAGTACTGTAAAAAATATAATTTATAGTTGAAATTTATAGGAAAAAAATAGAGCATTCCTTTCTCTTTAGTAGTAGAATTTTTCTTTAGTAGTAGAATTCGGTAGTATAATTAATTTGTCAACGCAGCTGGCCTTTAATTGAGAAGCGATGACGTATTACCATTCACGTGGGAAGCGCGTTCCAGAAATCGACCATAGAAATGCACAGGGTCA
Source organism: Euclidia mi (assembly GCA_944739405.2). NCBI lineage: Eukaryota > Metazoa > Arthropoda > Insecta > Lepidoptera > Erebidae > Euclidia > Euclidia mi. The sequence continues at coordinate 98,328,621 of OX123182.2, forward strand.
AAAACAATTTGGTGAAAATTATATAAGTGAAATATTTGGGAGTGTGGTTACAATCTTGGCAAATAATAAACTTATGCGAGTATTCCTAATTTTGAACATTTAGCATAAAGGGAAAAAGTAATATAAGTAACATAATAACATGTTAGCTTAAATGTTAATTGAGGTATAAAAATAATGTAACTATCGATAATATCAAAACTATTATGTACATACAGCATCTTCAAATGGCATCAGTAATGTGGCCATTCAATAAATTGATATAAGGCTTTTATTTCTTCTTATAGACAAAATAATAGAATGATAATTATCTTGCAATATACAAACGTGAAAACTATCAAAAGCTTAGAACTTCTGTAAACGCGGGTTCAAAGCCTAAGGTCGTACTGCCGGAAGGACCAGGACATTTTCCATACAAAGTGCCTACTGCTGGCAGGACTTGCGGCCGTCTTCCGGCATGACATACGGTCGTCCTACCGGAAACGCTTCTAGCAGGACCCGGCGTCAGGCGATCAATGGGTAATACTGCTTGTTTATAAGGTTTCACATTAAAATAATAATCTATGTGATCATCGGGATCATCAGGTCTATCCACCTATGCAGCTCCGAAAGTTTGAAAACTGATAATCCAGTCACTATCGCCACTTTGGACTAATTGCAAATAGATTTTAGTCCTTTCTAAAATATAAGATTGTAGTTCTGAATTAAATGATATTTACTTCGCTAAGCAAGAGGTGAAATAATTGAATCAGAGTGCAATCAATTGCAGCTGCAACTCGTTACCTCACCCTCGTCGTATGTCGATATCAAGGATCTTTAGTGCCAAATTTCATCCAGAAATGTTTAGTTGTTTTAGAGTTAAATATTATTATCATAGTACTACACCTCTAACACATTTGCACCCACAAGTTTGCAATTTACGTGATATATTCATTTTTACTTAATACAACGAAACATTAATTTGACGAGTAAGCAGAAAAACATCGCCTAAACGTATTTATTGATTTTGTCTGTACATTCCAGCTCATTTAACAATAAATAATAACAAACACTTTGACGTCAAAGGCACCGGAACCTATCCCTCGTCACCCTTACGTTGTATTGACACAAATTCTATTTCGGCACATTATCTTTATCGGCCCATTTATTAGCAGTAAAATCGTTTAATTTGTTTGCGGTGGTCCGACAAACGCTATACGCGCCGATTTGATTACACCGTAGGCTTAACGATACTCCTGAGATCGGGATGTGATGCACGACCTAACGGTGGGATTAAAATTAATCTAAGCTTCGGTACATTATTTTCTTAAATATTAATAAGTATCATATAATTTTTAATTGCATTTAATGTAATGTAAGCTTTGACGTTTTTAAGCGCCCTTTGGGGCCCAAGAAATAAATTATTTTTGATTTGATTTGACCCACTTTATGTTTTTAAAGTAGTTTGTTAACGATGGGGCCATTTTCTTCTAAACTTTCTGGACGAATGTTCATCATTTTCAAGTTCCTCAGAATTAAATTTGTCTAGAAAACTGTTAGTTTTCTTTCTGGATTTTGGCGATTTTGTCTGATATTCTTACAACAATAAATGTAAGGTATCATACGGCAATGAAGATGCAGCCAAAGGAGTTCCGTTTCGAAGCGTAGTTTTCGTAGTCATACATTTTCGCGGGGGACTTTACAAACATTCTATCAACGGACACAAAGTGGGTACTCCCAGAGTCGAAACATCAATTTGTTGTCACATCGAATGCACGACACTCAGCGCAGTTCTAAACGGCCAGGCGACTGCTTAAACCTCCTATCACTTATGTTATATATACAATAATCGAGCTATTGCCCAATTCCAATCATCAGCTTGATTCTTCGCTTTATTTCTGTAGAAACAGTGTATCTTTACTAATCCGTTATTACTGGACGGCTTGGTATTCCAACATAAAATACAGGGTGTTGATTTGCATTTGCAACATATCTTAAGGGGTGAATATACTACTATAACTGAATACAAATACATGAAAAAATAAGTCACTAAAAGTTAAAAAAAATGTTCGTCATCATAAGGTTTGAAAATTAACTCGTTGTATTGACTGCCACCGCAGCTCAGCTAATCGCCATTGCAGGTGCCTAACCCCTCCCCTCCGTAGGATCTCCACCTTGTCGTGGTGGGGGGGCTCAGTAACACCTTGGGTTTGAGGTACAACACCAACGGTGAAGCTAAGCGGGATCACGGGAGAGGACAGTCTGTCTGTCCCTCGCAGTCGGGTGCGGTCGCGGGAGGAAAGGCGTGTCGGTGTTGCGTTGCGTCGTGGTGGGCCGCAGAGGAAGAGGAGATGCAGTGTTGCGTTGCCGTCCTCCCTATCCTCTGCAACCGTTGGGTGTTTTGGCGGCAGAGCCCAACACCTTCATCCACCGCCAAGGGGGTTTCGTTCGGGGCCCGCCTGACCATCTGGCGGGCCAATACCCTTCGGGGGGAAGCGAGGAATGCTTCGGTGAAACCCTACCCTCCGACACATGGGTACATGAGGAGCACGGGTTGGTTTTTAGTCAGTAAGAGTCTGACAGTCCCCTTCGTCCTTCCCCCCAGGGAGGAGGGACTCCATGAGGATTTAACAAACCCGACAACAAAAAAAAAATAAGGTGCCTAACCCTTCCTCTCCACCTTGTCGTGGTGGGGGGCTCAGTAACCGTGGCTTGGACACCCGCGGTGAAGCTAAGAGAGATCCCGGGAGTGGACCCTCCACGTGGGCTTGAACGGGCCTGCGCAGGACGCGTCCAAATGTGCGGGTGCGGGGGACAGTTCTGTCTGTCCCTCGCAGTCGGGCGCGGTCGCGAAAGGAGAGGCGTGTCGGTGTTGCGTTGCCGCGCGCCCTGTCTCCTGCGACCAAATAGGGGCGCACCATTGTTGCGTCGCGGTGGGGCCACAGAGGAAGAGGAGATGCGGTGTAACGTTGCCGTACTCCCTATCCTCTGCGGTCGCTGGGTGTTTTGGCGGCGGAGCCCAACACCTTCGTCATGACCATCTGGCGGGCCAATACCCGTCGGAGGGTAGCGAGGAATGCTTCGGTGATACCCGACCCTTCGACACACGGGTACATAAGGAACACAGGTTGGTTTTTAGTCAGTAAGAGCCTGACAGTCCCCTTCGCCCTTCCCCCGGGGCGGCGGGACTCCATGAGGATTTCCCAAACTGAAACAAAAAAAAAGGTGCCTAACACACACAAACACACGTGCCTACTACAGTGACTACGCGATTAAGTCTTATTTTGCACGATTTAACTGTTTATTCTGATTTACTATCTAAGTAACATCGAATGAAAATAGGTTTTTGTATCTTCACACACTGTTTAAAATAATTTTAAGTTAATAAGTATACTCTCTATGTTAAAAAGAGTAATGAGTGTAGAGGAAGCGCGTGAGGTGTGTAATAATTTATAAATAATGGATGGAAGCAAGTGGCATTCCGTTGCCTCTGCCTACCCCGTCGGAAAAAAAGGCGTGAGTATATGTATGTATGTCTATGTTTTATTATTAAAATATTTTGCAAATGCATATCAGCATCCTGTGTATGTGTAGTCAGAAATAATCATAAATATTAAGCGATACATGATACATTCATAATGTACCTAATCAATATAATATGACAATATCAATCTCTGTATACCACATTACTTTAATTGTACAACAATAAGAACTTCTTACAAACTAGTTTCCTTAACACATTACTTTTTTTTTTTTTCGGCGGTAGGTGCAAATAAAGTTACTACGCTTTTGAAAATCGGAATAATATTTTAAATAGTTTTACTATATACACAGCATCAATTTTGTAGTAATTATAACTAAAATACATACATTTATAAGCACAAGTGTTAGTAGTCCCGTATGTGACACTTGAGAACACTGCATAAATACCACCTGCCAACTGATCAACTGTTTCACCACATCTTACACTTCAAATTCTGTAAGTTACACTTAAACATGTCACAATACTCAGACATAGTACAAGCACAGAGGAGCCTGGAAGAGAGTGTAACAAGGAAAATGGAAGGCACAGCTTCAATGTGGATCAGCCAAAGATACTGTAGCTAAGGTCGCTGAGGAGTTCCGAACCTTTCGGGAGCTGACTTTCTCTATGCTTGGATTGCTGAGAAAGCAGATTGCTGCATGTGCACAGGTTGTCGATAACATTGATACAAGACATCGGAGGAAGAATTTGCTATTTTCCGGCATTCCTGAACACAACAAGGAAGACTGTGCGGCCATCATTCTTGATATTCTCCGTTCTAAACTGGCCTTGAAGGATGTTTCCGATAAATCCATAGAGACTTGCCATCGTCTTGGGAGCAATGGCAAAGAACATCACCGGCCCATTGTGGTGAAGTTTACTAGCTTGGAGGTAAAGGCCGCAGCTTGGAGAGCGAAGACCAAGTTAAAAGGCACTTCTATATCCGTCAGGGAGTTCTTGACCAAGGCGCGGCAGGCTGTTTTTAGTAAGGCGAGGCAACATTTCGGCATGCGTGGATGCTGGACCCAAGACGGCATTGTGATCGTTAAGTGCCCAGATGGAAGTCGTGTCAAAGTTACATCCGAAGATGAGTTGATGCCGTTACTACAGAAGCATCCAAAGATAACTTCATCAGGTTCTTCTAGCTGATCTTTGTAATGCATAATTTCCATTGATTGCGCATCCCGAAGTGTCTTGCGTTTTCTATTTATCATCATGTTACATTTTGGGTATGTTTACTTAGTATTTTTTATTATTCTTATCGAGCCACCAGTATGTTTTCATAACATTACAATGTATTATATGTAATTGATCACCCACTTTTCTCTTTCACAATTATATAAAACAGTGCAAATGTTTATTCATAATGTAGGTGTTTTCAATGTTTCTGTCAATTCTGTCAAACTGACATAATATGACGCTTGACCCTTAGGATGCGTTCAGAAACGATTCAGGATTTATTTTAAAAGTAATATATAATTAATCTTGTGAGTTATTAATTTTAGTAATTTTAACTTTTAATTTATGTGTATTTGTTTTAGACTGTAACAGTTACATTAAAATAACATAATTTATTATTTTCTAGTGCTCTCAGTTGGCGGGTGGTGCAGAGTTAAACATTTAATTGACAGTCAATATTGTGCATAATTATAGTATTATTATTTATTATTAGTACGTTTATTTTTGTACTTTTTATTTATATATGTCTATTTCCGACGATAATTCTTTTCTTTCAGCGAACGATTCAGTTATTTTGTCTGCCGATGACAGTTTCTGCTCAATTAATGACAGTCAGTCTCTAAGTGACATTCTACACGAGCAGTTTAATCTAAGAACGAATAATTTCCTCAATGTATGCCATATAAATGCGCAAAGCGTGCCAAGTCATTTTGGCGAACTTGTAAAAGCATTTACCGACACCAACGTTCATGCCATCCTGATCTCTGAGAGCTGGCTCAAACGTCACCTACTTTCTACCTCATACCCTCTTGCTGGCTTCGTCCTAATCCGCAACGATCGGGTTGACAGACGCGGCGGAGGCGTTGCTATTTATCTCCGAAGCAATTTACCTTATAAAATTCTATCTTCCTCCTCCCAACACTCTACTTCTGCGGAGTATCTTTTTCTTGAGGTTTGGGTCAGGGGAACCAAATTGGTTCTCGGAGTAGTATACTGTCCTCCTTCGGTCAACTACTTCACTGATTTGGAGTCGGTTTTAGAATCGTTGGGTTCTGAGTATGCACATCATATCATCATGGGCGATTTTAACACTGACCTTTTATCCCCTCATTCACCTCGCTCCCTCAAACTTATCCATATCATCGAGTCTGCCAGCCTCCACGTTTTGCCTCTTAATTCCACTCACCACAACCCTAACGGGGAGGACACCTGGTTAGACTTAATCCTCACCTCTAACCCCACCTTAGTCCGCTCTCAAGGTCAGCATCCTGCTCCTGGCTTCTCCCGTCATGACCTTGTCTTCCTGTCGTATTTCCTGAAGCCTCCTAAACCTTGTCCTAAAGTACTGTATTTGCGTACTGTTGGTGGAATGGACGTTGAAAAGTTGAGGACAGATGCTGCGAATATTGACTGGGAACCGCTGATGTCAGCCATCTCTATCGACGACAAAGTGGATCTTTTTAACAACACGGTTACGAGGTTGTTCGACGTGCATGCTCCCATCAAAAAAGTTAAATTGAAACGTCCACCTGCACCTTGGATGACTGAGGGTATTCGGATGGCGATGCGACGTAGGGACCGGGCTTTCCGCAAATATAAAAAGGATCGGTGCGACGACAATTGGTCTCTTTTCAAGATGGCTAGGAACAGATGCAACCAGATGGTACGCAACGCTAAACGCCGACATATCTCCGAAAATGTTACCAACTCATCCCCTGCTAATATATTGCAGTTTTTAAGGACACTTGGCATTGGGAAACCTCATGGCCAAGTGGTTCTACCGGTGACTATTAGTTTGGATGACATTAATCGTCATTTTACAACTACACTCACTTTGGACGACCAAACTAAAAGTCAAACCACAGCCTATTTGGCGGGCTTACCTCGCCTGAACATTAATTCTTTCTCTTTTTCTCCTTTATCATCAGGTGAGATTAAAAAGATTATCCTATCAATTAAGTCCAAAGCCGTGGCATGCGATGATATTAGTCGCCGCATGATCACGGTTATCCTTGAACAAATTCTACCTGTCATTACCCATATCCTAAACTTTTCCCTTGACACTGGTCAATTTCCCTACATATGGCGTAAAGCCTATATGCGTCCTTTACCCAAAACTTCGAATCCCACTCTCCTGACACATTACCGTCCCATATCCATTCTTCCCTTTCTATCCAAGGTACTTGAGTCATGCGTTCAGAGACAGTTGTCTGGGTTTGTTTACCAAAACATCATCCTGTCACCCTTTCAATCTGGATTCAGACCTGGACATAGTACTGTCACCGCATTGCTCAAGGTGACTGGCTATGTGAGGGCGGGGGTGGAGGACACCAGACTTACACTTTTGGTCTTGGTGGACTTCTCAAACACCTTTAACAACGTCAGTCACGACCTTCTCCTTTCAGTCCTATCCTGTCTAATGATCTCACCTATGGCACTGGAATGGTTCTCCTCTTATCTTCGAGGACGCCAGCAGTCGGTACGTGTCGATGAAACTACATCAACATGGCGTGATTTAAACTCTGGTGTTCGTCAAGGTGGAATACTTTCTCCTCTTCTGTTTGCATTATTTATTAATTTTCTTACTCATGAACTTCATTGTGCGTATCATCTGTATGCTGATGACCTACAGCTTTATTCACAGTCCAATTTAGAAAATCTAAATACAGCAATAGCAGAAATTAACCAAGATTTGAACTCTATAAAGGTCTGGCCGGAACGGTTTGGCCTATCTGTGAACCCTGCTAAATGTCAGGCTATACTCCTTGGTAGTTCGCGTATTTTAAACAGGGTTGACTTGCAATCGCTGCCTGCTGTCATTTCTGATGGATCTATCATTCCGTTCAGTTCAAGTGTCAAGGATCTTGGCTTATTTATTGACGCCAACCTTAACTGGCGGACGCAAGTAGCGAATGTGAGTCGTAAAGTCACTGGCGCCTTGCGGTCGCTTTATCGCCTGAAGAACTTTCTGCCATTCAGGACTAAGACAATGCTAGTACAGTCTTTAATATTTCCCATCGTCGACTATGGTGATGTGTGCTATCTCGACCTTAATGCAGATCTTCTCAATAAGCTCGATCGTCTTCTCAATAATTGCATTAGATTCGTTTTCAATCTTCGCAAATTTGATTATATTTCTGAGTACCGATCAAAGTTACGATGGCTACCCATTTGTCAACGGCGTAGCTTGCGTACTTTGTGTACTCTTCATTCATTACTGCACTCTCCTTGTGCGCCCGTCTATTTAAGTTCCCGCTTTCAATTTCTCTGTAATACTCATGAGAAAAATCTTCGTTCCTCTAATAATCTTCTGCTTCTTTGTCCTTCTCACAGTTCTAGCCTGGTACATTCATCCTTTAATATAAAATCTATCCTTCTCTGGAATGCTCTCCCTCTTGAGGTCAGGATGTCCACTAACCGTTTTACGTTCAAAAGTAGAGTTCGGCAGTATTATTTAGACGCACTAAGTGAATCGACATAGGTTTTTATCCTTTATTGATTTTATATATTAATGTATATATGTACTGAAATTATAAAATGTATGTATATTTATGTAGTTTATAATAAATATATATTTGTGTATTTTATAATGAATATATATTTATGATATGTAAGTATGTATATTGGGCATATAATAATATATATGTATATCATTTTATATTAATAAGTAGGTTTCTGTCTTTTTCTTTCATTTTAATTTAAGAACTGCACCTATTACATGTTTCTCTGCATCACCCAAAGGTTGGCTGGTAGATAATGCCTACGGCATTAAGCTCGCCTTGTACTATTTTTGTGCATAAGTTATAAAAATAAAATACTTATGGAACTTGGTTAGTTTCTTCATTAGGTCTCGCAGTAACATTCCTATGAGATGGATCGTTCCCATTCGTCTCCATACTGGGCATTTTCTTTAATTTTGTCCTGTAAGTGTTGCGGTCCGAACCACTATTTGTTACTTTATCAATGTCACCGCGTAGGAAATCCATTTCATTTTGGACCCGATGCTATGTGGTTTTCGCTATAGGGATTTCTTATAAAATATAATTTCCTAAAATTAGAATAAATGCTTATTTTCTTGTGATCTAATCTTAATATATAAAATCCTTGCGTTACTGACTGACTGACAGACACGCTACAGCCGAAATTATTGGGCGCAGGAAGCTGAAATTTGGCATGTATGTTCCTTGGGGACCGTAGGGGTGCACTAAGAAGGGATTTACCGAAATTCCCACGGGGTCGGCCAAAACGGGTAAATAAAAAAAAAATGCAGGCGTAGCTGCTGGCGTCCTCTAGTAACATTATAAATCAATTTAGCTTCACTTTTAAGGTAGCACAAGACAAATAGATTAGTTTGGAGTAAGATTTTTGCGTAGTATGTCTTATTTTACTACATTTATAATAATCAGTCAATTTAGGTAATATTTTTTGCAATAGTTATTAATGGATGGTATGTTACACCAAGTTACGCCCGGAGACGACCAAAATCAAAACATTATTTTATATATTAGTATATCTACTACGCAAATAATTTAAATATTCTACGTTACCATGTACATCATTATTAAAAATGCACTACAATAACTTACAAGGAAAAATATAGGGTAATGTAATTCAAGAGACGGTTGTCCCAGTTACCGTTATAGATAAAAATGATAATGATAACTAAAACTGAATAATTAAGTAAGTAAAGTAAGTAAGTAAATCGTTTATTCTTACATCATAACAACGTCCAATTATTAGGTACATAAATAAACAGGTGCATATAAATACAGTAGGTAGGTAGATACATAATGTCATTTAATACATCACTCACGACTATTTTCAGCCATACCCACATTCAAAAATATAACTGTACGCCGCCGATGTGACAATACAATGAAGTAATTCACGTTACGCCAAAAACAATACCCACGCCCGGAGCACGGCCGTGCTCCAGCCGTGAGTATTGTTTCCCGGCCGGAGGGCAGTTGATGATTTAGGCCGCAACACATAGCTATAATTATAACATATAGCTATAATTATTATACATTAATATTAATCATAGGTCGGTATATTATGGTATATTTTTTTAGTAATCGGCGAGTGACCACACACGCAGCTATAACTTATATTTTTACTACGTCACCAAAGTATGTCGACAGATATCGGACAATATATTTTGGTATAGCACGATCATAGATATCGTAATTAATAGAAGATATGCCCTGTAGACGAAAATGTATCGGAAACCTGTGTCGCTAGTTTGCCCCTACCACGCGGCTACTACTACACATGCAGATCAGTAAAAGCAATATGAAAACGCTTTCGCGCACACACTCGCATTTTTAAATCAAATCTTACAAAAAAAACAATTATAAACCTTATCCTATCGAACATAGCGTGTATTTACAAAGGAACGTTCAACTTACTCAAACAAAAACATCGGCCACTATCGTTGTGCTATGCAAAAGAATTCGTTGCTAGATGCAGCGGCCGTACTACGCGATGCATTTCCTTAGTAAAGTATCGTTCGGTCATGATGACATTGCTTGTCTAGTCACTTCGCGACAAAGGAGAAATACCAAATACGGCCTGTAGCGGCCAGAAAGTTATGAAACGTTGAAATTAAACATATATTTTTTAAAATTTATACATGGTTTTCGTTTCTTGATAAAACTTCGGTGAAAGATTTTAGTTTTTAAAGATTATTGTTTTGAATAGGCTATGGTAGTAGCGGATGAATGTCTTATGTTGCCAGCATTAAATATAAAATGAAGTATGGTAGGCAGAATAAGGAAATATTTTTTTTATTATTATATTAGAAAACAATATCTTTTATTTACTTTATACATAGGTATATTTGTAAAAAGAATCAAGAAATATATATTTTTATATATTCCATAATTATTAATCGGCAAAAATCGTTTTGTCGCTGGTATATGTAAATATTTTTTCAAACCATTTGCAACACACTTTTTATCTGTTTTGTAATTCGTGTTGCTACTGCGCATCGTGAATATTTTGCTGTGATTTATTGGTGTTTTCGTACGGTTTTAATTGTAATGTAATTGAATATAAATTCAATAATAATGATCACTACCTTCTACACATGTATGTAAAATTCAATTTGGAGGTATATTTAGTAGTCGAATTATTTCCATTTCAAATATCTCGTATCTTATTTCCACCAAGAGTTAAAAAATATATACAGGGTAATAGAGTAGTCATTTATCTTCAAAACACACATGGTTTCGTGTTTGTTCTTGCCAGGCCCATAATGTATGGCCAAATGGTACATCTCCTTTAGGTAGTAGTTAAAGAGCAATGTATTTATTGAAAAATAATATAGTCGTTGTGAGATTTGATTTCATATTTTTAAGATCAATATATAGTAAAATACTTGTAGTTTTATATGGTAACTGATTACATTCTTCACAAAGGTTTGAAAGGTTTGGGCTTCGGTTTTTACGGAAAACCAATGAACAAGACGGCATTCTTATAAATTGTCGCGATCACGGTCAAAAGTGTACTAATTCGCGGCAACGGCCATTTGCTTGCGATATGCACTCTGGGTACATTTCGCGCGGACACCGACACGACCCCTTGGCATTTCTACTCTTATTTATTTTTCTAGGAGCACGATACATGTTCGTATAGCAAGATATATTAACGCATATTTTGATATATTTTTAGAACACAGGGTGTTATTTTTCATCTGTTATTTGTGTGCACGTTGAACACAGTAATATCCTCTGCGCCCGCGACTCAGCCTTGACGCCTCCTTGTAGTAAAGGTACTCTGTGCGCCCGTCACGTTTTACTTTTTCAAGTAAGATACTAAAGCATTCTTTAAACATTCTAAAATAACCGTAAAATTTGGTCTCATCATCTTCTATATCCTTATATTTTAATTAGTAATAATAATTACAAACTAGCACCTCGTGTGACACTATCCAAACAAGTACCGACAGGCACGGCCGTGCAATGAATGTTTGAAAACAGCCCGGTGTAGCATGAATGCCTAGCCCGGCCGGAGCACGGTGGATTCGACACGGCCGGGCCCCGGCCCGGTGTAACGTGAATCATCGAGCATTGATTGCACGGCCGTGTCTGTCTGTTAAAGTACTGCGACAGACAAAAGAGAAACAATACCCACCGACATTACAACGCCGTGGCCCGGCCGTGGCATGGCCGTGGCACGGCCGGGCCACGGCCTAACGTGAATTACTTCATACAAAACAATACAATGAATATCCGACCGTGCCACGGCCGTGCCCCGGACACGGCACGGTGTAACCTGAATCATCCTAACCGTGTGCCGGCCGTGGCCCGGCCCCGGGACGGTGTAACGAGAATCATCCTTAAGGCAGACATTCAGCGATGCGTCGTTCGTGACGTTAGCCGCGATACGACTTGCTGGTTTTCAATGCCTGCCCCAAGTGACGTCAGTGACGCAATAAACGTAAAGTATTATAAACTTAACTAGTTTTTAAAAAAAAACAAACAGCTTATACGAATACACAAAAAAGAATTACAAAAACTTTAGTAATAAAGTAATAAGTTATAAAGGTACGAGTTGTTAATATAAGTACCTAAAGTCCCAGTGATTTGTTAACAAATTGTACTTACATAAAACCAATGAATACAAATTTTTACATAATAGAAGCTTATTTCTTAAGGATGTCGTGTGCCGATTAAAGTTGGCGTATTGACGGTTGTCAGTGTAGTACGTAGTTGGCGCCGTTGGCGGCGCTGGCGTCGTTCTCCGTCTTTCTTGCTCTCGTAGTTAAGTGACACAGGAGAAACTTTCATCTCTCTTGCACTCGTAGACTCAGCTGTCACAGCGCGACTGCCACGCCGCCAAGCGGCAATATGGGTCACACTGGTCACAGAAAGTTTGTCTTAAAAGCGCCAATAAGAAATACATCTCTATAAATAAATATCTATGCTCTATGATAAAACCGACCACTTGGTTACTCGTGTTGGCCGGTGGTGGCGCTGCGGCAGCGGCGCGCGTCAGCGAGCATATAATAAACAAGTTTTTAGCTCAGCGTGGTCACGTGATGTAACATTGCATCATTTTTGAGGGTTCCGTACTTCACAAGGTTAAAAAAGGAACCCTTATAAGATCACTTTCTTGTCCGTCTGTCTGTCTGTCCGCGTGTCACCACCGATTTTCTAAGGAACGGGTGGACCTAGCAAATTGAAATTTATACCAGACACTGAAGTTTAAAAATCAGGGCCCTGGGTCAATCGGATAAAAAGATATGCTCAAAATTAGATTTTTGCGAAAACTTGTAAGTACCAAAATTAACCTTAATTTTCAACTTTTTTTAATTTTCGGATTTTTTTCTTTATTTGTGCTATAAGACCTTGGTTTTAACCAAAATTGACAATTCTAGGTCAACCGTAAGTACCCAAGTGGTTTTGGGTCGAAAACCTATATGGTAGTTCCCGTTGAACTAGAATCACGAAATTCGTTCAAAAGCAGGGTCTTTCAGCACAAATAAAGGAAAAATTACAAAAAATTAAAAAGTGGAAAATTTAAGGGTGTCCCCATACATACATAGTAGACTCGATTTAAGATAGTCCTCTAAGTTGTATGGGTACTCATACAGATTTAGAGGACTAGCATAATTAGCACCAACCTCAAATAGGGTAAATAAATATAATTGTGCTATTGTGTGAAAGAAAATATTTATTTGCAATCAGCGAGATCAATAAAATGCAGTTGAGATAGTAAAAAAAATGTCTGTCATTAATAATAATAACATGTATAATTGTTGCTTAAACGGACAAGTCAAGTCACGCATGCGCGTTACGATTTGTTCGCGATAGACTGAAGATGTCACGTCGAAAAACGAATTTATCTGTAATTTTAAAAGTTGCTCGAGAGTTATTAGTTACTTAAATTTACAGTGCCATAGTTTCGTGAAAAAACCAAGGATATTTCACAGTGCAATAAAAATATGGCCATTTATACATAATTTCTTACCAATCCTTGTGAATTTTGTAAATAAAGGGTGCACTTTGTGGACTTAGAGTACTGTAATTTTGCAAGAAGCAAGGTCTTACAGTATGAAGACAAGAATAACTCCAAGAACGGTTTTGTAGATAGGAATTTACTTAAATATTTTCGCGATTACTGCTAAAGTTAAGGAGGTCATTCATGTTAACAGTAGAAAATCATTTCTTAGACTTATTTTAGCAATATTCTATAAAGGCACTAGTCATAAAAACGGGCAAAATTCGTCTCGATACACAATGCAATGCGTACGGAACCCCCGGTGCGCGGGTCAGACTCGCACTTGCCCGAATTTTTAACAATCATACACCCACCGTTTGATACATAATGCCGGTTAATACAAGGGTTATGTGTGGATATCAACAGCAACTAGCCCACTGAGCGTAAAACAGGTAAGTAATTATATAATAACAATAATATTATATTTTTCACATTAATATACTTGACGGCGCATTACCAGCGCCTCTTTATTATTTCACGTCGCAACGGAAATTGCAGATGTCATGAAACATCATCACGTCATTAGTATAGTCTCTAAACGAATCGAAAGTGCTACCGGCCGGTTGTGACGAATTGCGGTTCAGTGGCGGGGGTAACTGACGGTGTTCATGTGGACTTCGTTCAAATCATAAGTTTGTTCAAATCATAAGTTAGAGGCTTCACCTAATTGTACAACCAAGTTATATAGTGACTTTCAAGATAAATATCCTTCGAAAACATGTCATGGTTCTGACACATTGTTACATAATGAAAATAATAAGGTTTTAGATAACAATGTTTTAATTTTTTCTGACCAATTAGGAATTGGTATGGGTAGCCTGATTAATAGTTATACTGATCGGTCAATACAAAATATTTGTTCACCAGGACAAGGAATGTCTATGTTAATTAATAAATTAAAGTATGCTAGACTAAATAAACATTCTACAGTTATAATTTTATATGGGGATAGCTTACTAGTTACCAAGAAAGAAATATTAGCTTTATCAGATATTATGATAGAACAAAGTTCTAAAGTGGGGTGCAACTTTATTGTCTGTGCATTACCATATTCCAATAACTTATCTTATAAAGAAAATAACCAGATAGGTAAATTGAATCTATTATTATATAATAGCACTTGTAGTCATAGTGACCATATTTTATTTTTTGACTCTAATATTTTTATTAGTAATTTCTTTTTAACAAAATATACTATGTATCTCTCTTTTATATATAGGCGACAACTTGCTAAATTATTAGCATTTAATTTACATAGTGAACGCAGTACTACTAGAGTACTTAGGAATTTGGTAGATAATAGTTATACCAATAGTAGTATTGACAAA
The DNA here is from genome assembly GCA_944739405.2 of Euclidia mi. Lineage (NCBI taxonomy): Eukaryota > Metazoa > Arthropoda > Insecta > Lepidoptera > Erebidae > Euclidia > Euclidia mi. The sequence goes on from OX123182.2 coordinate 98,343,630, forward strand.
TCTATTAGTTTAAACTACTAGATGAGACAACAGATAGGCATTCATGTGTTTTAAACTTAGCTCATCAAAACATACAAGGCCTATTTAGCAAAGAATTAGAGATAGATTTATTTTTAAAGAAACATAAGTTGCATGTATTATGCATTACGGAACATTGGTTAAGAGGTGACCAATTAATATTCAATAATGAATTTTATACAGTGATTAGTGCATTCGTAAGAAAGAACGCTATTCGTGGTGGCTCTCTCATATATGTTTGTAATAGTATTAAATGTAAAGAACGAAAGGACATAGCCGAACTTTCTATCGAGCGCACTGCTGAGATATCTTGTGTTGAACTTGAGCAACACGTCATAGTCTGTGTGTACCGACCACCGCAAAGTGACTTAAGCCAATTTGAAAGCATCATGGAGGATGTCTTAAAACACTTAAGTTCCAGCAGGAAGTCAATAATCGTATGTGGTGATTTTAATGTTAATTTGTTAGAACAATCACCAACTTGTACTAGGTTAGTTAGTTTATTTATGTCATTTAATTTGAATGTTTTATTTTCTGAACCAACCAGAACTACCTCACATTCTTCTCATGCTTAGATAATATTTTTTGCAATTGTTTGTACTTAAGTAAAGCTGTTTTGAGTGACTTGACATCAGATCACTGTGGACAAAAGGTTGTAATTCCAACTAATACAACCCCTACAGTACAAAAAATCACATGTAGGCCTATGACCTCTGCTCGCCTTAATCGCTTTAGTGATGATGTTGCTGCTAAGATCGCCAGCATTGACTTAACTCACGATGATCCAGATGAATTATATAAGTGGTTATTTGATGTTATTAAAAATGAGTACAATAACATTTTTAAGCAGAAGACATTTGCCAAGAGCTCTAAAGTTAAATTTTGTGATTGGGCAACAGTAGGAATATACAAAAGTAGATCTAGGTTGTATGATCTGTATGGTATGAAGCAATACAATTTTAATCCTTCATTTATTGAATATGTAAGAAATTACTCAAAAGTTTTTAAGAGAGCATGTGCTTCAGCTAAGTCTATATTTATAAGTAATAAAATTAAATAATCCAAGAACAAAATAAAAACAACTTGGAACATTATTAACAGTGAGACTGGTCGAGCTAAGTTAGTAGATAATAGCTTTGAATTAAAATGTAATGGAGATATAGTTACAAAGAAAATTGATGTTGCTCAGGCTTTTAACAACTTCTTCATAAACATACCAGTGAAAACAACCAAGTGTTTAGACTCATGCCCAAGCAAAGCAGAGATGTTAGTTAGGGGCAATGTGAATGAGTGTGATGTGCTGTTTAATTTTAAATACATTGACACCAATGACATCCTCAAGACATTCAAGACCATCAATATTAAGAAATCTATTGCTTTATAGGGTATTTCAGTTAGTCTTGTTCGCCAAATCATTTTTAGCATAGCTCCATATTTAGCTGCAATATTTAATAGATGCGTGGATAAAGGGGTATTTCCTGATTTAATGAAACACAGCAAGGTGATACCACTTTTCAAAAAAGGATCCAAGAGCGACCCTAGTAACTTTCGGCCAATTTATATCTTGCCTGCAATCAGTAAAATTTTTGAAAAGGTTATTTTGCATCAGTTAGAGAGCCACTTTCTCACAAATAATTTATTGCACAGTGAGCAGTATGGCTTCACTAAGGGTCGCTCCACCGTTGATGCCGGTGTAGCTCTATTAAAACATATCTTTAACGCTTGGGAAAATTCGAAGGATGCCATTGGTGTTTTTTGCGACTTGTCAAAGGCTTTTGATTGTGTTGAACATGATACACTTTTACGTAAACTCAACCATTATGGTATTCGAGATAGCGCACTCAATCTTGTTGCCAGTTACCTTAGAGATAGAGTTCAATATGTAGATGTTAGTGAAAGTAGGTCTCAAGGTTTGCCAGTGGGAATGGGCGTTCCACAAGGCTCTATTCTTGGTCCGTTTCTTTTTTTAATATATATTAATGACTTGCCATTCTTTGTTAGAAATTTATGTGATATTGTTCTTTTTGCTGACGATACTTCACTTATTTTTAAAGTTGATCGTAATACAAGTAACATTGACAGCGTAAATAATTCTCTTGCGCAAGTACTACATTGGTTCACGACAAATAATTTGCTACTCAACTCTGGCAAAACAAAATGTGTGAAATTCACTTTGCCGAATGTCAAAAATGTTCTTACTAATATAATTTTAAATAACGAAACAATTAACCTAGTTGATTCAACTGTATTTTTAGGTTTAACTTTAGATTGTAAGCTTCAGTGGGGTGCCCAAATATCCTGTCTGGCAGTCAAACTTAGTTCTGCAGCATTTGCAGTTAGGAAAGTTCGCCAATTCACAGACGTAGATACTGCTAGACTAGTTTACTTTAGTTACTTTCACAGTGTAATGTCTTACGGGATACTATTATGGGGTACGGCGGCCGATATTCAGACAATTTTTGTTATTCAAAAGAGGGCCATACGTGCAATATATAAATTAGGTGCTAGAGATTCTTTACGAGATAAATTTAAAGAAGTAGAAATATTTACAGTTGCATCGCAGTATATATTTGCTAATTTAATGTACGTTAAGAAAAACTTAACTCTTTACCGTAAAAATAGTGACTTGCACAAAGTGAACACAAGGAATAAGCATAAACTAGTGGGCACTAACTACCGTCTACATAAAGTTCATAACTCATTTGCGGGACTCGGTATACAATTCTTCAACAAATTACCTCTGGAAATAATGAATTTACCTCTGCACAAATTTAAAACCACTACTAGGAATTTTCTTTTAAAAAGGGGTTATTACACTATTAAGGAATTTCTAGATGACAAGACATCATGATGTCAAAAAAAAAAGCAACTAGACCCATGGGTCTAGTTGCTTTTTTTTTTAAATTCACCATTATTGTTATTTTTATGACTGTGTAAAATACTCTCTTCTTAATTAGTAACATGTTAAGTGGAGGTGCCTCGTGAACACATGATTTTTGCAGGATTTGGATATTATTACGATTTGTTGAATGTAGTTTAACATTATTTATTCCTGATCATATCGTTGTTCACTTGTCACCTTCACAAAATTCTTTCTACATTTGCATTCCTTCACGCGGTCCACTGATTTATGTTCATAATAACGATCTGGAAAATGGAGGTAATTGGCGGTCATGGTCAGTATACCAATAGATTGTTTCTTACTGCCGGTTCGTATACCGTTATCGTCATGCTCACTAAAATGTCATTTTTTGTGGTGGCGTCGTGTGTCGGGTCATCCCTGTCCCTCTAATATGGCGAGAGGGATGATGGCTGGCACATGCGTCATACTCGTGAACGGGTGCTACTTGCGATGACTGGTCGATGACGGTCTTGCGGGCTGGTATTAGATTTTAATATTTAACTGCATCATTTCCATCATGGGTCTGATCACTTTCGCGGATTGCCTGCATTATTAGGTATATATAATGTAAGTGGATGCTCCTGTTTCACCATGTCTATTCTGAGGAGACTAACCAAATGAACATCAAAAGTATTATGCTTGAGTATTATTATGTACAGTAAATATATACAAGTGATATAGAAGGTGTAACAGTTGCAGCACCTTACAAAATGTAAATTATGTGTATTATGCAAAACCTGGCGAAGAAAAAGAGTGACCGTGAGTTTTATTGCCCGTTCTTTCTCATGGTTCTACCTATTGCTTTGCGAACGTGGCAGTAAATGTAAATGTAGAGTCTTTAAGTAATTATTTTATAAATTTATTATTTTGACGTTCATAAGCGTCACAATGTGACCCAAATGAATAAACGATTTTGAATTTGAATTTGACTTGTCTGGCAGACGGTCGCCTGGTTGACGGTACACCATGAATCCGTCTTCGGTTCGTTAAAAGACTTGCAAGTGAAAAGTGTTAGACTATAATTGTTAAGATAGTGCTTTTCGTGTTTTAGTGTAGATAGTGTATTTTAGTTCGTGAGTATTCAATGCACAAGAACCCAGCTGCGCCCACTTAGTAGGAACTCTGAACACTCTGAAGTGATTATTATCGGCCAATAATCTAGTTACCCGCCTACATCATTTGTGGGATAAAATTGTGCAATTAAACTTACACACAAGACGCGAGTAAGGGTGATTGTGCTGCTGCCGTGCTGGCGAATCAGTTGATTTTGCAACTGCAGCCGTGGTGAGCGTATTTTATCTGATTTTTTACTGGCCCTGCAAATTTTATTTAGTGACGGTAGTTGTAAAACGTTCTAGGTTGGCAGAATACTGCTACACGTCTAGTAACCTTAGGATTGTGGTGGTGACGTCGCCGTCACATCACACTGATGACATGTAGCGTCAGCATCCGCTACAGCGTTATGGGTTCGATTCCCTCGCGAGACACGAAATTGTGGTTAAAACAAGCGTTTACTGTGAAACCGGTTGAAATTTACGGTATCGTGTTTCCCATGACATGATCTCTTGAATAAGCTTCTTTTTAATAGCTTAAAGAAGAAAGAAAGAAGAAGAACAAATTTGTGGGTAGTACTGACTGATTAAATAGCGACCCCATTGCTGTATTTTATGCTAACGTATGGGTGCCTGACTACTACTGTGACCTAGCTATAGCACAGATATCGAAATGACGTTTTGGGTTCGATACTTGTGTTAAAAAGAAAACGATTATTTTTATTTCCTTTTCTTAATAAAACTTGAGAGTGGCTTGCGACAACGAACCTTGTGAACGCAAATGGTCTCTCTGGTTGGCGTGCAGCCGTTTGTGAACATTGTATGTAACAGTAACAAGACTGAGCGTACAGGACAACTTGCATTATTCCATGCAAGTGCGTTTTGAGTGAAACGTGCTAGTTATTGTTGTAGTGCAGTTGTAATATTGGTTTTAGGACCAACAACCAGCTTCAACTGGTGTTCTGCTAAATCTAGAACAATAACTCCTGCCTAGACTGTCCTTCGCAGGGCAGCGGCGTTAAATGGTAGATTTGCGTTCGACTAATCGAATCGTAAATACTAAGTTCATAGTATTAGACTGTGCTGAGCTATTGCAAAGCGATTTTATGTGGAACGGATTGTAACGTTTGTTTCTTAAATGGACGTGTGACCTGTAGTGCTGTTTAAAACTTTAGACGTGTAGTTGGTTGGTTGGTGTGGAATCTAACCAACGTAGTCGGAATTAGTTTTGGTAGATGTTACTAGCGCAATTATTTTACCGACTCGAGGCGTTTTAAATACCTAACGGTTTTATTTAAACGTGATTACGGCTTAAGCAAAACGAGGCAGTTTTACTCCTTGTAATTCTGTTTCGTTTAGACAATCTGTTACATTTAAACCTTCTTCTCTTTGTGCGTGATTTATAACACGTCAATAGATGGTACTAATAAAAATGTTTGGTGCTACCATACTGTGGTTAATAGATGGCACCGCTAGTAAAATTTAATTCTATCTTAAGATAGTACGTGTAAAAATTACCTACTGTGTTTTTTAAATTCATGTGATACGCTGGGAATCTTTACCAAGTGCCCCCGATTCTCTATCCAATTCCAAGTTATGTTTAGGATGTTTAGGAGTGATACAGTAAAGAAAATACCTTCAGTACAAGGTTTCTAGTAGAATCTGTTAAACTCGATTATCAGATGTAGAAGAAAATAATTGTTATCATTGTAGTGTTATGATAGTAATCATTTTGAGTGATTTTCGTTTTCATTGTAGGTTGGATCAGGTTAGTGGTCATTAGTAATGATTGTTTGCTTAACCTTATTCCCAATTGAGTTGCGAATCTTGTAAGTCGTTGTTGTTATGGTTTTTTGCTATATACCCTCGTTTCCGTTGGTGCAGATTTGCAGAAACGGAATGAGCTGTCTGTGCGGCGACAAGCTTTTATGTTAGGCATAGTTTCCATTGGTGCGTAAACAAGACAAGCCTTTGTTGCGCTGTCATAGTACCTATCACTAATGATTGGGTAAGTATTTCGTATTTAGAATCAACCATTAAGTTTAAACTAGCTACTACGGGCTTTGTTTGAACGCCGTGTTCTGGTGTACTTTCTGTAATAGCGAGTACCTACGTATTGATGAATTCACCATGAGTATAGTTGACACCACATTAGAGAACCATGCCGAACCCACTTCGGGGCATTTCGGTATATTTAAAACTTACAAGCGCTTAGCACTGCGTTACTATTGGCCCAAAATGCGCGATGACGTAGTTAAGTTCATAAATTCTTGCGACACTTGTATCGCGCACAAACATCAGAACCATGCACCATTGGGAACCATGGGACGACCCAAAGTGTGTTCACGACCCTTCCAAACCATTAGTGTAGATTTGGTGGGGCCACTACCCGTCACAAGAAAACAAAACGCCTACATCTTTGTAGTAATTTGCTGTTTTAGTAAATACTGTCTACTTTTTCCTATCAGGCGCGCAACTGCTGAAATAATAACTAATATTTTGGAAGAAAAAATATTTTTAGTTCATGGTATACCATCTACAATTATATTGGACAATGGTAAACAGTTTGTCAGTGCTACTTTAAAAGCTATGTTGCGCAAGTACAAAATCCCTAATCTTCATTATACTCCTAAATATTCCCCACATGTCAATACGGTCGAACGCTATAATAAAACCATTGGTTCTACCTTAGCGGCGTTTGTAGGAAATGATCAGAGATTATGGGACACTCTCGTACCTAAGGTGCAGTTTGCATTAAATACTGCAGTTAATGAAGTCACGGGCTATACACCTAGTTTTTTAGTCTATGGACGTGTACTAGTTCCATGCGGCTCACACTATGTCGACACAGACGCTGATGATATAGTATACATACCTAGGGACGATTACGCAGAAAACATAGGTCACTTATCAGGCATATTTGACAAAGTTCAGGCACTCCTCATTCAAGCTCATGCTAGGAATTCCCAAACGTATAATTTACGCCGTAAACCAGCTGAGTTTAATGTGGGAGACACTGTGTGGAAAAGGACTTTTTATCAGAGCGACAAGGATAAGTCCTTCTGTAAGAAACTAGCCCCTAAATTCGTGAAGTGTACAGTGATTAATAAAAAGTCGCCTCTCGTTTACGAGTTGTCGGACGCGTCTGGAAATTCTATTAGGTTTTGGCACATTAAAGACCTAAAACTTATACACTATGGTGCCTAACTATTTGTTACACACCGTAGAAGACTTTCCCTTCCTTCTCTCTATATGCCGTCTTAGCTTGGACAGTAGCGGACTCATAGACCTAACGCAGCTAGTCGGATTTTCCTTGTTAGCCACGTAAAATCCTCTCCTAAGGTGGGCGGTATTGTAGCGTATGACCGGTACCTACCGAGTGTACGTCATAATACCGTCCATACGCTCGGCCAATCAGGGAAGGCCATCGTCCGCGCTCGTAAGTTTTGCCCTTATTTGGTAATGCGCCGACACCAACGCTGATGGAGGGCCGGTATATAATGGGGCCGACAGAGAGGCCGTCACCGCTACTCTACACTAACCTACTACCGCTACTAAATTCTATACCGCTATATCTATAATTATACTACTTCATACGTGTATCCTGGTCCCAGCTGTGGGTAAGTTACTACATTTACTGCGTTAGCGTACTGCCCATCTCTCTACCTGCTAGCTGAGGTCGGCTGACGCCGCCTGTCTGACTCTATTGGTTGTGGCTCTCCTAATGCTGCTTTCCTTCAGGTTCCAGGTTCACCATTAAGACTCCGGCTGTGCTCCTAGACCGCTACACTTCCTGCATCGCCTTCGGCGTCACCTCTGCCGAAGAGTCTGACCTGCCCTGCTCATCGTACTCGTACCGCCGGCGTCTACACTTATGATTTTAGGAATGTTTTCGAGTTTCAAGTACCAATGATGCTGACATAGTAAAGAAATAACATAAGAGTGAAGTGGTATTGTTTTCATGATGCGGGTCGCAAACAATATTGGAAATTGTATCGGAATATCGTAGCTGTAATTCCTAGAAAGCGACATCTGCTCGTAGAGTAGTCCGGGGGAGTTCAGGAAATCGATAGCTCTGGGTGATATAGTCGGATCTAGCCTTGTAGCATGACTCTAATTTCATTTATGTTCATTGATTCTATATTAATCGCTAAAATTGTCTGTCAGTAGTGCTCGACCTGGCTTCTTTGTTGTATAACACAAGCGCGTTGCAAGAATCGGAAAGAACTCGTTACAGTCGATTGACTATCTTAGTAGTCGTTGCGTTCACGTTGACAAAAGTAAATCAGTTAGTTCAACTGTAACTTACTAGTATCAGTCGTATCAATCAGTCCATGCGCGGTTTACATTTAAGCATTTTCAGCCTATGTTGGTGGCAGTTGGTTTCAAATTCAGGTTTGGATGTTCTGGTAGAAAAGATGAACAATAAAGAATTGAAAGTTGCGTTATTAACATTTTTATTCTTGAGCAGAGAGCCAAGCACCCAGTGAAGTTGTAAGAGAATTTGATAATCACTTAAGATTTCGATGTACGGATATTGAATTAGTGTGAAAGGAACAAGGTCTCCATTCAGTGCGTATACCATGCGAAAAATCCTTGTAAAATTCAGTTGGTAGATAAGTTCGCGTGTGTGACGCGCGGCCCGTGAGTGGCGCACATCCTGTGTGCGGCTTTGAGGTGCCTCGTAATCAGTATAGCTACAGCCTATATTGCTTCCTAGCAATGAAATTTAAGGTAGTTTGGTTAAAAGTTGAGTGAAATGGTTTTATGATGGAAGAAGGATGACTAGACCATAAATTTATTAACGATCAATCGATCAGAAAAAAAGAGATGACATCACTATGTTCTTTGAAATGTCAGGGTCCATCATGGATTAGCCGAAATTAGTACCAGCTTATTGAAAGAAGAGAAGGCAGAGACGGCGGTGATTGATGTAGAGCTCGATGAGGGTTATCCTCATAGATTCGGTAGATGCGTAACACATCAGCAGGCTCCTATTCTATTTCATAGCATTTGATACAATCACAGCAGGATCAGATAACCTTTGCATCAACTCAGACCATGAGCCAATTGACCACCAAGTTTAAATTCACGCTGAATAAGACAGTTTATAACTGATAGGTGAGGTTAGACTTGACGTAGCATAGGTTTAGTTTAGCTAGGCGTAGGTTTGACCTCACCTGCGGCATGCTACATTATTACTTCCTTTATCTTATTACACACATTCACATCACATTTAAAAGATTACTTGGGTATTTGGCGCACTTGTCCGGTCCAGGCTTACGGTTTGGAGAGTCTGGTTGTCAGAATGGACGAACGGATTGCTTGTCAAGGTTAGCTATAGATAATTGTGTGATTAATAAAAAATTGCAAAATAAAGCACCCGAGGATGGTCGCAGGACAGTCTGGCCGTGACGGCGCAATACCAGCGCCTCTTTATTATTTCACGTCGGAACGGAAATTGCAGATGTCATGAAACGTCATCAAGCCATTAGTACAGTCTCTAAACGAATTGAAAGTGCTACCGGCCGGTTGTGACGAAATGCGGTTCAGTGGCGGTGACTGACGGTGTTCATGTGGACTTGTCTGGCGGACTGAGGGATATTCTGTCGGGTTGCCTGGTTGACGGTACACCATGAATCCGTCTTCGGTTCGTTAAAAGACTTGCAAGTGAAAAATGTTAGACTATAATTGTTAAGATAGTGCCTTTCGTATTTTAAAGTAGATAGTGTATTTTAGTTTGTGTGTATTCAATGCTGAGGAACTCTGAACATTCGGTATAGGTACCTATTTTGCCTGTAGGTCATAAACGTTGCGTAAGCAAGAAACTAAGTTAATCTTTAGTTAGGCGCGCGGGGTCGCCGCGACCCCAAGTGATCTTTAAATTAAGTTACTTTTTTAGCTATTAATGCTGCCAACCCGAATTTTTTGCTAGCTTTCTAACTCTTTATTCTCCACGCGATTCAGTGTCGCATGTGCCGCGGGGTTGATCGTATGCACTGAACGGAGTGGCTTTTTCGTTCCGTCCCTGCCCAGTGCTTCCAAAAAACGACTGTCAGAACCTGAAGTTGCGACTCCTTCAACGTCTAACACTGAATTGCACTCAACAAAAGGAGAAAGGTGCTACATCTGTCCACGAAAAAGCGACAGGAAAACGACCGAAAAGTGCAATAAGTGCAATAAATTTATCTGTGGCGATCATACAAAGAAAATTTGTGATAATTGTTGAATTTCTATAGTACTTACGGAAAACATATTGTTCTAAACATCTTTCCAAGATTTTATTTTTATTTTTCTAAAAGATTAATAAGAAATAAGTAGAATAAAAACAATTAAAGTTGATTACTAATTAAGATGTTTCTTATTTCATACCTATCAGTTTGAGGTAACTGCAGACTCCGTGCGACTAACAATGTTAGTATATTGGCGCGCCTAATTAAAGGTTAAGAAACTGATATGTATGTTAAATAGTAGTATTTATTTGAAATTATCGATGAAGTTATAATATAATTCAACAGGGCAACCCAAAAATTCTTGCCAGTTAGTTTATGGAATAATACTAAAGCTATCAAACACTAATAACAACTACTCTGATATACGAGATACCAGTGCCGGCAATAAAATAACTTTACAACTAGTTGCAGTTAACAAGATAATTTATCGATATGTGATACGTCTAAACTATTGTTACGAACTCGAAAATAAATATATTTGCTTCATTTCATCATAAAATAGTACATTTCGCAAGTTCTGTATATGAACTGTCCTAATGCTAGGCACGAATTATTCCACACTATGAGAATGGTAAATGGCCCATGGTCACCAAATTTGGCCGAGTACGGATTGGTAGATTTACGGGCATTTTCAATATTCGATCCATACATGGATTTTGAGATTCAAGATTCGTGTTTGACATATTTTGTATGGAGCTTATGTCAAAAACAAATCTAAAATCTACAGATCTATCTATAGTTCGAATATTGAATTACGTAGTTAGTCTATCACTGTCATTGTGTTGGGGACATGCCTCTTCTTACTTTAGAAGGGTTAAGTCATTCTTCACTATGCTGCAAAAGTGTGGGTTGCCTGACTTCTAGTGACTTTCGAGAATATTATCGTGAACGCAGACATGCAAGTTACCTCAAGGTGTTTTGTCATTTTAACAAAAAATTACTAGCAGGTTAATAAAACTAGTTGCAATTTTGTAAGCGATCAAATTGACGACTTTTAAAGTGATAATCAGAATTAACTTTCATTACACGTCTTAGATCTGATTGATATTGATTTTTTGTAAACGAAAACATTTTTCATTATTTATAATTATGCTGTCTATCCTGTCTTTTTTCAATATTTATTTCCTACAAATTGATTAGGTGCCTGAATGTGCTTTGCTTCAATAAATAACTCAACTGTACTAATAGCATTTCTTGTGGGTACAGCAAGATTGTTGTTGCCTGCGTGACTGGCTTCGGTAAAATCCTGACTTATTCCCAATGTACTTGCGAGGAACATCTTCTACATTAACTAGATTAAGAACATAACACGAATAAAATAAATAAACTCTGATATTAACTATCGCATCTGTGAGAATTACTTTCATAGTTGTGTATAATTAGGATTGTAATACGATCGTAGTTAGGGCGTGAAATTTGTGATCGAGTTATCACCATCACATTTCGGCAGCCTGGGCCAAATGGCATGAGGTAAGCGGTGTCATTTGTGACCACAAAATGCCAGTTAAGCTCAAAGGACAGGTCTATAAATCCATAGACCTGTCCTGTTATATGGCAGTGAGACGTGGCCTGTGCTTGAGCGACACAAGCTGAGTCTGCGTGTCACGGAGATGAACATGCTGCGCTAGATGTGTGGAGTCACACGGAAGGACCGCATTAGGAACTCCCGCATTCGGGGTAGCCTTCATGTCCGTGACATTACTGACAAACTGCAAGAGTATCGGCTACGCTGGTGTGGCCACGTCTTACGTCAACCGGCATCTTGTGGGTAACAAATGTCTTGCCATGCTACCTCCGCCGGGCCCCGGTAAACGGGGAAGGCTAAAGAAATGCTGGCTTGACGTCGTAAGAGATGATATGCGTGCCAATCGACTAACCAACAAGGATGCTGAAGACCGTGCGAAGTGGAGGAGATTCAGCTGGAAAGCGGACCCCGGACTCCAAGGCGTAGGTTTTGGAACGCAACCAGGACAGCGCTAGGATGATGATGATTAAATTATACGGACTTATTATCCGTATAATTTAATTTTACTCCGTGGTCCAGTGACTGCCTCCGTGGTCTAGTGGATAGCGTATGCGACTGCTGATCGGAGGTCCCGGGTTCTATTCCCAGGTCGGGCAAAAGTGTTACTGGGTTTTTCCAAATTCTCAGTAGCAGCACGGAGGCTGGCAATGTGCCCGGTAACGGCAATGGGCTCGCCCCCTATGCGAAATGTGGGTGTAATATTACACCTCTGCCTACACCTTCGGGGATATACAGGTTTAAGACTAAACTATACAATTAAATTATATAAGTAGTTTTACAGTAATAACGTTTTATTTATCAACAGTACAATGTGCGTGATGTTGTAGACTTATTAATCAAATCTTGGAATGTAATTAAAAAGAAATATAAACTCAGGTAGCTAGATAGTGATCTGTAGACCTAATGAGGTCATGATCATCATTCTAGCGTTATTCTAGTTGCAAACCGGAATCCGCTTCCTCGTCCATGATTTAGACTAGTGTCTGTCTAGTATATTCAGAGGTACTGACTCCGTATTGCGACTGTCGAAGATGTTCCTAACAGCAGAGACAGTATACCTACTTATAATTACAATTGAACTATTTGTTGGCTTTATTTGGTATATGATACAAAAGTAAAATATATTTTTGAAATTTTATATGATAACACTATACATATGACAGGCAATATTACTTTATCTCTTATGAAGGATAGCCAGAATTCTGCTCAATCCATATTTTATTGATCACAAGGCTCACAATAGGATTGGTTTATGGTCTTTTGTTCTGTTACATGATGACTCTGACCGCAAAGCCAAATTGGTGGGACAGATGGCTTTGTCCAATCAGATATTATATCTAATTCTTTATCATCTTCACTATCCTAACTCTAAATCCTTTTCTGTAGATGCGTTCACTATCAGTTCATTATATGGTCTCAGATCAGTATACACTAAAACGCAATCTTTCCCTCTCCATAGAGCATAACTGCCAATCCCAAATAACGTTTTATTTGAGAACAACATGGCACCAGAGGCAAATCCACTGAATGCAGGATCATTCCATATACAAATAAAGTGGCCCCAGAATTTTGGTAACCAATCATCACAATCTACCATTATCTTATCGCTATCAGAGTACTCTGCTGACTCCAGAACATAATTCACATCTACACTTACATTACTTTTGAGTCCTAGCGATACAAATTTCACAGGCATTGTAATATTATCACTAGGTACAGCAATATTTGTAAGTAGTGGACCAGCTTGCTGAATAACTTTTCTTTTAATTTGCGTTGCGGAGTGACGCTCTTCATATGTATATTCCTTTTCAGGTATCCAAATGTCTACAGCATCATCCAATCTCACCACCATTAGGTCGTGTAGAGGGCTGTGACTCTTATCTGGAGCATGCCACTGATCAAGTGATATATTGTTATCATGCATTGGAATAACCTGACGTCCACATGCTATCGTTGCACACATATAATGATATCCAAAAACTCGGCTGCTCAAAAACTGCTCAATCGCCTTAGCTCTGGAGTCCGTCCCATTGAGCAGATTAACATTGGAATCCCCTAATAAAACGCAATAGTCGGAGTTAGTAAGTGACGCCACTGTGTCAGTCATAGCATCCAGGAAAAGACTTAAATCGAGCCAAGGCGGCCGGTACGCGGTACCAATAGTAACCCTTTGCCCACTGAGAGTGACAGTAAACCACATCTGTTCTATTGGCTGTGGTGGTGGATGTATGTAAGCATACATAATTATGTAAATCATGTAATAAAGTCAGTATTGTATCAGCATTCGTTCGTTTCAATCACCTCTAACCCAAATATCATATGGCGACCCTGCCACGTCATCTTCGCGCGAGCGCCTCGGTACCGTATCCTTATATGGAAAGTGTTCTATAAGCAATTTTAATTAATTGAATCTCGTGATACATGTACAATATGAAGCTACAAATAGTCTTTCGTTATACACAAGAGCGCGTAGTTATTGTTCGTAAACGGATTTTCGTGAAAAATGTGCAACTCACAGAATAATAAGGATCAGGTGGTGATCGCCCAAAATTCGGCAGCAGGTAGAAATTTCGCACAGATTGATCAGCTCATGTACCATGCCAGCACAGCGAATATTGTCCTTATCGTTATCGCCTTATTGATGGGTATTGGCGGCGTCATACTCATTTATCGGATGTACCGGAGATGCCACAGAAGAATGGTAGAGAGACATGCGAATCGTATTGAGAAGGTACGCCAGTATTATTCGTGGACGGCGTAGGCAGACAGACTTGGAAGACAGCTATCGTAGCGAAAAATCACGCGAAAACAGCAGCAAAGTGAGCGGTATAATGTAGTGATGTGATGCGTAAAGTGTGGAAAAATAAAAACGACGAAGTGCGTGGAAATTGGTATGTGGCTCGTGTATACAAAGTGCGTTACAATCGAAGTGCGTAAATCTCGGTTCTCCATGCGTTATATTGTATGGACAATAAGTTACGTTTATATTTATACAATGAGTTCGGCTATTTGGTATGTATTGTCCTTGTTTATTATTATAAATATTAAGCTATATTAATGTGACATCTTTTCATGGCAGATTTTTTAAAAGAACTTTGTGATGCCTTGTCAAAAATTAGATGTTATTTAATTAAAATAGGTCCCAGTAGGAGACAAGAAAGTATATGTAACAAAAAGTTGAGTGAGGCTAATAGTGTGTACCAGCAATGTACTAATTATTTAGATGATATTAGTAGAATAAGACAGCATAAAAGTAAATCAGAAATAGAATTAATTGATAAGTTTTGCATAAATGTTGATAAATTATATTCAGAAATTAGTGATTTATGTGAAAGTAAGCCATTAAACTCTGCCATAATGTCGAAATTCGATTTAAAGGACATGCATGAGTGTGTTGTGAACGTACTCACACGCGCACAGAAGAGGAAATTAAATGCTAGACAAGACAATTCGGATACTATAGTTACCACCGATGACAGGCCTGATCAACGAAGAGTTATGGATACTTATAGTAAGCCGAAAATGTCTATTGAGCTTAAATTGATATGTAATAAAATGTTATATAAATTAAGAAAAAATAATTTCATAGAGTTAAATTGATATGTAATAAAATGTTATATAAATAAAGAAAAAATAATTTCATAGAGAAAGAAACGCACGAATGCTGATACAATACTGACTTTATTACATGATTCACATAATTATATATGTTTACATACATCCACCACCACAGCCAATAGAACAGATGTGGCTTACTGTCACTCTCAGTGGCCGCCGTACCGGCCGCCTTGGCTCGATTTAAGTCTTTTCCTGGATGCTATGACCGACACAGTGGCGTCACTTACTAACTCCGACTATTGCGTTTTATTAGAGGATTTCAATGTTAATCTGCTCAATGGGACGGACTCCAGAGCTAAGGCGATTAAGCAGTTTTTGAGCAGCCTTAGCCTATCACAAGTTGTTACCGTTCCAACACTTTTCTCAGAGTCAAGTGAATCCCTAATAGACCTATACCCTGTGCGCTGTAGCATGGTGCGGATGATAGTTGCCTATTTGACGTTGACATCCGTTAGTACCACATGATTAGGGATGTGACGTTATGCAATTCATTTTTATCGATCTAACGATACTCACAGCATAAATCTAGTTCACATTAATAGTGTTATCAAAATTTGAGGGTTATTCAGAATAGAACTAGAAATGAATAGAACAATAAATGTATGTAACTAAATAGCTATATCTAATCAATCATTCTTTCGTACATTACTTGGACTTAGAATAAAAAATCGTCGAAATACCAAGCTGGGTTCACGAAATTATAATGAACTTGTAGAAGAAAAACGCTAAACTAAGAATTATTAGTAACGTTATTAGTCCTAGGTACCTACATTATCTTTTGAATAACTAGAAGAAGATTTTAACAATGGGAAAGTTTAGTACTTGAGTATTTCTAACGTATTTATAAGTATGTAATTACAGTAGGTATTCAATAATTAATGAACCAAATCATTTACCTTTGCTGTCTGCTGCCTACATCACAATCAATTTACACCTTTCACACATTGTCTTTTAGTTTCACTTATGTGTTTCTTTCACCATATCGTTATCACCTATCTAAACTGTCCGAAGTCTATGAGGTGTTGTACTACAACTGGGATTGTGTTTGGTGATGGCACTTGGGGTGAGTGAATTCCAAGTGGTCGGGTAATGAATACGTGCGCCTCGCCTCTTCCATATTTTCACCAGACATGTAATACACTCGCACCATAGACGCGAACTCAACTTATGAAGCGCGCGCGACGTACGTAACACGGGTACTGTAACGGGATGGAACGTGACGTACGGGCGTCCCGTTGACCTAATTTCGCAAGACTAAAGGCTGTCAAAGTGACGAGCGACAAATTGCAACCGACCCCCGCACCCGCCCCTGTCGCCCCGCGTTACGATGCGCGCACGCCAGGGGCGGGGTTTGTACCTACAGTGCAATGTTTATCTGTGTGTGTCGTATGTTTAATATCTATCTGCGTATGTGTGTGGCACGATCGAACATACATCGGCGCGCGCGATTTCTTTCATAAGTGTGGTAACTACGAACTCTCAAACCAAGAACTTATTATTTTTGTAACGATTTTTATAGCTTAGATTTCATATTTTATTAACTGGTTAGGTTCCATTAACCATTAGTATACAGATAGCTTTCGCTCCAAAACCAATTAAAAATCAGCGTGTATATTTATTTTATAATTATTACAAGTAGTTACTCATATATATGTTTTTATAGTTATATATATTTTATACATGTATATATATATATATATATATATATATATATATATATATATATATATGTGTGTATATATTGAAATATATATCTACAGTGTGTTTCATAACTCCCTGTCCGATCCCGAAACCACATAATTATTACTGACTTGCCAGGCATATTAGGAAAAATAATTAAAAAAACAAGATCTTCATAAAACATCACAATTTATTTCCTTAGTACAGTATTAACGAGAAACGTTACCCCGAAATTAGGGAAAATTCCTTAAACTTGCAACACTCCACTCAGCGGCGGTATCCTTTATGATTCGATTAATTCTATTAAAATATTGTGTGCTTTTCCTGTCAAAGGGCATGCCGCCTTTAAAATAGTGCAATTTTACCGCCAAACGAGCCGCTCGACATGACACCGAAACGCGGTAGAGATGTTTACGTTCGATAGCAGCTAATATCGATTTAATAAATTTTAACATGACATGTGACACGACATTCATTTTCCAAAGAATTATTACATTAATAATATTACGATATCGACACATTACGTAAACAAGACTAAATAATACTTTTGTGTGACTGAACTTAGTAGATCATGGACAAAATACTATAATCTACTAATTTCGGTAACCTAAATCACATAAAAAAGTTACATCATTTTTATGTAATAACAATAATTTAAAAACAACATAAAATCACCAAAGTATAAAATGTTGCGTTGGATACATGCCCATCGCGTACGGGGACAAAAATAACATATCGATAAAAACAGAACTACAATCAATATCATTGGTGTAACCAATGATATTTATTGTAGTTCTGTAGCTGGCAATTTTTTACGACTTCAATTTGCCTACTGATAACTGATCACTCAGTCTTGATCACTCAGGATTATTTTCGTTCGGACTTCCGGAATAACTTACGTTGTGAAATAATTACGTCGGTCGTATTCAAACTCTGAATAGGTAGTTTAACATATCGATGTGTTTAGGTAGGAGTTAATACAATTCATGCAGGTGCACGTAGTGATAAGGAGGAACAGTTGGCTGGACCAGGAGGTCTGCCTGTGCCTTTGGAGCGCGCTGGTCAATGGCTTCACCACCTCCTGAACTACAGTGTGCTAGTTAGTGTGCTTTCAAATTGGTACCTTTGATGAAAAGGTACCGTAAGTGTCTTAACTTTTACGGTCGACATGTGGAGCATGATCGTCGCACGCAGCTTACCAAGTTGATGTTTTAGGCATTAAAGGTAACCTGCCTAAGTAAGATTAAAAAAAATTGCAATTAGCGTAAATACTGCAGCGCTAGCGTGTATAGCATAGCCTGACTAAGCTTTCGGATCGTAACAGTTTGGCAAAGTTAATCAACGGTTGCACAGGTCATCACTTGGATGGGTGCCCACGTATTCAGAAGGCACGTAAAACTGAATCTAAGAATCGTAAGGCCATATCGTGGGCCTTCCGGTGGTCTGAATAGACAGGTACCAGATTTGGCTACGCACTCTCAGGAAACAAACAAACAACGTAAACATTACGGAAGGCCGTTTTACCTAATGCAGTAAATCAGCTGTTGCAACAAACTCATAAATAAAATGGTTATACCTACCTACCTAAAATGATGGCACGTGTAAAGTTGACGTTCGGCTTTTGTCAAAGGATTAGGTAAAGACGCGACCAATCTAGCCATGTCGACATCGGTCAACCTACGAACCTTCTTAACGGTATAAGCTGCTGAGCTAAGTTTTCCTGAGAGATACGTAACGTGCGAACCCCACTGTAACTTCGAATCAAGTGTTAATCCTAGAAATTATGTGGATTCAGTTGTTTCGAGTACATCGTCATTTAAATCTATGTTAGGACCAAGGTTTCTGACATTAGGCAGAGCAAACTTAACATATTTTGTTTTTTTGGCGTTCAGTACTAGATTGTTTACATTAAACCATTTAGTCACTTAAATTGCATTGCATTGTTTTTTTCATTGAAGTGTTCCTTATTTATTATAATTTTTTGTAACAGCTATACTCGCGTACGGTGTCACAGACCGATATTTCGTACGCCCATTATATATTTTTTTACTATGAAGCACAAAAAATATTATTAATATTTCAAAGTTTAGGATATAATGAAACAAAAAGTATGAATAAAATTTAATTTATTAATTACCTTACTGACTTTCAGTCTAGAACAAGTCGGTCTCCAAATTTAAATTTTTTTCTTACGTACTACAAAAACAAAAATAATATTTTTATTTCTTCATAAAAACAAAATTATCTTCTAAATAGTAATAAACAACATATTAAAGGACATATTTATCTAAGTTTGGCTTAGTTTTGATCCTCACCATAACAATCAGGGCATACGGTTAGATCATGTTCCAAATAAGGTATTTTTTTGCGGATGGCGCAGTTGTAACGTTGTTGTTCTACCTCATATATCTAGTCATTGTTGCTCGGTGTAGTTTGTCACTTCTTGTACCTCCACATAGACTTACAGCTTACTGTTATTTTCGTCTTCATAGCTAGAACCAGATCATAATTCATCCAGCAGCAATCTGATTTAATCATTGTCAATTTTGATATAAAGTTTAATCTAAAAAGTATTACAAAATTGGTCAAAATATAATATAGAGCAACAAACATACATATATTTTACTATACATACTTCATATAGTATTCAAAAATTGTAAAAATATATAAATGCACCAAATATATTACATAAATACTTACACAAAAAGCTGCACCTATACTCGCGTCGGTCTCACGGACCGATTGGCGCCAAATGCTACGACACGAGTGCTTTGCACGTACGCGCGGCTTGCACTAAAATGAGGTTAGCAACAAATACGGCAGCTAGCAAGAAACTCGACTTCTTAGGATTTTTGTGCATAAAAATAATTACAAAAATGTGTTTCGTCGGTCTCACAGACCAACGCGCGAGTATAGGAAGGTTAAATATCGAAGAAGTATCGTCGACAAACAGTACAAAGTCACAAATGTTTCTCAAGTAAAAAGGTAAATCGTTTATGAAAACAAGAAACAAGAAAGGCCCGATGCTGCCTTGTGGCACTCCTAAATCATCAGGTAAGCCACTGGATTTTGAGCAATTTATTTCAACACATTGGATCCTGTTACTAAAGTTCGACTTAATGACATCCAATGCTTTAATCTGGACCCCGTAATGTCTAAACTTGCACAAGAGCCTCTCATGGCAGACACGATCGAATGCTTTCGATAGGTAGTAGAGCCTTGCTGATTTCAGCATGAATGGGCCGGCTTGACTGGAGAAGTACTACCCTCTCACAGAAAATCGACGTAAAGTAACAGTACCTAAACTGTTGCGTTTCGTTCGGTGAGTGAGAGTTCCGGAGGCCCTATCCCCTATTCCTTCTCCCTCAACCCACTCCTCATCCTATCCCTTTTCCCAATCCCAAGGGGCGGCAACACACTTGTGACTGCTGTGGTGTGGTTTGTGTCCATGGACGGCGGTAATTGCTTACCATTAGGCGCTCCGTCTGCTCGTTTGCCGCGTATTGCTGTAAAAAAAAAGTAGCTTAAATAAGGAGCCACTACATCAATTATACTTGTCAAAACCTTAAGAGAAATGCCCCAGAGATCACCTGTATTTTTAGACTCTAGAGACTTAAAAGTATTTATTATAATATCGGTAAATCTGATACAATGGAACTTAAATAATACTTCACATTTACCTACACTAGACTGTAATAGGTTTTCTGTGACTATAGGTGATGATTTTAATTCTCAAGTAGTAGTAAGTGGTATGCTAGCAAAAAAGTTATTAAATGTGTGTGCGACTTCTTCGTCATTCATCATCAGCCCTTTATACTGTTCCACTGCTGGGCACGACCCTCTTCTCACTATGAGAAGGGTAAGGCCATAGTCCATCACGCTGGCCAAGTGCGGGTTGGCAGACTTCACATGTCTTTCGAGAACATTATGGACAACTCTCAGACATGCGGGTTTCCTCACGATGTTTTACTTCACCGATTAGCAAGCGATAATTAACAATTAACACACTTAACTCCGAAAAGTCATTGGTGCGTGCCGTGGATTTGAGCCCGAGACCCTCTGCGTAGCAGTCTGTTGGTCTCTCCACTCAGCTATCGCTACTTGCTTCGTCAT
Organism: Euclidia mi; assembly: GCA_944739405.2. Taxonomy (NCBI): domain Eukaryota; kingdom Metazoa; phylum Arthropoda; class Insecta; order Lepidoptera; family Erebidae; genus Euclidia; species Euclidia mi. Next base: position 98,364,771 of record OX123182.2, read on the forward strand.
TATGAATTGATTTATCAGTATCAAGAAGACTAAAACTTTTACTTCTTCTTACGTGTTGCTTCATTAATAGCTCGCCATGTTGCCTTAACTTTATTCGAAGATTGTTTAATTTTTTTCCTAAAGAATATAGCCTTAGCTGTATTGTACACTCTTTTAAATTTTTTAGAATAATTTTTTACATACTCAGTGAAGTTTGAATCAGAATTGTATTCTTTCATACCGTACAACTCGTACATTTTTGCTCTGCTTTTGTAAATACCTGCCACTCATTAGAGGTCGAGATTCTTTAATTACTTTCTCCTTAGTCTTAAAAGTATTCTGAAATGTGTTGTTAACTATATTAAAGAAATTGTTAAAATTCTTATTTGGCGAATCTGTTTCTATTATGTCAGGATTCCTAGTATTCATGCCAATCAATATTTTATTCTGGAATTCATTAAAGTTATGCCTACGTAATGGCCTGACAAACACTCTCTGTACGATGCTATCATTGTAATATGGAAACCTTGCCAATTGACCACTGTGATCCGAAATTAATTCAGAAGTAACTTCTCTATCTGAAACAATAAAATTACTAAATATTTTATCAAGACAGGTGATATAATTATGTTGCCGTGATTCTAGTTGGTTCCAGAAATATTTTTTTCATGTCTTAAATGATTTAATGAGGTTTAAAAATCTACAATTCATTACTGAATTTTCAAGAATTTTAACATTAAAATCACCACAAACTATAATCCCTTTCTTATTGCTCCTAATTTTACTAATTAATCATCATCATCCCTTGTATATACTGTAACTAGTATATATCCCGACTTGATGAAAATAGGAATTATACGTCCAGTACACAAGAAGGCTAAACGTGATGACATTATTAATTACCGCCCCATTACCATATTGTCATGCATAGATAAAATAATAGAACGTTACATAGGCAATGAGATAAACAACTTTCTACAAAAAAACCAAATAATTAATACAAAACAATATGGATTCCAGAAACACAAGGGTACAACACAATTATTGAGTGAGTTTACGGATGAGGTGAATGGATATCTGAATGATAAGATGCATGTTTTGGCTTTATTTATTAATTTTATTTCGTTGCGTTGCGTTTGATATGCTACGTTATGATGTGCTTTATGACAAGTTAGCAAGAAATGGCATACAGGGACCACTTCTAGAACTACTAAAAAACTATCATAGTAATCGGCAGACTACTGTAAAAATTAGCAACGAGTATAGTGACAAAAATATTACAACTCAAAGAACAGCACAAGATTCAATAATCGGGCCGACTGAGTATCTTCTGTACGTTAATGATATGAGTAATATCATAGTCACTGGATCAATATATCAATTTGCTGATGACACGTGTATTCTTGTAGCTAACAAAAACGTTTGTGAGGCGCAGAAAGCTCTGCAAATAGAATACAACCAACTATGTAAATAGGCTCATGACGTTGGGCTGGTAATTAACGCATCTAAAACAAAAATAGTTCACATACGTTCATCTCACAATAAAAGTTGTACTGTACCAGCCGTCAAAGCTCATGACATTCTTGTCATAGCTCATTTATTAGTTGCCAATGTCCAGTACTAGAGGTGGTCGACAATCATATGTACCTAGGGTTAATCATTGATAGCAGATTCTGCTGGGGCCCACATAAGGATTACATTTGTAACAAATTAAGGTCTATCATTGAAAAAATGAGCGTATTGAAATACAAGTTACCCTTTAAAGTACTTAGAATGCTATATATGGCACTGGCAGACTCCATTAATAACTATGGGTTAAGCAGTTACGGCCGAACTTATCAAACATACCTAACTGATATTTACATGTTACAATTAAAAATACTGAAAATAATTGTACCCAAACACATAAAAACCAAATATAAAGATAATTATGACGAATTATTCAAATATTGTAACGTAACGTGATAAACGTCTACAACAAAATTAAAATTTTCACACTTGTAGAAACTAGGAAACCAGATATTCTAATAGAAAACACAAGGTCAAGCTTTTTAAGATGTATATCATATCAAAATAAGTACCAACTACCAAAATATAATAATGTATACGGAACAAGAGTTGCAAATTATATTATTCCATACCATCTAAACAAAATTTCAACTGAATTACAAAATAATTATAAAACAAATTCGAAAAGTTTTAAGTATAAATTGAAGAAATTTTATTTGGCGCAAAATGTTTAAAGATGTAGTTACTTAGTTATAATATCTTACGAATGTGTATGTAATACGACTCGCCGTATCACACACAAGCCCCGAGAGGTTTGAGTGAATGGCTATGGAGCAAAACATTGTCATTTTGTATTGTGGAAAATAAATAAAATAAAATAAATAATTAGGTAAGTATCTGTAATAATTGTCTTTATGAGTGTAATAAAAAAAATAATAAAGCTTTCAAACCATGCTTTACCTTCTTAGGAATGGAATATTAAAAGTCCTTTCATAGTACACACGCCATAAATAAACCCTGTGACAAAGTTTCTCATTTCCAGCTTTAGTATGTAATTTAGGCTCCGAGATGACCTATCAGTCAGGATTAAAGATTTTATGAACACGATGATGATGATAACAATGAAACAGTGTAGTAACTATAAGCAACACTATATTTTTATTTTGTTGGTTATCTATGTCTCACCAAATAATGTAGAATATTATTATATTCTAATGCTATTAATAAAATGAAGAAGTTCAGTATTATTATACTGAACTTCTTCATTTTATTAATAGCGATAAGCTTATTAAAATGTAATTTAAGGACTTATATTTTTAATAAAATGCTGATCTTTCAAGATCGTCATCTTAGAGAGATATATTATATTCACATAACTCAAAAAACTTTTATTAAGTCAGACTTTTTCGGAAATTTCCTGTATGAACGTAAAACAATAAACCTTATACAAGACACGTGGCCAAATCACGAGGAATAAGAATGAAGGTGAAAAATTACGAACGCTGTGATAAATTTTGAACAGGACGACGTGAAAGGAATTCGAACTTGCTAAATAACCTAAAATGGTTTTTATTTGGCAGCATAATGAGTAACAATCAGTAATGATGGTCGGTCAATTTAGGTATACATCAATTATTAAAAAAAAAAAATTCAAGCCTCATTACAAATAATATTACCGGTCACTGCTTAGACATACATACGTACAGACTCTTCGCTTTAGTGTACATACTACCATTAGGAGTAGTAATAATACTCACATTAAAAATAAAGCCAATGTAGACGTATCACACAGACTTACACAATAAAAATAAAAAATAGAAGTTTATCAAAGTCACAAATAAGTCGTACTTCATATCAAATTTTATCATTACACTGGAATCTTTAAAATAATCAGTCACAATAAATAAAAATGCATTTTCTATAGACACAGATTTCAAAGCAAATATGATTCTACGAAGAAAAATAAATTATATTTAGAGTAAACGATAAAACTTGATTCAATGATCACCTTTGATCTTTATGGAGAAGGTAAATCTTTGTTGAAGTTTACAAAAAGTTCTCTCAAGTTCAATAATATGGTATGACAAGAGGTGTCAGCTAGGTGCCTTGTTATATTACAAGGGAACGACAGACCTTTCTTGGGGCAGAGATGATGTAATATGGTTTTATATAACGACTTGAAGTATCATCTAGGAAATAGAATTTTATAATTAATAAATTATTTAAAGAGAATTAAACGTTTTTTTTTGCCTATATTTATTTCGGTAACAAATCATATAATTCATGTTACTTTTATTTATTCTTAGTATCAACCAAGAATAGGTTTAAGCGCTGATTGTGGACGTTCTCTGACCAGATTGGAGACATCCTAAAACAAGGACAGGTCAGAAGTAAACCTAAACAGAATAACATGTATAAGAAACTTGATGGGAGTGAAAGAAGCAAGAGAGGTATATCAAGATCGTTACAAATGGGATTCCGTACTCTCTGTCTACCACTCCGGGAAACAGGCGTGAGACTATGTATGTATGTTAGTGTTTGTCGGACTTACGAGTTCTTATAATGGCGCTGATACACCTAAGCATTCACTTGTAACAGAACAGCGAGCATTCGCCATTTTTTGTTTTGTTGAACCGAACAACGCACAGAGCCGAAAATTGCTACGAACATTTTACGATCTTTCTAGCGAACACTCTAATCCTTAGACATACATACATACATAGACTCACGCCTGTTTCCCCGAAGGGGTAGGCAGAGGCATATTAAACGCCCACTTTTCGCCAGTGTTTTGATCCCACGTAATAGGTGGCGAGCCTATTGCCGCTTATCGGGATATTTTGTTTGCCAGAGCCTCGTCCGTTGATCGGCAGGTGCACCACTTGCAGGTGAGGTTGGCTTGGGACCCTAAGTTCTAATCCTTAGAATATAGAAAAACTATAGAAACCGCACTACAACAGCAGTTTTACCCAATATATTTACTTCAATTTGACTTATGAATTCTTTCTATAGTTAGAGTAAGATACATAAAAAATGACATATCAAAATAATAATAAATTTGAGTAATGACGAGTAAATGAATAATAATATTCATTCTAAGTAAGCCCATCACTAGTCAAGTTAAAATTAGTAACAAACTACGAATATTTGAAACGTCATTTGCATATTTATCTTTCTCTTATCTTAATATATAAAATCCTTGCGTTACTGACTGACAGACACGCTACAGCCGAAACTATTCGGCACAGGAAGCTGAAATTTGGCATGTGTGTTCTTTGGGGACCGTAGGGGTGCACTTAGAAGGGATTTCCCGAAATTCCCACGGGATCGGCCAAAATGGGTAAATTTAAAAAAGTTGCAGGCATAGCTGCTGGCATCCTCTAGTATTAGATAAAAATCATGAGTCAAAGTGAAGTAAATACATTGGGTTTAATCGCCATTGTGGCGTGTTTTCTATGTGTTTTCTTCATAAGGGCCTACTCACACCACGTTTTTTAAACGCGCCATTGATGCGCGTTTGTAACGATACAGACGCGATACTCACGCTAGTCAGACGTAGCCTGTAGGCCTTTGCACACCTGTATAAATTCAAAAACGCGTGTGAATCGATACAGACGCGCGTGTGTAGCGATACAAACGCGATGCAAACGCGCGTGTGCATCGATACAAACGCGCTGGCATTTTGCATTTTTAAGCGGAACCTCGTCAGCAAGCAAGATGGCGTCGGTCGAGTCAGCATTATTTTTTTACTCCCGCATTAGGACTAAATCCTGTGTCGCGGGGGACTTTAAAAACATACATCTAACGAGGACAATTAACACCCAAACTCGAAACAACAATTAATAGATTACAAAAAGTGTTTTCTCCTGTGGGAAATTGGGAATGAAACCTACAACACTCGGCGCAGTGTCGAGCGGCGAGGCGGCCGCTTAAACCACTACGCCAACCGTGCAGTCAAGTGTCGTATCCAGATAACTACCAAATTCGCCGCTAGAGGCGCGCGGATAATCTTTAATTCGCCAATTATTTAATTTTATATTCTCAATTATTACGAAATATTATGTAAATAGGCTGCATATAAAAGCAATTTAACAGTGTAATAAATCCTTTGAATAACTTACCAAAAAGATTTTTTCTTTCTTTGTTTTTTCCTCAAAATTCTCACAAAATAGACTACATATTTGTTCCCAGGCATTTTTCTTTAACACTTTATTCATATAATCCGGTAATCGTGAATTCCACAATACTGGCCGGTTTAGAATTTCAGTCATGAAGATTTTTGCGTCGAAAGGGTCCATTTGCATGTGCTAGCGTAGATTCACACTTCACACAGATTCATACACCCCGCGCGCGCTAGCGGTCGCATCGGTGTCGCGCGTTTGAATCGATACAAACGCTATACTAACGCGCGTGTGTATCGATACAGACGTGCCGGTAGAGCGTGTTTGTATCGATAAAAAAGACAACAAACTGCTCTGTAGGATAAATGCGCGCCGTCGACGCGCGTTTCTAAAACGCGCGTCGACGGCGCGATTAAAAAATTGGGCAAGTGCGAGTCGGACTTGCGCACGAAGGGTTCCGTACCATCATCTATAAAAGAAAATCACGTTTTTTGTATGTATACTTTAATATTTTTTAAGTTTCTACCTGTTTATTAAGATCGAGTAACGAATTGCTAAAAAATTAAGTTTGTTGTATGGGAGCACCCCTTTATTATTAACTTTTTTTTTATTTAATGCAACTACATATTTTGTGAAAATTTAAAGCGTCTACCTGTTACCGTTGGTAATTTTGAGTAAAAAATACGAAAACAATCCCGTTTATTGTATGGGAACTTGTTGGGATTTGTTGTTATAGCGGCAACCGAAATACATAATTTGTAAAAATTTCAGCTTTCTAGCTATCGGTTTATGAGATATAGCCTGGTGACAGACAGACAGACAGCGGAGGCTTAGAAATAGGGTCCCGTTTTTTACCTTTTAGATACGGAACCCTAAAAACGTGGTTTGCACAGGCCCTAAGGCTGGCCAGAATGTTCGCAAGAATGCTCGCTAAAACGCACTCTTTTTTTTTCTGTTTTGTTACATTCGCACGAATGCTCATTACAGGTAAATGGTCAAGTGTATCAGCGCCATAACGAATTGCGTCTATGTAAAGTGCATGCGACGCGAGCGCCACGTGTATACGGTATTAAGGTTTCACGTTTTACTTACATCCTTCGCCCGTCATTATCAGATCAGTTATGTTTGCCAATGTGCGCTCTCCAATCTTAAACACGTCTAGTCAATTCATTGTCGTTTCCGCAACAAATTTCAACAGTCGTCTACCACTTAAGCTTACTAATTATAATTCTCCATGGTACTACTCCTACGTCATTATTTAATAACTTGAACAGTGAGATCAGCTAGAATGCAACGCGAATATTACGTAAAAGTTTCTTCAACACTCGTCTCACGTTGAACAAACGCGCGCACGCTTAGAGAACGCTAGTAGGTATGGAATCTTTCTCTTTTTCTTTCTCTCTATCTTAGATATTACCTACACAACGTGGAAAATACAGTGTTTAATTCGAAAGTTGGCCTTATTTATAGCAATAGACTGTTTTGCAAACTATAATTATTTTTAAGGCGCCTACAACCGCTATTGAGTTGAGCTGTTGCTGTCACTGGCGGATTGTATACTTATGTATACAATCCGTCAGTGACAGCTAACGCGCCAAGCGTCGCGCTTCTCTTTCTTATGAAAGAGAAGCGCGACGACGACGGGACGTTCAGAACTTTTTACAAACCATAAAATAAATTAATTACAGAAAATGTATTGATTGGATTAAAAAATAAAACAGTATCTCGTTAGTATGTTGCTTGTGCAATAATTTATAAAAAAATCAGAATGATTGTATGTATTTTAATATGGTTTTTATTCGTTACAATATTTTTTTAGAGGTACTTTTGTGTTTTTTTTCGATCGATTAAAATTAGTTGTATTATGTTTTCAACACACTACTTAACTAGATTATATCCTGAAGAATATCATATATAAAGTCTTTCGACTGTGGGTTAAGGGATTTCTACCAATGAGATAACCTACGTATATTTTCTTATTGTGTCAACTGCATTGAATCATATACTTGAAAGCATTATAAAACTCGCGTTTAGCTCTTGTAGTCCCCTTAAGAGTCTTATTTGTGTCCTGCTACTGCTGGACAAAGACCTCCCCTTCCAACTTCCGTATCTTATTTTATAGAATTTTACGAGAACACTACACATCTTTTTTGGTAACAGTCCAAACAAACGAATTGTAAATCTTTTAAAACATTGAACTATTATGCTCAAAGATATTGAACCAGCAATTAAGTCTGTGTTTAGTTTGTAGATATTTCTGCCTGCATTTCTCAGCGCACCTTTTGCTGAGTACGATAGAGGTGTATGGAGAAAATTGATTAGTTTTGTGCAAAGATCCAATTATCGACTAGGTACCTTATTTGCGCGGAAGGCAAATATTTACAACGTTGCTCCGGTAACAACGATCGCTTAAGTATAAAAACTCGCATAAATAGATAAATAGATCTAGCCAACCTCGATGAGCACCAGTTTTCTGAAACTTTTCTGTTTTGGCTATCGCTTCGCCAATTCATATGTTAGCACTGACAAATTTTTCTACGATGCCCTTAATAATTTGGACTGCCTTTTCCATTTGGCATAATCATTGAAAAAGTTTTTTAAGGAAATAAAATCAAAACTAAATAACAAATGCCGCCCCAGTACCGCGATGCAGTTTGGCAAGGCGCTATTTCAAAACAGGTTCATTTGAAAACAAAAATTTCAATAATGTGGTAGATTCTACCTCCAAATATTAAATACTAGCCATCAAATAAACCAAACGTCACTAAATTTTGATCTGTTTCATTAAACACATAACGTATTGTGCTAATCAAATGAATGGTCATTTGGTTTTTCTGCAATAAACGCGTCGGTCGGTGTCCGTTCAGTGACAACGGACCGGCCAATCCAACTTTTCATGTTACATATAAAAGCATTATTAATTTCTAACGCTTGAAACTAAAACTGTTGCGTTAGCGAACGTCTCTTACGTTGTCAAACTGTCGACGAAACGTAGCGTTTGTTTGATATAATTATACGGTGACATTTAGTGCGGTTACTCCCATGATGTTTTTGCGTCATGTGTACTATGAGAAAAAGAACTGATTGTGATTATGACCCTGGTTCAAAGACAGTAGTTTAATAGAGCGACTGATATCTGCAAATAGGTACCCAGAGTTCTAATTAAAGCACTGTTATACTGATAATTATGTCATCTACAACCAAGCAATTGTGTAGATATTTTGCTTGCATCTAAAATCTGTTTCAGATTCAAGCACATAATGAAAAAGTGAAATACCAAAAATAGAAAGTCATCACAAAAAAACATCTTCGTCGGACTAGTCGGATGGCAGTCCCGGGTGATTAAAACAATGCAAAACGGTTAAAACTTAGACAAAGCCCTCGTTAGTACTGCGGTATAACTTGTTCCGTAGCTCTTTTATCGCAATAAACTCCATAAAAGGCGCTATTTCTCTAACTTAGAAATAATGATGTACTGAGGTTGCCGTTTCTGCACTTTAATGGGATATATTTGTAGAGTTTTATAAGACTAACGCTTGCTTGCACACTTGTTGTGTGAATACAACATTAGTAGCTTCAGATTCAACAATTTAAAAGTTATTTGTAGTCTGTTTGTAAACAGTATTTATTTACGTAGTAATATTTGGACATATTTACGTAGCACATTATGATGTATAACGTTACTAAATTATAAATAATTGAACCAAAGGACACCAGAGTTTGTCCTAAACTAAGCAGAGTTTGTAATATGGCTACCAGTTAACTGATAAACATATTCATATATTCTTACAAACTTCTAACGTTTCGTAGGGGAAGACTATCGTAGATACCCTCTAGAGTAGACTATGTTCAGCGGATACCATATTATTAAAATTTTAAGTATATTCAACAAATTTGACAATTTCAGTATCCAAAACCTTGCTATTAAAAAGCCAAACACATTTTTTTATTTAGTTACATAAAAACTTACATACAACAAATATAATATTGTTGTCAATTTTAAATTCCAGTGTACAGCCAACATCATCATAAAACATAACCACCATAAAGATAGATAAAACAAATTAATAGAAACTTTTAAACAATCGCATTGCATGTTTAAGAATATATATATACGAGTATATATGGGAATTAACGCGAACATGCATTGGGTATTTACAGTACTCCCAAATTAATAATGCGCATGCAGATCTTCGTTAATTATCGTATTCCCGGAAACGCCCGGGTGATCGATTTTCACGGGATAGCCGGGATCGATCACTCGCCGAGCAATAAAAAGAGATGCTTAGGTTGTCTTACGGGAAATAAATAAAAATATCACCAGGACAGATTAAACTCGCGTTATATTCCAGATTCACAATTTTGATTAATAAAAGAACCGACACTAGGGGTTAACCGGCTAGATAGTTATCCAGGGCGTAGGTCGTAAGTTAACACTCCACAGGTCCACGGATGGATACTCAGCTTTCACGTGTCCCAGCCGAAGAAAAAGCAAGCCAACCACGTGTGTCGCCGGTATATATGTCGTCGGCAAGCGGGTGAGGGTCCCCACTCCAGTGCGTCATCGTAGTGGGGCTCGCAAGCGCGGAGGCACGACGTCACACACCCCCCCCGTTAGGCCGGGATTTTCCCTAAGGAAAATTCCCTAGCCCAACGGGCGTAGCAGCCCTGAAGATACTCCCTGGAATTAGAGAAAACAGGGGCATGAGTACCTTGAACAAGTGACAACCCTATACGCTAATTAGTATACCTAAATAATAATGACCCACGCTTGCATTCTTCACGCGTACAACGGCAGTCTGAACTTGAACATAAACATTTATCATTCATAATTCATCACACATACCTACAAGTAAATGCCAAGGCCAGTGTAATGGCCCAATAGCAAAGATGACAATCTATGGAGAAGCGCTTAGGGTAATTATTAGGTAATAATGGTTTGTAGATATAAGAACTTGATCTAGCCCTACGACTTAAAAATCTTGGGTTCGGCCTTTGCCACTAGATAAGTAAACTTTTTGAATATAGTTAGGTGTAACAACAAATTTTTCGTAACGATGAACAAAAGTAATATAAGCCTCAGACACGACCGGACCGCTCAATGTCAAAGGAAAGAATTTAATAAATATTTTGCTCTAATTAATACTACAACACGACCAGTAAACACCTTTTGAATGTAAACAATGGTGAATCATTAGTTAGGCATTTATTTATCAGCGCGTCGCTGAGTGAATGCGCGTGCGTCATAACGACAACTAGGTAGGTACGATTCGACTATTCCGAGCTCGCGACGCACGGTTAATTACTCTGAATGTTTATAAAGTACCTATAATAACAATTGATTATGGAATTTATACAGAATTAAGAATAACAACAGAACTTCAGAACAAGGCACAGCGAAAAACAACACGCCAATCAATATGCATTTATAGAAAATACACATGCGAGAATCGAACACTAGACCGATCCTACAACGACTTTTTAACCATTGAGCCATAACTGATAGTTAGATAAACAACAGATTCTTTGTAACAATATTACATGTAATAAACTTTGTTACCATTTATAACTGAAACATTTATTCATTTTATGTTAGCCTGTTTACATAAATCATTAACACAACACAATACATTATCTTGTGGGCTTCGACTCGAAAACATAAGAACCATTGTTGGCCTTCACAAATGATTATGTAGGTAATTATAACTTAGTGTAGATATGCGTCTTACATTGTTGTGTTTATGCTTTTATTATTCTTTGTAATTAATCAACTTTAGATCTTTGATGTGCCATTCTCCTAAAGGTTTACCGGCCATGTCGTTAAGTTTGTATACTAGAGGTGACTTTTTTGAGGCAATCTTACATTTAATAAATTTAGGCGCCAATTTCTTGCTAAAGTATTTATCCTTGTCACTAAGTAGAAACGTTCTGCGCCAAACTATATCACCGACATTGAATTCTGCCGGTTTACGGCGAAGATTATAAGATGAACAATTTCGTTGGTGGGCCGACAACAGAGCTGAATGTACCTTCTCGAAAATAGAGGATAAGCAGCCTAAAGTTTCGGCATAGCCGTCCCGTGGTTCGAGCACCATATTGGAATTAAATTCCTTGTCAATATACTGAGAACCACATGTTATGACCTCCCTACCAAAAACAAGGAAATTAGGAGAATAACCAGTAACCTCACTAACTGCGCAGTTAAGGGCGAACTGAACCTTAGTGATTAAAGTGTCCCAGATTCGATGATCAGATTCTATGAAAGTTGAAATAGCTGTAATAATGGTTTTGTTGTAGCGTTCAACTGAGTTAACGTGGGGAGTATACAATGGTGTAAAATGCAAATTTGGAATTTTATATTTTGACAACATACTTTTAAAGGTTGCGCTAATAAATTGTTTACCGTTATCCAAAACAATAGTAGATGGAATTCCATGCACCAAAAATACATTTTCCTCGAGAATTTTTGTTATCACTTCTGCAGTTGCCCGTTTAATGGGGAAAAGCAAACAATATTTAGAGAAACAACAACTGACCACAAATATAAAAGTGTTTTGTTTTCTGCTGGGGGGCAATGGACCAATCAAATCAATACTAATCGTCTGAAAGGGCTTTTGACATGATTTGGGTTTTCCCATTAGACCTAAATTTGGGTGGTTTTGGTGTTTATGGGTGATACAAGGTTCACATGAACTGACGAACTTGACAACATCGGAGTACATACCAGGCCAAAAGTAATTAAGTGCAAGACGTTTGTATGTCTTAAAGATACCCAGATGTCCAGCAGTGGGCGAAGAATGATTCTCCCTTAGAATGTCAGTTCTTTGGTCAGACGGAATAACCTCTTTCCATTGAAATTCTCTAGTGAGAGGGTTTAATGTTTTTTTAAAACAATACAATTTATTGTTTATTACTTGATAGTTAACAAAGGAAGTCGGAGAACTTAAACAGCCTTTATAGATATTTAAATACCAAGGATCATTAGTAGAAACTGGTAAATTCTGATTAGGATTAATATCTATATTTATATCATTAGCAATAGCAGAAACGGGTAAAGAGCGAGACAGAAAATCAGGTAAAACGTTATCGGAACCCCGACGATGACGTATTTCGAAATTATAGGAAGATAAGCGAACTCCCCATCTGGCTAACCGGCCAGTAGGGTTATTCAAGGTCAAGAACCATTTCAAAGCAGCGTGATCAGTGTAAACAATAAACTTTTTACCATTTTCAACATAACAACGCCAGTGTTCTATAGCAGATAGAACAGCCAGGGCCTCTCGCTCAGTGGCACTGTAATTTTTTTCTTGCTTACTGAGTGATTTGCTATAGTACGCTATGACTCTTTCCTCACCATTTAACCTTTGACAGAGGATCGCGCCAAGACCAAAATCGCTAGCATCTGAGTGTATTTCAAACGGTTGCGAGTAGTCAGGACAAGCCAACACCGAGGAGGAAATCAAACAATTCTTTAGGTTATTAAACGCCTCATTAGCCTCTGTCGTCCAGCAGAATGGAGGTGCGTTTTTACTTTGAGATGTTAACTTATTTAAGGGTGCAGCAATAGAGCTAAAATTCGGTATAAAACGCCTGTACCACGAGGCTGCGCCTAAAAATCGACGTACTTCTTTTCTATTAGAAGGAGTGGGATAATTTTTCATTGAATTAACTTTATCCGGATCGGGATGCAATCCACTAGAGTCGACAACATAGCCTAAATATTTTAGTTTATCTCTAAAAAATTGACATTTTTCGAGATTAATTGTTAAATTAGCGCTTTTTAGTTTATCAAGAATGCGTAATAAAAGAGTAATATGCTCGCTGAAGCTGGACGTGATACAGATTATGTCATCGATAAAACAGAAAACCTTATTTTCAAATTCTGGGCCATAAAATAAAATATCAACTAATCGTTGTTGAGTAGCTGGCGCATTCGTAAGACCGAAAGGCATTCTTTTGAATTGAAATGTGCCACGCGTGGGAATATAAAAGGCTGTTTTGCAACGGTCCTCTTCTTTAATTAATGTTTGCCAAAAAGATTTAGACAGGTCTAAACTAGACAAGTATTTAGCATCTCTCAGATTATCTAAAATTTCCGAAATATAAGGCAAGCTATAAGCATCTTTTTTTGTAACGGAATTTAATTTTCGACTGTCCAAACAGAAACGCAGTTCACCATTCTTCTTTGGTGTCAAAATGACCGGATTTGACCACGGGCTTTCTGATCGTTCAACAACATCCTCTGAGAGCATGTCGTCAAGATGCTTTATTAATATTCTTTGTTTATCGGGAGACATGCGATAAAATCTTTGCCGAATAGGGGGACAATCACCTGTATCAATTGAATGAGAAATGATATTTGTGCAACCGAGACCCCGCTTCTCGTATGAAATATCGGTAAATTTAGAAATAATGTTGTCAGCGGTAGCTCTCTGGTCGACTGTAAGATGATCATAAGAAACAAGATGTGTAGGGGGAACTGCCTGCAACTCCATTACTTGAGCGTCAGACTTGTTCACAATCAAAACAGACTCCAATTTGTTAGGAAATAGGCCAAAGCTTCGCCAAAAATCCATGCCAAGGATAAGGGAATTTTGAATCCCAGGTACAACATGAACTTCTAAGTTAATCAATTTATCCTGAAACTCGAAGGGTAGAAACACCGATCCCAAGGACTCAAATCGTTCACCGCCTGCTGTTATTAACCTTAAAGGTTTCGATTTATCCAAAACATTGTCTTTCAAAAATAAGTTATGCAAATTATTACCTAAAATTGTAACGCAAGATCCAGAATCTAAAAGACCTGTGGTAGGTATTCCGTTTAATTTTAGAGTAACGTAAGGTAAATATTCTACTTTAGAATTACGGATTGAGGAAATATGATAGCTATTAAAGAATTTTTTTAAAAAGTCTAACCAATTATTCCACTCTGTTTTATTACAATTAGTTGTATAATTTGATTTTCCACAATCCTTATTAACTAGTTTTTTGAAACTGTAGGGGTCGACTTAGATTTACAATTGGGGCAGTCTGACACCTTGAAACCCTTTGTGCCGCACTTAAAACAGATTAGGTAGTGTGGCTGACGGCAATTACGTAATGAGTGCGAATTGCATCTACAACGCACGCAAAAAGTTTTATTTATATTAGAAGTACTCGATACGGCGTTGACTTGTGGCACAGACTTGTATCTCGATGTATCGGCGACAGAGTTATATTTATTGAAGTTATTATGATTGTAAACATTTTTGTTTGAAGAAAAATTAGAAAACGGATAATTATACGCTAGATCGGGTGCTACAGTATTCTTTGAAACTTTAGGGGGTTCGGAAAATTGCTTACTGCGACTTTGGTAATTTTCGAAAAGACGACAAACTTCGACCAGACTATCAACGTCAACAACCTTTGCAGTGAGCAGACAATTAGTGTAACAAGGTCTAATATTATTTAGTAAAATTTCTAGCTTCTCCGAATCAGCGATAGGAGAACTAAGTCGCGAAAACAGACCGTGCATTTTTGCCACGTAAATAGTTATTGATTCGTTCTCGCCTTGTGAGCGCTGACGAATCTCCGTCATAAGACGGTAATCGTAGTTATGCGGACTAAAATCTCGTTTTAAAAGTTCGCAAAGTTCTAACCAAGTCTTTACGTTATTTTTAACAGAACAATACCAAACTAATGCGTCACCCGAAAATATTTCAAAAGCGAAAGACAACATCTTGTCATGTGGAATAGATCTACAGGACATAAATTCATCAATTTTTTCAATAAAAGATCTTACACATGATTTACCGTTAAATTTGAATTTACCTAATTCCGAGAAAAGCTTACGGTCGTAATTATAGGAAGTGTTTCCCTCTGCCACTGAGCAATCCGACCGCGAACTACGACGCGTGATTAATTGTAATTTCGCATATAAGTCATTAAATTTATTCCACACAGACTCAATTTTTTTAATATCAAGACTGCCGGTATCCACCCTATTCAGTCGATGAAAACAATGGTGAAGCACGGTTTCGACCTTCTGTTGAAGCTCGGAGGTATAGTTTGCTTCCAACATAGATAAGTGTCTATTTGATCTTAATAACGACTTTTCCACTTCAGCCACATCCTCCTCTGGTGGGAAGGGTGAAGATAATATATCCTCCGAGGGAATTTTAACTGAAAGTTTAGCGATTTGTTTGCGGGGATCGTCAGGCTTTGAAACGCCGCGTATTGTGGTCTCATATTCTAATTCCGCTTTAGTTAATAATGAGAAATTTATAATGTAAGCCATTATTACAAAACAATAATAGAAAATCTAAGTATTTACGCCGGTACTAGAAAAAAAATTAAATATCGCCAGAAAATCGAATACCGTGCTAAAAAAGCTGAAATACACTAAATTATACAATGGTGTGATGATTGGTAAAGGATTAAGAAAAATTACTTAAAGGTCACTCAAAGGTTGAATCACAATATTTTTTTCGCGAACACGAGGCACGTAGTTCAACGGCAAAGCGGTTAGAACCGGTTGGCGGCTGGGCACGCTGCCCGCAGTGAAACGTGATTTTAGACCGACGTTAATTAAATCACCGTTATGTTATTTACACAGTTAAATTGCTTATGGCCAACCAAAATAGATAGAAACTGTACCTGTACGCAATTCACCACACCAGAATATATGCACACACAGGAGAAAAATATACAAGAGAAAAAGAAATTATTTCACTCACCTGTAAAGTGCCAACTTACGTTTTAAAAATATATTTAAAAATTCTATTGGGCGCCAATGTCGCACGGGTGATCGATTTTCACGGGATAGCCGGGATCGATCACTCGCCGAGCAATAAAAAGAGATGCTTAGGTTGTCTTACGGGAAATAAATAAAAATATCACCAGGACAGATTAAACTCGCGTTATATTCCAGATTCACAATTTTGATTAATAAAAGAACCGACACTAGGGGTTAACCGGCTAGATAGTTATCCAGGGCGTAGGTCGTAAGTTAACACTCCACAGGTCCACGGATGGATACTCAGCTTTCACGTGTCCCAGCCGAAGAAAAAGCAAGCCAACCACGTGTGTCGCCGGTATATATGTCGTCGGCAAGCGGGTGAGGGTCCCCACTCCAGTGCGTCATCGTAGTGGGGCTCGCAAGCGCGGAGGCACGACGTCACAACCCGAATCATTGAATTGTAAGAGCCCTAAACAATGCACTTACATTTTGCACCTTGTTCGAAAGAAATAAGAGTGAATATTATGTGTACACAATCGAAAACAATTCGGGCGGTCGGCGGCGGTCGCCGGTCCGTCAAAGGTCCGTCAGTCGTCTTTATATAATGGTGGTGACTGCACGTGTTCTCTCTGTGTGGAATTATATAGAGCTGCTACTACACACCCCCTTCTTGGTTTTGTTTTCAAAGGTGAATTTAATTATGTTTTTCAAATTTAAATATTTTATTTTGTAAAATAGTTAAATATCCTAACATTTTTCACGGCTTGTTAATATAAAAAAATTAAAAATACCTACTTTAAATACATATTAAGTACTAGAAAAAACATTTTAAAAAGATACACACAATAAACAAATAGATATAGGAATAAATAATATTATAAAGTATATTAGTACATAATGGAATAATACAACAAATAAATAAAAATATATGTCTAACTCTGCCCATACCATTTTCTTTTAGACGTATTCTTCCAGAATGGATAAATTTAAACGTGGAAAGCCACTTAAGTCACAAGCACAGCAAATGGTATTTTATGTGTACCTTTATTTCTTAAATGAAGCCAATGTTTTCAAAAAAGACCATGATGGTTATTTAAAAAAATTCAGGACCGTGTTACAAAAGCTACAGAAATTTCACGACGAACTTTGACTAATATTTTAAACGAAAAAAACCGAATTAATCAATGAAATTTTCCACATCGAAAAAAGGAAAACCTAAAAGTAGATTTCGGCTGGGACTTGATGATTTCGACTACTGTGTTATTCGTAATATGATATACAATTTTCACTCGACGCTCTAAGAACTCCCAACTGTAAATAATTTGAGAAAAAAGTTGATCGAAGCTATTAATTTCAAAGGCTGTGCAGAGACTTTAAGGCTGATCTTGAAAGAAATGGGGTTTAGGTTTCTAAAAACTGATAATAACAGACGGTTACTTATGGAAAAGCATGATATACGTTTAAAAAGGATCAAATATCTCAGAGAAATACAACAGCTGAGGAATCCTGGTAGAAATATAGTGCTTATGGACGAGTCATACGTGCATACATCACATACTAAGGGTAAAACTTGGCAAAATAGCAGCAAAAAAGGTATCAAACAACCCATTTCCAAAGGAGAGAGAATAATTATTGTACACGCAGGCAATGAAAAAGGCTTCGTCCCAGGGGCTCTAATGTTACATAAATGTGTCGACTCAGAAGGTCATTATCATAAAGAAATAAACGCGGAACGTTATCAAGCTTGGCTACGCAATCAATTGATTCCTAACTTGCCTCCTAATAGTGTGTTGGTAATTGATAACGCCCCATATCATAATAAGCTGTCTGTGAAACCACCAAACTCAAACGCACCTAAACCACAAATGATAGCTTGGTTACAACAACACAACATTCCGCATGACCTAAAGAAACTGAAACCCGATTTGTATGAAATTATAAAAAGACATAAAGAGAAATACACAGAATTTGTCATTGACCGTATAATGGAAGAACGTGGTCATCAAATTATACGATTGCCACCATATCATCCCGATTTTAACCCCATTGAAAATATTTGGTCCCAAATAAAGCAACACTTCACTATTTACTTATATGGAACTATCGAATCAAATTTCTTTACTGATAAATCAATATTTGTATTTTTTAGCACAAAAAACATAATTTTACTAAATTATGCACTTAACAACTCTATATACATATCGTCTTCCGACGCTCGGGGAATACAACCGTTGCCGAACAGTGACGAAGATTTCTATGCGCATTATCACTTTGGGAGACCTGTACATGCCTTATTTTGCTAGACGTTTCGAGACGGTTGCACGTTCCGTGGCAGGCCTCCTTCACTGGGCCGTACCTACAGCGATAAGTGCCTACACTTTCGCGCGGCTTCCAAGCCCGCGTCGTTAGTCGGCTGTCATTGTTGTCACCGCTAGCGCGCAGAGCAATTTTTGCTATTAAACTTGCTAATAACGTGAATTTTAATAGTGAACAAAACATGTATCTTCACAAGTCTGGTGCAAAGTATTGCTCATTTCACGGATGTGTGTCGAAAAAGGGAGATAAATATGTGTCATTTTTTACATTACCTACAGATGTGGAAAGGTAAGCTAAACTAATTAATACCAAATTACGTACTTAATAGGTGTTGATTATTTCTGATTTAATGATGTTGACAATCGTACAGAATCCTAGTTTTATGGTTTGATGTTCGAAAAGATAGTTTTTAAAAGAATTGTTATGCGGTTCATACTTCATAGTTATATATAAGTATTAGATAATTACGAGAGCAACTTGAAAATTTGTTTTTTTGTTTGTTGAGATATCCCAACGATTATGGTGTCAAATTAAAGATCTAGTTCAAGAACCATTTTATCTGTTTGAATCATATTAATCGATCCAAGCGTTTTTTTTTTTTAATTTTTATTTATTTGCAACATAATAACAATACACAATTCACTTATACTTGTGATGCAAACACAAACTAATTCGAGTTTTAACGTGCATCTTAATAATATGATCGACGGCGGCATTGCCATGTGTGACCATGCTTTTATCACAATAAACAAGAAATCCACACAAATTATACAATTCACATGACGATGATAGTTACATTATTCGATTTTTTCTGTATCGCACATAATGTCATAAATTTAAGGTAGTTGCAAACTATTCTCGACGAGCGTTGAGCTCACGTCACCGCACAGTGTTTTATGAAGACCATTTTTCGGACACCGTCTTTTTATTAAAGAAGCTAATAGATATATTCAATAAAAAGAGATATTTCGAATCCCCATTAAGCTAGCATCACTAGTTTTTTAAAAAAACTTTTTTGAAAATCTTCATATTTTAAAGCGGATATTTAGAAAAAAAGATATTCCTCTTAAACTAAGCATGATACGCAATAATAATGTTACAAGCACCGATAGCGTCTCTTTCACTGCACATTTAACAGTTAAAATGAACCTCATAACTTGACTAGAATCAAATTTAAGCGAGATTTTGGATTTTTAGATTTTCTTACTTTTCCCGAAGATTCTACCAAAAGTGGAAAAGTTATATATACAGAAAGGATGCTCTTTACTTTCCTCATATGCTCAATAAATTTCAGACCCCAAATCCATGGAATGTAGAAGTTATTCTAAATTAACTGTTTTTGGTAGGGTTTTCACATTTGTATGCCGGATTATAATGATAAAATTTTTATTCGATATTGATTTTATAACTGAATTATATGTTGTAAAGAAATCAATATCGAATAAAAATTTAATCATTAAGACCCAGAATATAAATATGAAAAAACTAGCAAAAACAGTTATATGGAATAACTTCTAGATTCCATGGATTTGGGGTCTAAAATTTATTGAGCATATGAGGAAAGTAAAGAGCATCCTTTCTGTGTATATAACTTTTCCACTTTTGGTAGAATCTTCGGGAAAAGTAAGAAAATCTAAAAATCCAAAATCTCGCTTAAATTTGATTCTAGTCAAGTTATGAGGTTCATTTTAACTGTTAAATGTGCAGTGAAAGAGACGCTATCGGTGCTTGTAACATTATTATTGCGTATCATGCTTAGTTTAAGAGGAATATCTTTTTTTCTAAATATCCGCTTTAAAATATGAAGATTTTCAAAAAAGTTTTTCTAAAAATCTAGAGATGCTAGCTTAATGGGGATACGAAATATTTCTTTTTATTGAATATATCTATTAGCTTCTTTAATAAAAAGACGGTGTCCGAAAAATGGTCTTCATAAAACACTGTGCACCGCACTGGGGGCTTATTCACTATGACCACTGAAATTCCATGCTCAAGACGTGTGTCGTCATGACGTGTACTAGACGTAAACGTGATTCAGTAACGTGACGTACCACGTCAATCAAAATATTGTATTCTGTATGCCAAACGTTAGCTTGTCTAAGCCTAGTTATCAATTCCACAACATACGTTCATAAATCTTAATACCGGTTTTCTGGCTCAGTTTCGGTTTTATAAATATTATTTTACTAACTTGTAATTTTCACTATAAGCTACAGTACAAATAAAAAAGGTTAATAAAACTTAAATTATATTATTTTAGTTCAATTTCGCCAGGAACAAGCTCAAAATAAAAAAAATATTTCATCTTTTGTAAATCAATTTTTGAACGATAACATATATGACAGTCGCAGTACTTGCAGTCGCGCTACAACAAGTATTTGTTTACCCTTTGCGCTACAATACAAAAAAGTTATAAGTGCGGCAAATAGCCCAATTCAAACAGAATTTTATAAATAAGATGGATTTATTACTTATCCGAAGACGAGTGAGACGCTGGCGCCAGCAACAGGCGTCAGTTTTCACTAGGTCGCTGCGAGATTCAGCAGATCCCCTATCTCTGGATCCACAGCTTTTTATTAAAAGTTACAGGGTGACCAAGGAGCAGTTTCATTTTTTAAGAGTTACACTAGCTGATAAGCTCAAGTCTCCTGAAAGGTGCACTAGTGTCTCAGTAGAAATAAAGGTAAGTTCACTTATTGCCTAAGCAAATGAATAGTAATTGAAATTGTGCATAATTTTGCTAACAATAACTGGTTGTATTATTTTCAGATACTTACAACACTGAATTTCTTGGCCACAGGGAGCTATCAAAAACCAGTGAGCAGAGACTGGCTAGCATCTGTGAGCCAGCCCACAGTGAGTCGATGTGTAGACGAGGTGGTAGAAGCATTAAACATTATAATGCCTAATTATATAAAGTTCCCTCATACGCCAGAAGATAAACAAAAAGTTAAACAAGGGTAATATTTTTATTTGTGTTTCATTTGTTTAAACATTTAATATTTTATCTCTGCCCATAATTAGTACCTACTGCTACAAACAAGAAGTAACATAACATGTATGTTTTGAATTACAGATTCTATGAAAAATACAGTTTTCCTGGTGTATTAGGATGTATAGATGGCACACTAGTTGCCATTGCAGCCCCTCGCAATCATCCAAGTGAAGCAGCATTTTTTTGCCGGAAAGGATACCATGCAATCAATGCTGCTATTGTAAGTATTTTTAAATGCTTATTTAATTTTATTGAGGAAATATCAATACCAAGTATTTAATAAAAACTAAAACTGATTTTGGTTTCCCTATGCCAAAAGCTTTTGTTATTATTGTTGTATATTATCATGTAAGTGGGTATGAAGGTGTGCGTTCGCGCAGCGGAATGTTGTTGAATTTAAAGATTTTAATAATGCAGATATTTAGTGTATGACGTTGTATAATTGTGTATGGTAAAAAAAATTGTGCAAGCAGCCATTGTGGAGAAATTCACCAAAAACTGATTCCGCTGGGCGAACGTTGTCCTGGCGGAACTTTTTTTAATCCATTGACTTTAGAAGAAAAGAGATGTGTCCAAAAATTAGTGTGTATTTGTGTGTAATTGTGTATGTATGAATAAAATTAGTGCATGCATAAACTTCGGAGAAATTCAAGTTTCCACTACGCGAACGTTTGGCCATTAGCTAGTTTTCATATAAAGCGCTTACATAGAGAGCTGTAGATTTTTACATACGTTGTTTTGAATTTGTTTATATTTGTTTAAAAAACAGATTTAGTAAAAGTCGTAGGGCTTAAAAGATAAAAATATAAACGTAAAACACGCTTATTAGGTCTTGTTCTTAAAGTATGCACTTTGGGGTCTAGATTTTCACGTTTATACAAACCTTGTAAGTGTCTGCAACATGTTGCCAAGTATCAATGATGTTCCGTTAGTAATTAAAGAGTTATAGGACAATTTACCATGAATAGATCACTGTTTACAAAGCAGTCAAATATCACGACGTTCTAAAGGAATTGCATGGTAAAATGTATGCCAATAATTAGTGTATTCATTCAACTATTCACATGCAAAATTTCATGTCATTAAATTCAGTAATTAAAGAAAAACTATTATAATACTGACGAAGCATCGAAAACCTACATAACCCGACAAAGTTCGGATAGCTACAAAAAAGCGGCCGTGCAATATATTTAGGTAACATCCCAAAATTTTAAATTCTATTGGTGTAGATACCAGGCACATTTCCAGACTCGGTGCTGTTACTGAGAATTTCAAAACAGTAAATCACCATAGCACTCTTCTCGACCCGGGAATCGAACCCGAGACATCCAATCCCACGCGCACATTTATGCCGCGAGAACAACGAGGCACCGTACCTTGTCTTAGCAGTTGTATTGACAGTGCTACTTACAAGGCTTAAAACAGTATTTATTATTCTTTCACACTGGGGGTTGATTATCACTTTATCACTAAATTAGAATGAAATTAAAACTACTGTGTATAAAAAAATATATATAATCAATTATTTTAATATCTTTTAAATATTGAAACCATGTTCTGGCGGCTGGTTTTGTAAAATCTTCATTTATCTAATTTATTAGATATGTCTTTCAAAACATCTAGTAGCCTGAAAAAAAATAAAACATTAGTTATTAAATCGGTAAATATTAGTTTAATCCCCAAAATAGCAGGGTAAAAATGACTGCCAATACATAATAATATGTTATAATTATTCACAGCAAACATGATAAAAATAAAAGTGTCACACACATGCAATGATATAGATTGAATATGTTTGTTTTAAAGTATGCTTTGTGACTGTGGATTACACTATAGAGATAATTCTTAGCACACATCACACAAATAACATTGCCTCACATGTAGATGCAATGCAAACTGTAGGTATGTGTTGTTAGACACACTAGTATGTAGTTACATATCTATAAGCATTTAGCACCCATAACCATGCCAATGAGAAGCATTATAGAATCCATAATTATGTGATATATATGTAAGCTCCAGTTCTAAGAATAAACCATGCTCCCCCATCCTCTATTATAGCAAGCAAGACATATGAACAAATCCTGTTTTCATTGATGGTGATATAGCTCTTGCCGAGTTCTGTTGATGATTCTTAAAGAATTTTGAGGCAGAGATCCTTGCTGGCCAGTGCGATAGATATCAACCAATAGATATCTTAATTAGGTACTATAGATGTCTGCTAAATACTTCTACTTATATGCTATATAATGTACTTTTATAAGTATAGTCCTAAAACAAACAGTAATAGGCAGTTGTAAAATACAATTTAAGGTATATTGGAGTATGAATTTGTGTTTTGTATAAGTAAGTATGTTTGTTAATTACCACTCATCTGTAATAATTCAAACTTGTAAAAAATTTTTAATAAAATTTTAGTTTATCAGTTCTTACAAAACTCCTATGAAACCTTGAATTTCAGTCAGATGTTCACTAGTAAAACCTAGTTGAACTGGTTAAATATAAATATAGGTAATGTTACCTAATTAGAACATCAGTACGCTCCCTTTTAGCTTGCAGCTTCTCCATTTCTACTTGTAACCTCTGCTTTTTAATGTCCAGTTTTTCCTCCTCCAGCTTTAATAGTTTGTTGTCAAAACTGTCTGAAAAATGTAAATGATTTTCAAATTTGCTGGGTAAAACTATGTAGTAAATACTAATAAGACAATAACCAATAAGGTGTAATTCATTTCAATTAACTAATTAACATGTTTGATCATCAGAACCATCATAACAACCTTTCACAGTCCACTGCTGGACTTATGGCTCACCTAATTTTCGTCATAATAACATTGTGAGCAAAATAGGAAGATTTGGCCTATTATACCACACTGGCCAGCTGGGTTTGTATAGGGTTTAATGTTGACTTTTCTCACAAAGATTTTGAATTTATTTTTAAATCCATCTACATTAAATTATATGTTTTATATGCATTTGAAAGTATCTTATTCCTAAGATGTAAGTAACTACTTATTTACTTGCAGCTGCACGACTAGTACAAGTAAAATGTAGATAATGTCTCTGTGAATAGAGCATTAGGTATATCTAATAACTTACCAACACCTTTTGTGAGGCGCTTGCGTTTTCTATTTGTGGCTTCTCGTTTGACTTCTGCACTACCAGATGGTGCTGCTGCAGGTGATGGATCAATGTAAGAGGATGGTGCTGCTGCAGGTGGTGGATCTTGGCTAGTGGATGGTACTGCCAATGGAGCCATCTCTGATGTTGGCAGAGAAGCTATGCAGTTGGTTGGGCTTATTGGGCAGGTGACATTTACACTTTCAGGATTCACCTTTAAAAATAAATATTTGTAAGTTTTGATCTTAAGCAAGCATAATTCACACTTATTTGACTCATAACACCTTAGTAATGTTGAAATGTATGAAATATTAAACACCTACTTCAGTTGACATAATCTCCTCCATGCCATAAACTGCCACCGGTCCCAAGACTGAAAGAACTTGCTCCTCTGCCGGTGTCAGTGACATAATGGTCGATGGACCATTGCCAGTACCATAGCCCCGGTATTCGGACCTGTTATGAGCAGCCTTCCTCTTTACATTGCTCCTCATATCACGCCATGCCTGAAATTAAATAATATCAAAATAATTAAGTCTCAAATTAAAATTATTATGTTATAAACTAAAGATGTTGCATGAACCACAAACAACATGCTTATGTCATTAAATAGCTTGAGTTGAATATTACAATGTTAATATTTTAAATTATATCATGCAAGTTTACATTTTACACAGTTATAACAGATGTTAATTAAGCTTATAGTCGACAAACACTAGGGAACAATTTTATTGTTACTAGCTGCTTACCATTGTACATCAATTTAACCTGTTTGTTGCTCAAGCTAGTTACACCAAACTATTTTATTGAACTAAATACCTGTTTCCATTTCGCCGTCGTTTTGATTGGACCTCCCAAAGCATTGAGCTCCGCCGCTAATTTTGCCCAAGCTTTCTCGTGCTCAACCCGCCCCTGTAATGATTGGCCGAGTCCAGAAGCCAATGCTGGATGATTTTTCATGTACTCGGCCAAATGATTGAGCTGCTCGGAGGTAGCTTTGCAGCGACTGCTTGGGTTTGAAACATCCATGACTACTGAAATTAGTGAAAAGAAATGAAAAAATACTCATTAATTTTTTAACTATGTAAACTTACCTATCCATAGAATTAATAAAAGTATCTCTGATAATAAAAACTCAATGGTATTTACCTTATTGATGTTAAAATAACTTTTACACGGACACTGGTAAACAAAAAAAGAAAACAAGAGCAAAAAACAATTAAAATTATTAAACACTAACGTATTTGAAAACGCGTTACGTGACCTCTTCGCTCACGGAATTTTGACAGCTAAAACCGTGTCGGAAACGTGCGCTACCGTGCCTGTCAAACTTGAAATTGGCATAGTGAATACCGTTTATGCCAATAACGTGCCGACGTGAGTAACTAGCACGTTTAAACACGTTAAGACTTCAAAATAGTCATAGTGAATAAGCCCCCTGGGTGTCCCTTGCATGAAGTTGTTGTTTACGTGGGTATCATATACAGAATGTTCTGTATTGAGTGTGATCCATTTAATTCGAATATAGAATTGTATTGAATAAATAAAAAAGATGCTAAAAATGTATAATATATCTTTTTGCCGTGTATGGTAAAAACTATACTGGGTCTGTACAATATTATACTCTATTATGAATATGAATTTTGTATTGATTGGGCAATGATGATTTCTTGTAAAGTTAGTTACACTTATTATATCAAACGGGAATAATATGACGTAACCAAAAATAGGAATATAAGGAAATATTAGGAATTAACTAAGAATTGGTATAGTGAAAATGTAAAGGACCAGAATTTTTGTGGTTTTTGTTCTAGCGAAAAGACGAAAAATGCTTCCTAAGAATTCGTCAAGCCAACTTAAAGTAAGTCATCAAAAATATCACTATCCATTAAACAAGGATATATCTAGGTTTATTTTATTACTGTGTAACCATACCTACGCATTAAAAATAGGATAATAAAATTATTTATTATTACGTGGTCAAGTAGGTAGATAGACAGCATATAGTGGCAGCGGCAAGTCGACAACCCTAGCACGACAGCTAGTGCGTCACTCCGCGCTAGACAGCGACAACGTTATGTTTTAGAAAAGAGCGGGAACGGTTAGGTGAATATCGTGGTAGGCACTGAATGCTTATGCGAGCTTTATTATTATGCGATAATTGCACTTTGTTGCTTAGTAGTAAGAGTCACAATTTCTTTAAATTGGTTTGCGAAGTGATGCTTCTGTAAGTTAGTACTATCTATTCTGTGCCCGTGGTCGCAAGCTGACTGGTGTAGCGATGTCACGTCTCCGAATGCGAGGTAGAAGATTCTATTTCTACCCCCGGGTCGTTGATTTTCGAAGAACCGTTAACCGGCGCAAAACATACAAGCCGTATCTGTATATTGAACATTCGCCGACTGCGCATTAAAGTGGGGTGTTGTTAGCCGAATCACTGGATTCCACGCTGATGACAATTCTCTTCCCGATAGAAATTTTTATATTTTCTGATTTCGATTGCTTCACGCACAACTCTTGGGTAAAAGTGGCGTTCCGTAGAGAGGTCTTGGGAACGATGAAATTCAATCCAGTGATTGGTGCCCGATTGAAGTAAATGTTCCGCAATCGCCGATTTGTTCGTTTGACGGTTCTTTACAGCTGCGATGTGCTCCTTTATACGTTCAGCGATAGTCCGCTTCGTTTGCCCTATGTAAGAGCTTCCGCAGCTGCAGTTGATTTTATAGACACCTGGGGTTTGTAGCGGTAGAACATCCTTTGGTGTGCCCACCATGTTGTATACTTTGGCCCCTGGTGTAAATACGGTCGGAATGGAGTAGTTTTCTAACTTGTCTCCTATTTTATCAGTAACACCTTTAATGTAGGGCATGTAGGTCGGTTGTCTATTTACCGCCGGATGTTTTTCTCGCTTGATAGGCCGCGTAATTGATCGTTGTACCTGTATATTCAAAAACAAATTAATCCTTCAACTTGTCTAATAAAAAAGCGATATACAATCCAAAATACAACGATGCACACCCAGATATTTTAACGAATACGTCCATTGATATAATAATACAATAACAGTTTGAACAGTATAATAGTTTTATTTTCACATCAAACCTTATCTGAGTATGCAGGTGAACAAATAAACAGAGCAGATTTGTAACGTATACAAATTATAATGTATAGCTGTATGGGCTGTTGAATGGGGCACACATACCTTGGAGTTTTAAATGAAAAGTCACTGATAGGCTAAATGAGACGCTATTTATTGATCACGTAACTACCACGTAACTAATGATATATGAAAGTGCTATGATATGAGTACCGACGTGTATGACTGTGGATTGCGTACTAATACTTAATTAATTAATCTTCTTCTGCCTGTCCTGTTCCCATATCATTTGGGGTCGGCGCAGAATGTATTTTTCTTCCATTCTCTTCTATTAGATGTCATCTGAACATTCACTCCCTTTTCATTCATGTCATCTTTCACACAATCCATCCATCTTTTCTTTGGTCTCCCTCTTGCTTTATGTCCCTCAACTCTCAAATTCATCACTTTTCTAGTAACATGATTTTCATCCCTCCGCATTACATGCCCATACCACGCCAGACGATTTCCTTTCAGCTTTTCTTGCACCGGCGCAACTTTCAAACTACCCCTAATATACTCATGTCTAACTCCATCCATCCTCGTTACCCCACACATCCATCTCAACATCCTCATCTCTGCTACATGCAATCTTCTTACATCCTTATTCTTCACGGCCCAGCATTCCGATCCATACAGTGTGACAGGTCTTATAATGGATTTGTAAATTTTGCCCTTTAATTTAAGGGCATCCGTGGGTCACACGTTGTTCCAGTGACCTGTCGCCTACTAATACAATAATTATAATTTATTAAATGCGATGTTACGGTAAAATGCTGACTCGACAGCCGCGCGTGCCATGTACGAAACATGACTCGTACATATTCCCGGGCGAGAGATGTGCGAGTGGATGATGATAATGATACATTATGAACTTATAAACTCCACACAAGTTACAATTCGTGATTATATCTATGCTTATAAATTTAAATTAATCCTAGTCGCTGTCGCTAGACGTCGGTTTCGCGAAGACTGGCGGTGTCTTTTTGTGACGTCTGATGCTGCTAAGGATGCTGGAAAAGTTCCTCAATTCCATGCCTTCTTCTCGTGCTTGACGTGCGTATCTCGGGGCAGGAGTCGGACCAGGCGCAGTGGTGACCTCGCTGTCTGCGACTGCTGCTGGGGGTTGCCCTTCGGAGTCCGACTGTAAGTTGGCGCTCCTCTGCCGGCGACGACAAATCCAGCGAAAAGTATATATTGCAGCTGCCAATACCGCTAGAGACAACATTGCGTAGATTGCTGTATATTGGTGTATATCATGGTTCGATATTCCATAGTTAAGGGCGTTTTCAGATTTCATCTGATCAATCTGTTCTTTGATGTGCCGCAGTGAGGTTTGATGATCTGTGAGGTTGATGTTCATTTGTGGCAAAGAAATGTTCATGATATCATATCATGAACATTTCTTTATAGGCGCAATGTGCGGTGATTCCATATCAGATTCAGCATTCGTTACTGTATATCGCAGTTTGTGTGCGAAAACTGTTAAGTCTCCTCCTTTGATAATACAATTTGAATCTAGAGCTATGACCCCAACCTTGGTGACGTGTAACGATGTAATATTACGCTCGCATATGACACGGAGTGTGCAGTGTTCACAACAATAATAAAGGTAATTGTTTAATTTACTCAAGTCCTTCCAGTCGTTATGGCATGCTGCAATATTTGTGAGACATCCGTTTGTACCTTTATCCCTGATACACAAGCTGTCTTCAGTCTTTAACTGAAATATAGGTTTTCTGGAGTGACAAAGGCGCGTAAACTCATCGTGTAGTTCACATTGTTCTAAGTCTCGCGCCGACATAGCCAGATAAGTGTCTTTGCGCAGGTTAATTGCTATGTAATCTGATATTGGCACGATTTGAAGTGTCATGTTCCCTTGTTGTTGTGGTATAGGTATCAGTTGATAAAGGTCGTAACTCTGTCTGTTGATAAGTGGTATTCTAATTTCAAATATTAGGTATTTTTCTGTTACTCTAGCTCTGACTTTTAACAGATGGTACATTTTCGGCAATTCTGTTTGGATGTTTTCTATGGGCAAAGATAAATCTCGCGGTAATTGTCCTGAAATAATGCCGAGCTGTTCTCGTAATTTTATTGTGCCGGCGAAAGTAAATGCACGCTAAACACTCCATCGTGAATGTTTGTTATAGTGTCAATAAGCGTGTCTTGTAATGATTTTAACTTCGTCAGCATGTTTGTTGCTACGATGGTAGATAGTGCTAGCTCGTTCATTATTCCTTGTTCTTGCAGAATATTACTCATATTATATGTGGCATACGTAATATTCATCAAATGCTGATTAACGATTTTGTGCTGACGGTTTATTGACTCTTCTGTTCTCTTCAATATATTGTATTCGGCTTCCACTACTGACGTCTGGTTTTTCCACAAGCGTGCTAAATGATCTTGATTTTCTTTGATGAGAGAAATGTCCTGCTTGTATTGGTCAGCAAATCGTTGATCTAAAACTCCGAACAGCGAGTTAGCGACATAGCCGACGCCGTCGATTAGCCCTCGTCGCTTGCGGGTGCGTTCTCTAAAGTGCTGGCTTAGTAACATTACATTGTAGCACTCCAATTCGTCATGAGAGTGACGTAGCTGCATTAGGATGATGTCACAAAGAGCCTTATTAGATCCCTTTTTGCACACGTTGTTTATTTTTTTTAGATATTCCTCGAGTGTTGCCGAACCTTGCCAGTAAGGATTCATGTTGTAATACACGACGAGTTTCCATTCGTCGCGTATAAACTGCATGTTTGAGATTCGATCAAAGTATAGTGTTTTGTTTATCGTTGTCATGGTATATGGAGAGACTGTCATTTCAGCGCTAAAAACAGACGTTATGAAGAAAAATAGAGTGATTAGTGTGCCTATTACATTAGACATCATTCCAGGTGATTTTGTAGAACGTCTGTCCTTATTTTTGACCTCCTGTTTGTCTAGAGTCTGCTCGCTAGCTGTAGTTGCATCTGAGTCAGATGTAAGAACTGACAACTTGATTACAGGTCGCTTTATGTGTCCATTCTTTGTTTTCAGGGTTACAACCCGAACCAATCCGTCGGAACCAGGATGCACCTCGGTGAAACGGCCTAGTGCCGATTTTCCTGCTGGGAGGTTAGGCTCGTGAATGATGACAACGTCGCCAACTCTAATGTTTGTGTGAGGTCTTTGCCATTTGGTTCTTGTGGAGAGTAGAGTAAGATATTCGTACTGCCACCTCTTCCAAATATCATCGAAAATTTTCTTTCTCAGTTCTCGTCCACCTTGTTCTTTCATCTTCTCAACTCAGGAGTCCATTTTTATCTCAAAATGGGTTTGAACTTAAAATTTTACTCTTACTGTGCATCTGTTTGTGTAAACGAAGATTGCTTATCTCCTCTGCAAAGTCCGTTTCTTGAACATGCTTGATAATATATTGTGTTACTATTTTTAGCTCATTTGTAACTAAATAAATATTGCGTTGGGCACTTCGTCGAGTGATACGTAACACCCATGCAAGTACTCGAACGGCGCGTGTCATATTGCTGTTTCTTTGTAATATGATTTGTATGATGTCACCGCTATAAGGTCGATGTATTATAGTGACGTTTGTTTGTTTTGATTAGCGCTCTTCTTGGTTCGTGGTGTAGGCAGGTCTCTCTACTATGTGTGATTTCTTAAATGTTGGAAGAAATTGGGGCCCACTTCACCACAGATGATGTAGCTTAAGCTGCTTTGCAGTCATGCCACGACTGGCACAATCAGCGGGATTTTCGGCAGACTTTATGTAGTAACAAGTGTCCGATCTTATGACCTGTCTTATTTGTTTGACTCTATTTGAGACAAATGGTGTCCAGCGGTCGATATCGCCGTGAATCCAACCGATAACAGCAGTAGAGTCGCTCCAACCATATGCTTCAATTTGTCGTCCCGCGAGCGCTTGTTGAATTTTGTTCATAAGTGATGACGACTAATGAGCCCCCACTCAATTCCAGGCGTGGTAATATAAGCTTTTTATTTTCTGGAACAAGTCTCGTTTTCGCGGCGACGAGTGTTATGCAGGTACCAAATTTACAATACACGATACATGCATATGCCTTGACTGAAGCATCACAAACGCAATGAAGTTGAATCGAGTCGTGTTCGCCAATTTTGTTGATTTTCAACTGGTGAATATACAATCTCGGGGTTAACAATACCGCTGAGATGTTTTGTTGCTCAGTAACTATGCCGTTAGTGATATCGCTTTAGATACTGTGATTTACTAGATATTGTTTTATAACTCGTATAGTCTTTTAGTTTGCGCTTTCGTTTATAGGATGTAACGTTTTCCTTTCAAGGTGCAAGATTGTATTAAAAACCTTACATAATTTTTTAATTTTTAAAATGGATATTTAAAAAAAAAATACATTTACTTGTTAACAGAATAATGAAGGTGATTGCAGTGTAAAAGAATAACTATTGTATAGCTTGTACAAATAATTAATTTAACTATAATAATGAAGCATATTTGACGAACATATTATAGTCAGCTAGCTTTGTAACGCTCACTTTCGCGAAGTTTACTGTATACTTAAAAAACTACCTTAGTAATCTGCAAAGTTTGCGAATCAAATAGAAATACCTATTAATTATCTTCTATTTATATAAAATTCTTGCGTTACTGACCAGCTGACGAACAACACACAGCCAAAACTATTGGGCGCTAATAGCGAAAAGGCATATGTATGTTCCTTGAGGACCGTAAGGTTGCAATAAGTATGAGTTGCCCGGAAAAAGAACTATTACAGCAGGTAAAAACACATGTCGGATCGTATCAAGAGGTCAAAGAAAAGGCAGAAAACCTAAGCCAATGGCAATTGCTCCACCGGCAAGAGCTGCCTAGCTCTTAAATGGAAGAAGAAGAAAAACACAGGTAAAAGGTTTGTATTGTAGTATTACATTTCTAAGTTGTTTTATATATAATTCTAAAACAACTGGTTCAAATTGAATTAAATTTAAAATATACCATGTTTATACCATGTCTGCTTGGTTACAAAAAACCAGGTGTCTACTTTATCCACGATGAAGTTATAGGGGGTCGAAAATAGCCTGAACTGCTTCGAGAATACGACGGTCGTGCCGCTTTTTTGCTCGACTTGGCGGAGGCACTGCCGTGCCCCCAGATAAAATTAAGATACTATTTAATATTTTAGGATTTTATAATTGTATATTAAGGTAGCAAAATTTTGATTATGTATAATTTTGGATAAATATCGCCACCCCCCCAACCAAGAACTCGGTAATGTGCTTTTATGGGTTTTATACTGTTATGTCCAATTCGGGATCTATAGACTAGAATACACCTTAACAATTTTTTTCAGATTTTTCCTAATGCTATTTACAAAGAAATCATGACAAACATGTTTATTGTTGGGAATTTAGACACAATAATATTTCAGCAAAAAACCTATTATAGATCTTTACGAAAAAATCATTTTATATTTTATTTTGGTAAGTTGCTATTACCGGGTTATTGGCGTAAATTATTTTCATGAAGTCTTTGGTAAATGTGTTTATGGGGTTTATTATTGAAATAATTTTAAAATACGTATTCCGTAATATGCACAAACAATGTTTTTAAGATTGGTATTGGCTCATTAATGTACGTAATATTTCAATACGATCAATTTATTCCAAATTTCAATACACCTAGCTCTGTTCTAGATATTTTTGTTTTTGTCTAGCAGCGCAATAGTTTGCAAAGTGCAGTTGTCTATTTCTTGGGTAGGTGATAGACAATAATAGATATATGCCACGCCCCCAACAAGTGTCCTTAGCCATCGGCCCGGTGCGTAAAGTTGGTTTACGTACTCAGTTGAATTCAGAGCGCTGGTCTTGCACGCAGATATTTGCGCCACGCTGGATATTAGCCCCTAATATATTATACCTCAGCTAGACAAAGAGGACGAAAGCATACGAGTACTCAAGATGCAGCTGTATATATGGATAATGTGCAATTGCAACGCGCATACCACCAACATATACCAATAAGCAAAGCTTTGCATGCAGACCCTTTGAGTTTATGGAGAAGTGGAGCTATTCCTCAGAGTTACTATTATTTTTATCAATCCTTGTCTAGGCAACAATGACCTCTTAGCGATTCAGTTTACAACCTAAACTGAATAGAACCACAATATCGTACGATGACCTCATTATGACGACTCAGTTATGGTGTTCACGTTGCAATGTGACGCAGCTGTGAGTTGAATAGCGTTTGAACCGAAATCTTAAACCATTTATTAATTTGTCATAATAGACCGTACCATGACGTGCTTCGTCAGCTTAAACTGAACCGCTTGACTGTCAAATTCAGCGATTCAATATAAGTTACAATTTGTAATGTATAAACTGAATAGTTAGAATTATAATTGGGTTTTTAGATGTTGTATGTGCATTTTAAACATTTTGAGTTAAATATAGGTCGATTCTTTGGGTTTTAGGGTACCTTTTATAATAGTGAACTAAATCTAACATATTTCTAATACTCCTATTGTGAAACTAGTTAATCGAAAAGTCAAGGACTCTGTGTAGTTTTATTCGGTTTGTGTGATAGTAATATGATAATAAAACGAGCACTCCGAGTCGTAAACAAAGCCGCCAAGCTAGAAATCAGTTGGATCCTTACATTACACTGGACAAAGCAAAGTTCATCAAAAGATTTCGCCTCTCTTAAAGTACAAAATGGTCTTATGTCTTTTATGAGCAATTGTGACTATTGTTTGTGACGTACACCACTTTGAGTATTAAGCTTAAGGTAAGAAGTGTTTTACATCAAACATGCTAATAAATTGATGAAAGCGGCAATTACTTTATTGTGGCTCCATTATAGACAGAATATACCCTTTTTAAGT
Source organism: Euclidia mi (assembly GCA_944739405.2). Classification (NCBI taxonomy): domain Eukaryota; kingdom Metazoa; phylum Arthropoda; class Insecta; order Lepidoptera; family Erebidae; genus Euclidia; species Euclidia mi. Next base: position 98,399,533 of record OX123182.2, read on the forward strand.
AGATAGTAACCTTATAAGTAAATTGTTAAAAAAGAACTTGCAGTATGACTTAATAATAACATCATTATTATTGAAATTAAACTACAGTTTATGGATTTTATCGCATTATTTTAGTTTCTGGCGGTAATAACTAAAACTATATGACTTAATTTCATTGGGTAACATTCGCGTGAACCCACGAAAATAGCATCATTATCATTAATAGTTGTTTTATTTGTTTTAGATACTGACTGCATATTCATTATATACGCCTGGGTTAAGACAAAGGAGACCAAAGACCTATTGGTGTCATGCAACTCATTATAATATAGCTCAACAGATAGAGTCAGATTTTAAAGCAGAAATGACTGCGAAAATAGATTAATTAAATAAGAATTTGTATAATTCACTATCAATTAAATTGGTATAATATTTTTAACTTTTATATTGTATGGTTTTAATAATATCAACTTTTTGTAAAGTTGACATTGACTTATTAAGTTAACTTCGTGAAAACATTAAATTTACTGAACACACTTTCAACTTTGCACCAACCTTTTTATTCTTTTACTGCGTATTATTATATATATTCCACATCTTGTGAGAAAATTTCCTAGCTTGCGTCAATTTATTGAATCATGGGCTACAACCCTACGCTTATCTAAAAACTCCCACAAGTGCTTAAGTTGCATAGCAGTGACTATTCGACGCAAGGGTTTACTGTATACATATAAAGAAACCACTTAAAATGCCACTGCCAATTTCGTTTAGTTGCGATATCTTTGTATGTGTGAATCTATAAAATTCATCGTGATCACAATATAGTTCTCTAATTTACCTATCCCATTTAAAAAAATGGTTAAATATTGGGTTTAATCTTAATTAAGCACTGAATGAAATAATGAATAAAGCAGGTGACCCGCTTGTTCGTTTGTCTTCCTATGCTATAAAAAAAATATGAAAACATTTTTTCGAAGTCTAATAGTGTCAAGATTTTGTATCATTTATTAACCTTGGAATACTTAAAAAAAACATAAGTTCATAATTTCCACCAAGGCAGTATTTGCAACGTTTTGCTAGTTAGTTTTGTAAGCAAAATGTTGTATTCAGTTTAGTTACTTTCTGAAGCGGGAAACAAAAATACTTCAGAAGAAGAACTAAATTGAACAGATATTAATAAATGTTCGCGTCAAATTAAAGTACCAAATGTCATTCTAAATATTACTTATAATCGATATTATTGTATTTTTTTCATTTATTACTTTCTAATATAACATATAATATTTTTTTTAATCGGTATCAAGTGGTAACAATAACACAATTGTTCTAATTTTCCTCATAATAATAAAGCTATTTATTAATACCGTTTTTTAAATTATTTGATATAACCACAAAAACTCCGCAAAAATATGTTACGTATCAGCCCTGCAATATAAAATAACGCCGTAAAAGTCCCTAATATATGAAATATTTTATTTGATAATTTACTGCAATAATCCCGCAAGTACTATTATTGTAAAATTTTAGGTATAAAATTTCTGGTATTATTTATTTTCGTAAATTACTAGGTTTTCATAAAAAGGATTTTCATAATAATGACACAGTAATATTTTGCAAAAAAATAGCTTTCATTTAATACATCTGTGACTTCAATAGCCCAACTCGTTGATATTTGATAAAATCAGTAAATATTTTCTCCTGTAAAATTTTGATTTTTCGATTACCGGGTTATTGGTTGGAGGTGTCGAGTCTTGTTTTGTCAAGTTCTTTTATCAAGTCAAGGTCACAACACAAATATTACAATCATAATATTAAATCGTCACAAAGGCTACACTTATTTGGAAATCCAATAGGCCGTTCTGGGAAATCTGTAGTTATAATAATTTATTTACATGTGATTTCTGAGATTTTTTCCTTATGATGTTTATGTTTATTTCGTTAATGGTATGGCAGACCCTTAGCAACATATAGACGAATCCTATGACACAGGATATTGAACGTACCTTCTGATGTTATACACACACATGCGCAGTTGTATCTAAATTCTTATTGTATTCAGGACTACACACCGACGTATACATAAACATTATAACCTCATCCATTTTTGCGCGGCAAGTCAATTCAGTAACAGGTCACATTATAATAGTTATTGAAGTGGGATGTGGAGCCGCGTGTACTTATTCTTCTTTGAATAGTTTTGACTCGATTGAGTTCAATGTTTTATTATGTAGAGGGATTGTTACCTAACGAAGACTTTTTCAAAATTAAATGCTTGTCATAAAATACTCATAACTGTGTTTTTTCATGAAAGGAATGGAATATTCGTTAGGTTTTCATATCTACAACACTACAAAGCAAAATGGTAAATAATGATTCTGGACGAAATAAATAAGTGAAAACTCTCGTTTACTATGTTGATTTGTTTTTGACCACGTAAGTGAATCTGCACAAGAGTCGAAAACTTCGGGATATATGTTTTGGCTCGGATAGCGAAACAATTTCCGTAGTTACGTAGAGCAATAACCTTGCTCTTGGATAAACTATATCTCAAAATAAAATCACGGCATTTATTTTCAATAACCAATTGTCGGATTTGTTCTCCTATCAAAGGCTAACATCCGATTTCGGAGAAACAGTAAGCACGTTAAAAAAGATATGTCTCAATGAATATTCTTCACATCCATTTGTTATAGTAATGATTCAGATGTATTGTTTTAGAATATAACATGTAAAACTTTTTTCGACAAAGTAAGTGAATAGTCAAGAGATCCATTGAAGAAATACGTATGTATTATATACTAAATTATTAATTGTCTAAGAATCATTTGCCTGTTTGGATTTCCATTATAAACTTGATCAAGGAGAAATGTTTGACAATAAAAGCTTTTTATCATAACAATAAAATACTTCGTGATCAAAAAGGAAAAGTAAATAACGGTTTCAAAGCAAACATCATAAAAATGTTGTATATTATGTGAAGTTCTATTACTATATTCAATGATTCATGTCGTGCCTAGCAAATACCAGGAAAAGTATGTACCTGTGTCAGTTATTCTTCAATTTCACAATTTAAATTTAAAAAGCTTGTTAAGTACATGATAATCCGTTACTATCATTGTTTCTTAATCACGTGAAAACGGAACAATAAACTAATATTCAAGTTATTGCTTAGAGCAAATAATATAGCGTAATAAGATGATATCAAACAGCTACAAATCGTATTCACTACAACAACAAAGGCTCCTTGAAATATTTCTTTTTGCCGTCCAATTTTTTTTTTTATATTTCTTTTAAATTTTTTTATTAAAAAAGATAGCTTGCTCCCGCATTAGGACTAAAGCCTGTGTCGCGGGGGACTTTACAAACATACTACTAACGAACACAATGAACACCCAGACTCGAAACAACAATTTGTGAATTACGCAAAGTGTCGCCTCGTCTGGGAATCGAACCCACAGCATTCGGTGCAGTGTCAAGCGGCGAGGCGGTCGCTTAAACCTCTACGCCAACCGTGCAGTCAAATCAAAGATCATCAAAATAGAATACGTCTTATTTTTCATACGTCTTTACTGTGAGTGCTATTTATAATTAAATATCTAATGAAATATCTTTTCTGGATTCAATACATTTAGTCAAAAACTAGAAGCTATAATTTTACCTTTGATATCAATGAAATCAGTACCCCTATATTAACTACTCTTGAAAATCAGCATGACTTTTATGGCCGTAGTTGTATACATTCACTACAGCCGACAAGCTGTTATGTCACAGAATAATTAATAGTACTAACGTACAGAAGCTTCACTTTTCATACCAATTTATTGAAATTGCGACTCTTGGCACTAAGCAATAAAGTTCAATTCAGCTCGCATAAGCACTCAGTGCCTAATGCGATATTAACCTAACAGTTCCCGTTCTTTTCTAACACATAACGCTGTCGCTGTCTGGCGCGGAAAGGCGCGTTAGGTGTGTCGACTTGGCGCTGCTACTATATTTATTCATCGTCTATCTACCCACTTGACCACGAACCTAATAATAAATAATTATCCTATAAGTATCCTATCCCACTATTTGAGCTAGTAGAACAAAAGCACAAAAATTCTGGTCGTTTACATTTTTACTATACAAATTCTTAGTTATTTCCTAAACGCGTGGACCGATTTACATGATTCAAACAGATAAAATGGTTTTTGAACTAAATCTTTAATTTGACACCATAATCGTTGAGATATCTCAACAAACAAAACATCAAATTTTCAAGTTGCTCTCGTAATATAAATAAAATCAAATTTTCAAGTCGCTTTCGACACACAGTTAATTAAGCAATACTTTGCATTAGAATTGTGATTATACATTTTTGTTGTTAAAGGCGTTTAAGTATACAGGGTGTAAAAAGACCCTTAACGAAAACTGAAACCCTATATTGTACCAATCATTACAAACATTTTTTGCTTCGGCATCATACTGGGAAATTACTGGTTCAGGAGATATTGAGGCTCAAAGTTACTATGGAAGTTTGGTAATTAGGTACAAAATTGATGTATTTACCCCGCTAACCTGTTCTATAGATGTCCTATGCACCCAAAGATTAGTAGGTATTTCCAAAATTGCACGCGCGCATTTTTTATAGAGGCTTAAAAAAATTTAAAACTTAAAAAAAAAAGTCGTTTCCCAGGTTTTATTTTTGGTTAGTATGACTTGGCATGATGTCCAAAACGCGTAGACTTCGGCTTGGTGATGGGTCTTGTGACATCCTGTATAATTTGAACAGTGTATGAACACGGCGCGTGAGAATACGGAGCGGTCGCACTCGTTGCGTGACGTCTAATGTGAGCAGCGCGCGGCAACCTACTAAATCCAACCACGTCGACATGGTCGGCCGAGGTACTTGTAAGTTTGTACCTAAAATGCGAAGTGCACCCGGCCTGGTTATGCCCAGGCAGTTAGTGACTTTTATTAAATGACCAGTCATGCATATGACTGTGGTAGGCTTACCTTTGTGTTGTAGGTTACCCTCACAAGTCAATCAAATTCTGCGGTTACCACTGAGTCAAGCACTCTTTGTTCAATTTCACCTTAACACTGTTGTGTGTGTAAGCTACTGACGATCATTTTACTGATCGAAACTAGAATATTTTATATTTTGCGTGGATTATAGAATAAAAAATTCTGCCGTACTTCTAGTGTCACTGTAAGGGACCTCTTTAATTTTAAATAATGTCCTTCCGCATAAAAACTGTCCTTTTCTTTTTAATATAATATGTAAATAAAATTTAATTTCAGAAGCATCTGACCACATAACATCAAGACGGCTAAACTAAATTTTATAAAATTATGCGATTGGTTCCTTACGGTATTGTCGAAAGGACAACATCTTTGTTCAAACACAGGAATTACGAGTATTACACTACGCAAGTTTGTTACAAATATAATACAGAGACTAATAAAAAATAGTATTTGTGTACCAAAAAATGTAAATAACAGCTATTTTCGTGTAGAAGAAATTAAACTTAATAAATCCTGAGCCAACGAGGTAGTTCGCTTATCCCCCCCCATAGGATCTCCACCTTGTCGTGGTGGGGGGGGGGGGGGGGGGGCGAGTAACCGTGAGTGAGGTCCAACACCCACGGTGAAACTAAGCGGGATCCCGGGAGGGGATGCTCCACGTGGGCTTGCGTGGGGCCTGCGTAGGATGCGTCCCAGGGTGCGGGTGCGGGGGACAGGTCTGTCTGTCCCTCGCAGTCGGGTGCGGTCGCGGGAGGAGAGGTGTGTCAGTGTTGCGTTGCCGCGCGCCCTATCTCCTGCGACCAAATGGGGGCGCACCATTGTTGCGTCGCGGTGGGGCCGCAGAGGAAGAGGAGGTGCGGTGTTACGTTGCCGTCCTCCCTATCCTCTGCGGACGCTGGGTGTTTTGGCGGCGGAGCCCAACACCTTCATCCACCCCCAAGGGGGTTTCGTTCGGGGCCCGCCTGACCATCTGGCGGGCCAATACCCGTCGGGGGGTAGCGAGGAATGCTTCGGTGAAACCCTACCCTCACATGGGTACATGAGGAGCACGAGTTGGTTTTTAGTCAGTAAGAGTCTGACAGTCCCCTTCGTCCTTCCCCCCAGGGCGGAGGGATTCCATGAGGATTTTCCAAACCGATACAAAAAAAAATAAAAAAGACGTATGGCACTCGGAGACTGCCGCGGTAAAGCTATTGCATAGCATTTTTTATCAGCTTATGCAATTATAATTATATATTTATTTTATTTATGCAGTATTTTCTTTATCTTTGATATTTATTCAAGTTACACTTTGAGCGTTGTGACCAATAAGAAAACAATTTTTTTCTTTTATTTAATAAATGAGAAGTTAATATAGTTCAAAATATTTTTATTATCTTTCAATACATGTCGGTTCTTCAGGAATATTTATCATTGAAACTATAGGTTTATGGTAACTGAAATAAGAAACATAAATTTGAGACTTGATATCTTCTAAATATCAGCATATAATATGCCCTTTGACGTTCACAATTTATTTTTCTTTTTAGCTCTTTTTTAGCTCTTTATGCTTTTCTTCTCTATAAAAAGAAAATATCTAGGTATAAATAATTAGGTATTAATAGTGTAATTACACAGCAAAATAATTATTAATTCAAAAAATTTAAGCCAAGTAATTTGTGGCTAGGGTTCCCGCGCCCCTCGCCCGCGCAGGAACTATGGAATTCGTCCAATTCAATTTATATTCCTCTACTGACAGCATTTACCAAACGTAAACGCTTATAATTGAATGAAAGGTGGACATCATAATACCAAAGGCAGCGATACATTAGTATTGGTTTGTCATCACAAAATCACTCTCCATATATTCATGCTTCACATATTGGTACTTGAGTACAAGGCAGCGTATCTCAGAGACGGCAGCTCCAGGGAGACGGAGAATATGATCCAGGTATATTAGTCATATAGTATTATCGGCGCCGTGTATTCCAGCGATATCCAGTGTGTAGTATTGAGCGTACAGTAATAGTCTCAGAACTGATGTCACAAAACGCCTCCTTGCCGCAAGTCACAACATTGAAGCCCACACAAACATAGTCAATTAAAACGTATTAAGCCATCGCGCATAGTTTGCAGGGAAGCTCTCGTTACAATCGCCGCCAGGTTAGCCGCCAGGACTTACGGCTTACCGCGTGACCGACAGGTGGCTCTTCTTTCGCTCTTTAAAACCTTGGCAGCTGCTCTGTACTGGCCTGTGCGCAGATTTAGACAGTGATTGTGAAAGTCCTGCATTCTACCACCTGATCGCGAATACGGAGACTCCCTTCATACATCGCTCGTCTTCACATCCATCATCAACAAGGTACGAACCACTACTAATGTCACTCGCGGTTATTAATAATATAACTATGTACAATATCTCATAGAGAACTTTATATTTTAGTCAGCCTGGTATATATATATATGGTATGATATAGACATTATATTGTGACTGTGCGGCGTGTTTTACAATAAAAGCATTTTTCTTTCTTTCTTTCTTCTTTCTATACACAACAGAGTTATTAATGTCATACAGTTCATGCAATAAATTACATTAAAGTGAATAACAGACACTCACCGGACTTTTAGCTGCGTCGCTGCCAAACTTACCCCTTGCCCTGTGCTGATCACCTTCTCTTGAAGCTGCTCGCCTTGTTCTTCGATATCACTAAGCACTAGTTATCGACCAACACCGAACACCTCTTTCGCGCTAGGCCAGGTCCGATCTCTCTCGCGCCTCCAAACCCACTGCCTAAACTCACACGCGAGTCCGTTCCCGAGATCTGTCCTCTTCCGTGCCCTAAGACTGACTGTCCCGTCCTTTCCCAACTATCACGTCACGCTGTCCTGGGACCTGATTAGCTCCGCCTCCTAAGACCCGACTGTCCAGTCAAACACCATCAAGGCAACGCCTCTCGAATTCTTACTACCTGACAGGGTCCGTTTCTTATCGTTGATCCCTTTTTATGATCCTTAACTATACCGCATTTGAACACTACAGTGCCAATATAATTCTTATAACTTTGTCAAACTCTTGGAATTTATGAGTTTACTAATTGCATAGCGGTGGCGCCATCGTAGCGATAAGACAAACACATGCGGAAACAAGTATGCGACCTAAGGACTATATATCATTATTTAATTTGGTGTAGCCAATAACACCATTACAGTACCTACAATGAACCACTGTAATATGTTCCACATACAAAAATACCTTTGTACAAGTAAAACATTTTATTCTAAACTAAACCTTAATTAGTAAGCAGTAAAGTTCATAATACATATTATCAACTTGGCGCTTACGCCAAGTTGATTAATATGTGAAGGGTGTTAGGTATTTTTTCGTTACGGAATTTCTTGATTAGGTCGCCGCGCTCAAGCCCGCGATCAAAGCTATGCAAAAGCTTAAAAAAAAGGTAGTTCGCTTATACAGTCAAAGAAGTAACGCTGTTAATATTTACACTAACGTAAACTAAATCCTAGTAAATTCATGAATGCTAAACATTTCTATAGAGATATATTGGACCATGGTTTTGACATTTGACTGTATGCAAAGTAATGTTGTTGAGCACCTTTCGCTAGATAATATCATGAATATTGACCAAGTTACTTCGTACCCTATAGAGTTTCTGAACTCTTTACAATTATCAGGAGTACCTTCACGCAACTTGAGACTGAACGTTTGTGTTCCAGTCCTGTTAATGCGGAATCTTAATGCACCAAAGCTTTGTAATGGCAACCGGCTAAAAGTGACACCTAGGACGAAATATTATAAAAGCTATTCGCTATTGCGAGTCAGACTCGCTCATGAAGGGTTCCGTAGTGGAGGTATCCACTTACCATAGCCATTATCTTTGACTAACTATTAATAGTATATTTTGTATAAACGACAAAGCTATATTTGTGGTTCTTAAGATGTGCTTATTTCAAAAACTGCTTACTACATATCGTTCAAATAAATTTCGTTGGAAGTTTTTATAACGATCTACAGCATATATATTTTTTTTGGATATGTCACTCTCTTACTTTAAAAGTTAGAGGGACACACACACCCATTGTACCACTTTGGAACCGTATATCTTTCAAACGATGGACTTTGTGAAACAATGGTTTTAGGAACCTCAAGTAATTTTTAACCACCCATTTTCCACATCAGTTCCATGTATGTAACGTCGTAAAGCGGTTCACAGAATACATCTACCCACCAATTTTCAAATGTGTAAACTGAATAGTTCCGGCATAAAGTGGCTATGACATACGGATAGACTGACAGACATAGCGCGTCTATAATAATACCGTGTTGTAAAGTGGTTCACAGAATACATCTACCCACTAATTTTCAAATGTGTAAACTGAATAGTTTCGGCATAAAGTGGCTGTGACATACGGATAGACTGACAGACATAGCGCGTCTATAAGGATACCGTGTTTAGGCATTTTTGACTACGAAACTGTAAAAATACTGTTTACAGAAAGGTTTTAAATACTTCTTGCGGTTATATTTCTTATTAGTCTCTATGAACAGAATTAAAACGAAAATTACTATCAAACGATGAAGGACTTTTGTGTTACTCCGAATGTAACGTGATCGAAGCCGCGGGCAAAAGCTAGTAATATTATAAAGCTGAAGAGTTTGTTTTTTTGAACGCGCTAATCTCAGGAACTACTCGTCCGATTTGAAAAAATCTTTCATTGTTAGGTAACCCATTTATCGAGGCAGGCTCTAGCCTATATAACATCACGCTATGCGCTACTGGAGCGGAGCAGTGCCCTAAATAACGCGGGTGTAACCGCGGGCTCATCTAGTTTACTGATACTTATATAGATAAAAGTGAACGCCTACACAGCAAAGGTTACTCAAACTTGTTCAATTAAGATTCCAGTAACTATGAGTAACTTTTTTCTAGATGATGTTTCGTTAGATTGTGAGAAAAGTAAGGCCAATGAGAATAATCGAGGAAAAGTATTTGGTGATTGTGTTCTAAGTTTGTAGGAATTTGTTTAAAGATAAAGATAATTTATTTCGTTTAAACATGAGTGAACAATACAATACATTGCATGTCAGATGTTGTAGGTAGTGTGATGTAGCTACATGTCTTACCATAGCGGTGTACAAAATTGTGTAAATATGAAGACAAGAACGTTTATATTATAACAATTAAAATCTTTATAACTATACGGTAATTTGGTACTAATATATTATTAATATTACAACGATCTAGGAAATAATCACTGGTACAATATTAGCATTAAATTATATAATTAGATATGTACTATCGACAGCAGCCACGGTTGACCATTTTAGAAAAATTTTCGCTTGGACATGTTGACTTTAAGTGACTCCGCCCTTAATTTTGTTAACGAATCAAAGTGGAATCGTCGAACAAAAACGTGTACTAACCGTTTGTTTTTATGACTTTTCTTACTTTTGCCAGATGATATCATATTTGGACAATTGTTATCTTGACTTGCAAGGAAACAAACTTTTTAAACACAATTTTTTTTTACCCAACTTCCAACCATGAGCCCACAAGAACTTGAATACTCTTGAGCGGTCATTAATTATTTAGGTCATTTAGTTTAAGCATTGCTAGGTAAACTTAATCATTGAAATAGGTAGGTTTAATTAGTCATTTTTTGCTTAGAAAGATGTAACGTAGCTACCTAGTTATTAATTTAGTATTAGTAGGTAACTTTTAAATTACAATTTTACTGAGATTGAGACGGAGGATCTCAGGTAGGATGTCGGGGTTCAAGAGAAACACTGCTAGGCTGAACAGGTTCTTTATTATGTCTCACTACCGCTTACATACAGTATGACCGAACTAGGTAAGCACTGGCCTGAGCTGGCTGGAGTGTAGACTCCTGCTGCTCTCCGACGCTCGCAGGGTAGCTGCTCGAAGGGTCGCCGATGAGCTGGCCAAGGTGCGCAGGCAGCTCTGTGGTCGATGTTCAGGCTGAGCGGGTCTCAGGCGGTGCAGCCGATGTGGGTCGAGCGGTCAGGTTCAGGTGTCCGTGGCCTGGCTGTAGGAGCTCGTAGGCAGGAACGGAGGCTTGGGTGGCAGCTGGCTAGTAGCGGCACGGCGCCAGCAGCTCGTGACTTGTAGCCCGTAGGAAGAACGTCAGCCCGTAGGAAGAACGTCAGGTGCAGTGAGCTCGTAGGGTGAACTGGAAACAGCATAGAGAATACACAACAACCGGTCAGGAACAGGCTGTCCCTAGATCGGCTGTTATGCTTAGGAGACACAGATACTACAGACAGAACATATAGGCACACAGACAACTAGAATATGCTTACCCCCAGCGGGACAGTAGATAGGAAGTAGAATGTAGAATAATCGCGAGGTGTAGCGGCAGCGTTCCGATGTCTAGGGAAAGTGACCATTCTACGACGCGCACCCATCTTATATAGGCATAAATCTATGACTCACAACTGCCTTTGGCTAGTGAATATGACCATATTTGGTAATATTGCGAACGATGTCTGGCTAAGCTGGCGTTAAGCGCCTGCGAGATATTATAACGCAATACGTGTAGTATTACGTTACAATACCCCGCTCTGTACAGCAGGATTTTTCGTGTCTAGACAAGAAAAATCCGTCTAACTAAGTCCTCCGAACTTCTGTAGACAGTGCTAAGTAGATAGTGACTATGAAACTCAAACTGCAGGTAGGTACAATGAAAGAATCTAGTTAGGTTAGGAATCAGTGTAGTTAATTAGTTTTAAATCTTTAATGTGCCAACTGCCAATAGATTTACCCGACGAATCCGCTAATTCGTATACTAGTGGTGACTTTTTAGCAATAATAGTACACTTGGTAAACTTAGGAGCTAGTTTTTTTCCAAATGATTTGTCGTAGGTTCTTTTCCACAAAGTATCACCCACGTTAAACCCAGCCAGTTTACGACGTAAGTTGTATGTGTGTGTATATAAAGTACCATTGTTTTGGTGTTTATGTGCGACACAAGTATCACACGAAGATATAAATTTAGTGATGTCAGCGTGCATACCAGGCCAATAATAACGCTGCGCTAAACGTTTATACGTAATAAAAATACCTAAATGACCCGCAGCGAGTTCCGAATGGTTTTCTTTGATAGCTGTAGATCTATCCGAGGTATGTAGGACCTCTTTCCAATCGAATACTTTACGCAGTGTACATTTAGATACCATATATCTGTACAATTTATCATTCCTGATAGAATAATTAGGGAAAGATGTAGGTGAGTTTTTACTGCCATTGTAGATTGTAGTATACCACTGATCCGAGGTTATAGTAGTCGCGTTATCAGTGTTAGTATCAATAGCTGACACGGTAGCATTAACTTTATTAGGCAAGGAATTACTACGAGAGTAATTATTATATAAAGAAACAGAGTTAATATAGTTTGGTAACAATTTAAATCTTTTCCAGAAGTCAATACCTAAAATTAACGAACTAGTAACTTCTGGAATTACGTACGCTTTTAAATAACAACTTTTATTTTTAAAAGTGGTGGGTAGGTTGATATAGCCGATCGGTGTCAAACGATGACCACCCGCCGATCGAAAAAATATAGTAGGGTTGCCACACTTATTCAAAGGGAGATTAGTTTGAGAAATAATTTTTATATGAGAATTATTGCCCAATATAGTCACGGCAGAACCTGAGTCAAGTAAACCAGTAAGGGGTAGATTCTTAATGGTTACATTAACATAGGGTCGAAAATCAGTATTAGGTTTTTGATCTCGGGTCGCAGCCACAGAATGACTAGAAAAATACACTTTTAGAGTGTTCAGCCAATTTTTCCAGTCTTCCTTGTCAAAATATTTAGGTTTAGAAGATGTACAAACGGTAGGGTTTGTCATCTTATTTGACGAACGACGATCCGAATAAATTAGTTTTTTTGAAAATGATTTATTTTTACAGGTAGGACAATTTACGAATGTGACATCCCTAAGGCCACACTTAAAACATATCGGATAACGTTCTCGCTTGCACGTCCCTAGTGAGTGATCAGTTGAACGACAGCGTGGGCAAAATACACACCTCTTATTAGTTATTTTTGTAGGAACAGCTGATTTAGATATCATGTTGACATTATAGTGTTGCGGGTTAGGCACGGGTGTATCGTTCGGTTCGACATTTATAGATGCGACAGAAGCGTAGTTTTTTAGTTTAGACGGTTTATAGTACTGTGAATTATTATAGTGACCGTGCGTGTCCTTTTTATTTATGTAAGCTAAATCAGGTGCTACTGTGTTAGACGTAGGGTAACTAGGTTCGTGAAATTGTGCACTTAAACACTGGAACCTCTCATAGTTTAGACATAGTGTTTTTAGAGTGTCTATAGTGTCTATAGCCGTAGTACATGAAGCTAGTACTGTAGAATAACACGGTCTAATATTGTGAAGCAATATATTTAATTTTTCCTGTTCGGTTAGTACCGTGTTCGGTGACAATCGCGCAAAAAGTTGGAACATAATTGATAAGTAGATGATTATACCCTCAGTTTGCCCTTGAGTACGATTACGAATTTCGGCTAAAAGTTTATAATCATAGTCGTACGGTGTAAGATCAGCTGTGAGTTTACTAGCTAGTTCGTCCCATGTAGAAATGGAATATTTAACACCGCGAAACCAGTGTAACGCATTACCAGTAAAAATTTCGGACGCGTAATCGAATAATCTATTGGCAGGTAGATTTCTAACCGTCTTAAATTCCGTCACGCGTTTTAGAAATTCACGAACGCAGCCTGTTCCGTCGAATTTGAGTTTCGATAGTTCGCCAACCCTCAAATGCTCACAGTGGACAGTTACCGGAGTCGACGCTGCCTGTGCAGGGGTTGAATCCGTGCAAGTCATCGTGGCTCCGACTTCCGCCGACGGAACATTCGAGTGTTCTATCTTAGATAGCTCTGCCGACAGCATCCGAAAGCGTTCAGTCAGGTTGGATATTTTCTTGCCGTATTTAGGTTCGGATTTGTCTAATCTGCCCAATCTGTGGTAGACCTGGTTGTGCAAAGCCGTAGTTCGCTTAGCCAAGTTGTGGTCGTATAGCTCCTTAAGGGAAGAGATTCGCGAATCTAAATCGGTAACTGACAGGCTAGCTCCCTTGAAGTCGTCTGCTATGTCTAGGCCTGACTCTAGGATTTCGTCATTCGGAATCAGCTTGAGTAGTTTAGGTAGCTGCTTCCGTAAACCTAAAACAGAGGTAGCCGGCTCCTCTCCGCGAATAGCGACCTCGTAGGCCAATTCATTTTTATTAAGTAGAAAGTACTTGATAGGGTTAGTGCTCATGATGATATAAAATAAGTATTATAGAAAAGAACGTAAGTATATTACAGCCCTCTGTGTGCAATAGTTCTGCTTTACAAAGAAACTACGACGATTCGGTGTAAAAATGTAGACAATAGATAGTGACTTGCAAAAATAAAAAACGGTTATTTCAAATTGCGAACAGTAACGTAGGGAATCGGTAGTTGAAATTTTAATTAGACAATAGTAAGATAACACATAATAGGTATACAAGAATAGAAATTAAAGATAGACAGCAATACACAGATACACACAAGTTAGATAGTACGTACCGGTTCGCTGATGTCTGCACCTCCTCGTTTACAAGACTGACCTCCTAAACAAGAACAACTGCAGTAATTGGAAGTGAGACAAATAGAGTTGGGCGCCACTGAGACGGAGGATCTCAGGTAGGATGTCGGGGTTCGAGAGAAACACTGCTAGGCTGAACAGGTTCTTTATTATGTCTCACTACCGCTTACATACAGTATGACCGAACTAGGTAAGCACTGGCCTGAGCTGGCTGGAGTGTAGACTCCTGCTGCTCTCCGACGCTCGCAGGGTAGCTGCTCGAAGGGTCGCCGATGAGCTGGCCAAGGTGCGCTGCGCAGGCAGCTCTGTGGTCGATGTTCAGGCTGAGCGGGTCTCAGGCGGTGCAGCCGATGTGGGTCGAGCGGTCAGGCTCAGGCGTCCGTGGCCTGGCTGTAGGAGCTCGTAGGCAGGAACGGAGGCTTGGGTGGCAGCTGGCTAGTAGTGGCACGGCGCCAGCAGCTCGTGGCTTGTAGCCCGTAGGAAGAACGTCAGCCCGTAGGAAGAACGTCAGGTGCAGTGAGCTCGTAGGGTGAACTGGAAACAGCATAGAGAATACACAACAACCGGTCAGGAACAGGCTGTCCCTAGATCGGCTGTTATGCTTAGGAGACACAGATACTACAGACAGAACATATAGGCACACAGACAACTAGAATATGCTTACCCCCAGCGGGACAGTAGATAGGAAGTAGAATGTAGAATAATCGCGAGGTGTAGCGGCAGCGTTCCGATGTCTAGGGAAAGTGACCATTCTACGACGCGCACCCATCTTATATAGGCATAAATCTATGACTCACAACTGCCTTTGGCTAGTGAATATGACCATATTTGGTAATATTGCGAACGATGTCTGGCTAAGCTGGCGTTAAGCGCCTGCGAGATATTATAACGCAATACGTGTAGTATTACGTTACAAGATAATGACTATATTGTTGTTTTATTTATTTATTTCAAGGTAGCTTTATTAATTTACCTAACAGTAAATTATACAGCGTTAAATATTACAATGTTATTGTTTATTATTTTGAAACTGTGTCATTTAACTAAACCTACAAATGTAATTGTTTATTACTAAAATAAACATTAGTGGTTCTATATCCTTTTCGGAAAACATAAAACAAAGATTTGTTAACAAGACGCATCTCTTTTTTATACAATGGACTGCACACATGTTGGTATATTTTTATGGACTGAACTCATTCAGATAAAAGATTATGTAGCCGACCTACGGCCTATTCAAATATTATCATTGTTCTCTAAATAAATAGGTAAGTAATAAAATATATTTGAAACCTTCTAGTCGTTTTGATTCGTTTGATCATAGCAACTTCAGAACATAACCGATATTAAATTGCTGATTCCTATTTGATAATGTTTATACTTTGTATAAATAATCAATCCCGGCGTTCTTTTGGCAGCTGAGGTCTTTCTTTGTCATGAAAGTACGGGTACGGTGTTGTATAGACTTATTATTTGGTTAAATTCGTTTTGGTCTCTCTAGTGTAAAACTAAGGCGATACAAACTGGTCTCAGTTGAGTTTGTATCGCCTTAGAATCAGTAAACAAATGTAAAGTGTAAAAAAACTCAAACAAAACATAGGGGCGTGTCACGGGTGGCCTAACAAATGTTGGCGTGTGCTATGCGATTTTAACCATAGGAGTGGTAAACCGTCGCTGCTGTCGATAGTACTTGTCAAGATTTATATTGTATCATAAAATGGAAACAGTAACAGGATATCATAGATGTCGAGACAATAAATAACAAATTAAAAAATTAAGATTGATTGATATAATTATGGAGGGAAAATTATGTTACAATTAAGAAATAAAATATCATAAACATGTCCAATTAGATCATAAATTTACTAGATATATACCACGTACCTTTGTTTGGAGTAACCGATATTTCGGCACTGTTGCAAGCGCCATGTTCACGGATGTACTGAGGGTATTGCGGGTGGATGAATGTTACGAGCAAGTATAACGGTCTACCCGCTTTCTTACTCGTTTTTTGCGTACAACACCACTGTCACTGTTTTCACTATCGCACTGTACCCGATCACGACATACTACACTCACTACGTCAGCTCGCGGTTTGAGTTTTTCCGTTTCACGGGTTTTACATAGACGCACCACTGGATGCCAGATACTCGACAGTTGAAACCCATCCTCTCTATTGAAATTATTAAACTTTTTGATTTCAATAGCCTCCCTAACCATTCGAGGTATGTAGTGGCGTTCTGTCGAAAGCACCTGAGGGTTGTGTAACTCAATCCAGTGGTCGGTACCCGAGTCTAAAAGGTGTTGAGCTATGGCTGACTTATGTGGCTCGTTATTTTTGACTGCCCTGATGTGTTCCTTTATCCGGCAAGAGATGGTGCGTTTCGTTTGTCCTATATAGGAACTGCCACAGCTGCAGTCAACTTTGTATACACCTGGCTTTTCTAATGGAAGACTGTCTTTCGGCGTTCTTATATATTGAGACAGTTTCTTAAAAGGAGTGAAAATAGTCTTTACTGAAACTTTGTTAAGAATATTGGCGATCTTATCTGTCACTCCTTTGACGTACGGTAAGTACGCTGGGTGTCGTTCAACCTTGAAGTCCAGGTGTTTTTTAGTATGTCTGGGTGGTCCGATTCGCCTACCGTATCCGTTTTTGTGTAGAACGTCGCTTAAATGCGAAAGTTCCTTACCCAAATGTTCATCGTCACACAAGCTGTATGCCCGGTCGGTAAGCGACGTTATAACGGAATTCAGTTGACGTGGGTGATGATGTGAGTCGGCGTGTAGATAGCGATCTGTGTGTGTTGGCTTTCTGTATACAGAGTGGCTTAATGAACCGTCATCCCGTACGCCAATCATAACATCGAGGAACGCCATTCTTCTGTCCCTTTCGATTTTATAGGTAAAACTCATTTTACTGTGGATGCTGTTTAAATGTGCCAAGTACTCTTGAACCATCTCTTCATCGCCTTCCATAACACAGAAAATGTCGTCTACGTACTGTTATATCCCTAAAGTGTATGGCTTTGTGCTTACCCTATGCAGACCAAAGGCTTGGTCAGCAATCCGCGTTCTAATCTGTAGTATGATGCCCACTTTCAGACAGTCGGTCCTTAATCCCCAAACGTTCAAGACGTCTACCGAACTCGTCTATTTTTATAAATAATCCTTAACATTAAACTAAACGAAATAAATCTTTTTTTAAAAAGTCTATCGTTTAAATCCGGATAACATTTGGTGGCAGCGGTGGGATTCCGAAGGAGTCCCCTATACGTCTCTGAAAAGTCCAAAATATACGCGAGTGTGTGTGTTGAGTGTACTTGCCGATTCCAACTACGTATATACTTACCGTGCTGTTGTTCCGGTGATTCTTTGTACGTCGCGACCGTGTTCTAGAAAGGCCCATTGCTGCGCACTGTTCGTGCTGCAGCCGGTCTCTAACCTTGAACCTGCAAAGTATACCCTCTGTCACGCGTAGCCTAACGCTGTGACCGGTGTACCATTCCCGACGAGAAAATACCAACCAGACGGCGATATTTTCACGGCATCATCCTTACATCCGGTCCAGGAATCCAGGACTTACCAGGGAGTGACGAGAATGAGGCGTGGTGAACTATTGCTGTAAGTGAAACTATTCCTTAACTTTGATCCTGAGACTGCGGTGAAATCGTCGAAATATCCTGAAATCAAAGTGTTCATTTATCCGCTCCGTGTAACATTCGTGTTTTCAGTGTTCCAGTGTAGAATGTATACTACGTTAAATAACTTTTATTCATTATAACGTTCTTATAATTATAAAACCAAATAAGTTGCATCGAAGTGGCTCTTATCTAAGTCACAGTTCTACTCAGACCGTTCCCAGTAACGCCTACGCACATCATACCTTTGTTATCGGCTCTGTTCAGAATACTATACAAGCGTTTGCGTTCGGGTTTGGTTTAGATTTATTTTAATTTAGTTATATCATATTCTTTTCTTTTAAATTAAAATGGCAAAATCAGATTCTAAGAAAGATGTTAAAGAATTAAGATCTGAAGAGGAAATTTCCTTAAAACGTTGTGTTGAAATTCATTAAACCTTTTAACGGTGACAGAGAGAAATTAACTGCTTTCCTGAGAAATTGCGACAGCGCAATTTCCTTAGCGTCTTCATCCCAGGAAGATGTAGTTTTTAAATATATTTTAAGCCAACTAGAAGGGAAAGCCGAAACAGCCTGTTCAATTAAAGATTTTGAGACGTGGTCATCACTTAAAGAATTCTTAAAAAATCAATTTGGAGAGCGCAAGCATTACGCTCATTTACTTACAGACTTGCAAAACTGTAGATAAAGCGCTCAGGAAACCGTCAGCCAATTTTCTCTACGTGTAGAGACCTGTTTACAGAAACTTTTAACAGAAGTAACCGTTTCAAATTCCAAAAAGAGCGAACTTGTTGGCAGATTAGCCGCTATGGAGGATCTAGCCCTCCATACTTTCACTTTAGGATTGCATCCTAGAATAGCGAACCTGGTCAGAAGTAGAGATCCTAAGAGCCTGAATGACGCAATAAACTGCGCCATATCAGAGGAGAAAATACAACAGTTTTCTTACCGTAACACTAAACTTTAACAAAACAAAAACTACTGAACCTTTTAATAAAAGAAATGACTCTTATAACCGCGTCCCACAAACACATAAACCTAATAATAACTACCAAAACACATCTTCTTCTCGCGATTCAATGTTTTGCAGATACTGCAAGAAGCAGGGTCACCTTCTTGAAAACTGCAAATTACGTGAATATAATAATAAAAGATTCTCTAATGGCCCTCAACCGTTTACCCCAATGCAACCTTCTACCTCTAAACCTTATCCTCGTGTGAACTTTGCTGAAAATGATGAAGAAGATGGTAAAGATGAAGTGGATGAATGCGTTGATAATAATTTAAACTAATAAATGTCCCGTCTAGGTATCGCGCGGGGCAATTCCCTATTACCCAAGTCGATACTATTTCCAACGGATTGACCTATGGACCGGGTAACCAGCCCCAAACTCAAGGTCATCCAGTCAAATCGACCAATGGACAGGGTAACCAGCCCCAAGCTCAAGGTCATCCAACCAAATCGACTAATGGACAGGGTAACCAG
Organism: Euclidia mi; assembly: GCA_944739405.2. NCBI lineage: Eukaryota > Metazoa > Arthropoda > Insecta > Lepidoptera > Erebidae > Euclidia > Euclidia mi. Next base: position 98,419,255 of record OX123182.2, read on the forward strand.
CCCCAAACTCACGGTCATCAAATCAAATCGGCCAATGGACAGGGTAACCAGCCCCAAACTCAAGGTCATCCAACCAAATCGACCAATGGACAGGGTAACCAGCCCCAAACTCACGGTCATCCAATTAAATCGACCAATGGACAGGGTAACCAGCCCCAAATTCACGGTCATCCAATCAAATCGACCAATGGAGAGGGTAACCAGCCCCAAACTCAAGGTCACCCTAATCCATTGAAACCTGCACAGATCTATGAAATTGTTACTCACAACAGATACTTACCCTATGTCAAAATTCAAACACCTATAAATCAAAACCCACTTACCTTTCTCATTGACTCCGGTGCATCCATCTGTATCCTGAAAAATAAATGTATTAGTAACAAAATAACGCTAAATGAAAACGATATTAAAATTAAAGGAATAGATTCAAAAAATGATCCTTTGAAAAGTATAGGCAGCCTAATGTTACAATTACAATTTAACCCACAAGTAAAACTACTACATACCTTCCATGTTTTTGACAACATTAATTTACCGTATGATGGCATAATAGGTAACGACCTATTCATGCATCATGGATGCCGAATTAACTATAATTTAGAATCTCTTGAAATAAATGATACCAATATTAAATTATCATTTGATGAACCTTCCTATAAGATCGAACCTCGCACTGAAAAGGTAATTGAGTGCTCGGTTAAAAATCCCGAACTAAAGGAAGGAATAATATTTGATCAACACATATCAAATTCTATCTTAATATCCAACTGTCTGGTTAAAGTAAAAACTAACAACAGAGTTAACCTTACAGTACTTAACACCTCTGACGAACCAGTTCAAATAAATTCTAATTTGTTACTTACCTTACATCCTATTGATTATAATCAACAATTTAATGGTAATGCCAATCCAAATAACAACGACGTTAATAATAGTATCGAAAGAACACAAAAGTTATTTGACCTCTTACGTATGTCTCACCTCAATGAAGAAGAATCAGAACTTCTGAAAGATATATGTAGTCAGTATGCAGATGTATTTCATTTATCAGGAGATCAATTGACCTGCACAGATATTATCAAACACGAAATTAAAACAACAACTTCCCAACCTATAAGTGTAAAATCTTACAGATTCCCCGAAATTCATAAAAATGAGGTCAAGACCCAAATTTATAAAATGTTAAACGAAAATATTATTAAACCCTCCAAATCTCCATGGTCTTCACCAATTTGGATAGTTCCAAAGAAGACAGACTCATCCGGGCAGAGAAAGTGGCGAATTGTCATAGACTACCGGAAGTTAAATGACATTACAGTTGGAGAAACTTACCCAATTCCTCAAATAAGTGAGATATTAGATCAGCTAGGTCAAAGCAAATATTTCTCAACATTAGACCTGGCATCTGGATTCCATCAGGTGCGAATGGATCCCGCTGATAGCCCTAAAACCGCATTTAGCGTCCCAGACGGTCATTTTGAATTCAACAGAATGCCGTTTGGGTTGAAAAATGCCCCTGCAACGTTTCAAAGAATAATGAATGCTGTACTATCGGGATTACAAGGCACACACTGTTTTGTGTACCTTGACGATATCGTTATATACTCCCATTCCTTGATTTCAAGCATCGAAAAGATCGCTTTAGTTTTTGAAAGATTGAGAACCTATAAACTAAAATTGCAGCCAGAGAAATGCGAATTTCTCAGAAAAGAAGTGGCTTACCTAGGTCACATTATTAGCGACGAGGGAGTCAAACCTAACCCCGAAAAGATAAAAGCCGTAGTACAATTTCCTGTCCCTAAATGTCCGAAAGACATAAAGTCTTTTCTTGGACTAGCTTCATATTACCGACGCTTTATACCCGAATTTTCTAAATTTGCTAAATCCCTTACAGCTCTTCTAAAAAAGGATGTCCCATTTATCTGGACTAATAGTCAACAATTAGCTTTTGAACAGCTTAAAGATAAATTAGTTACAGCCCCAGTACTTATATATCCCGATTTCACAAAACCCTTAATTTTAACTTGTGATGCTTCTAATTATGCAATTTCTACAATATTATCTCAAGGAGAAGTCGGAAAAGACAGACCTATTGCCTATGCCTCCAGGACACTAAATAAAGCGGAATGCAATTATAGTGTCACTGAGAAAGAGTGTCTAGCTATCGTCCACGGCACCAAGGTATTCCGCCCATATCTCTTTGGACGTCGATTTAAAATTATAACAGACCATAAACCTCTTAACTGGCTGTTCAATTGTAAAGAACCCGGATCTCGCCTAATACGATGGCGTTTAAAGTTAGAGGAGTATGATTATGAAATCCAATATAAGAAGGGTAAAATTAATACAAATGCCGATGCACTCTCGCGATATGTAGTAAACCCAGTCCAACAGAATGATAATACTATACCTGATAATGTTCCATCGCAGCCTAATCCTGAAAATCCTGATGACTTACCTGTCGAAGAACCCGTAGTTAGTAGAGAGCGTGAACGTCCTCCTCCTCCTTTAAGTCCTGAAATTATAATTAGGGAAAACCCCGACTTACCTGAAATACTTGAACTACCCGATGACTTTGAGATTCCAGAGGATGTAGAACTCCCAGACGATTTTGATATTCCTACTCCACCATCCAATGAAACCATTAATATTAATAATGATAATTATTCTAAATGCTTAAAGACTATAAATAACAAATCAATTACATTTAATACCAAGATCCAAGAATATAATGAAAATTTGCTTAAAACTAAATCTAAATGCATCGTCATACCGACTTCTATTGATTTAGATGAGTCAAACCATTACGTCATAGATGTTCTTAGTAAACTTTCTGATTCTAAAGAATTTCTATCGAGAGAAAGAACACTCTATTCATACATAAAATTTGAAAAAGATAATATCACCTATTACTTTCTTTTTGTTAAAGTATATCACTACGATTCCAATAGTTATGAAGATATTTTTAAAAGTTTGAATATGTTAAAAAATGAGTTAATATCACAAAATGTCAACGAATTTAGTATCTCAGACTTCCGAAATCCTTTTGACTCTCATACTTTTATGAAAATATATAATATAATTATGTACCTATTTCATGACACTAACATAACGATAAATATTTATAAAAATACCGTAATATATCCTTCTATGAGCGAAATTACTAAAATTCTAAGAGAAAATCATGATCTCCCAATTGCGGGCCACCTAGGGTCAAATAGAATGTTAGGCAGAATCCAAGAAAAGTATTATTGGCGAAATATGCGCAGCGATATTGAAAATTATGTCCGCAAGTGTGAATTGTGTCAGACTAACAAAGCTTTGCGCAAAACTAACCGCGCTCCCATGCAAATCACTACAACTTCGACACAACCTTTTGAGCGAGTGGCTTTAGATATTGTGGGCCCCCTACCCGAGGCTGGCAACGCCAAATTAAAGTTCATTTTAACATTGCAAGATGATCTCACAAAATATTCGGCAGCTTATCCAATTTCAAATGCAACCGCAGAAGAAACTGCTGAATGCCTCGTTCATTTTATTGCTCAATTCGGCATTCCAAAGACCATCTTAACCGATCAAGGAACTAATTTCACGGCCGAATTGTTCAAACAAACATGCACATTTTTGAAAGTAAAACAACTTTGGTCTACCCCTTATCATCCGCAAACTCAAGGGGCACTGGAAAGAAGCCACTCCACTTTAAAAGAGTACCTTAAATCTTTCATAAACGAAAACCAAACCAACTGGCCTAGATTTGTCTATACTGCAATGCTCACCTATAATACAACTATTCACTCAACTACTCATTTCACCCCTTACGAGCTATTATTTGGTCATAAAGCCTCTATCCCATCCTCAATATATGAAACCCCTTTGGAACCTAGTTATAATACTTACGTTAGAGTTTTGCAGCAACGATTGAAACTTTCCCGTGAGAAAGCTATAGAAAACATTTTGAAATCTAAAACTATATCAAAAACCTATTATGATAAACATACAAAACCAGTCCAATACAAAGCTGGAGATATGGTTTATGTAAAAAATCATTTACGTCTACGTAAAGCATTATCACCCATTTGGAAAGGCCCTTTTAAGGTTGTCCGTATAAATGGCAACAATACCCTTACTTTACTCATGAATCGTAGACACGTAAAGTATCATTACGATGAGATTAAGTTGGCAGAAGTCAACATAGAATGATAAAACTTTATTTTATTTTACTACCAGATTTACACTTTTACTTTACATTTTACTATCTAACTATACAATTAACATTTATATTATTTAATACAAGTTTTACATTACTAGATTAAGTGATAGAATATGTCGCCTTTCAGAATTGCCGCAAGGAGCATCTGCGTTCTTGCTGCAGATGTTATACAACAGATAGACAAAAGCCCAGGCATCTATTTCGAAACGTCAGGCACCGTTAAAATTTCTAATGAATATCTACATGTTTTAGTTCCTATTGACATTGGGTATATTAAACCGCATATTGATAACATTAAAACTGTTTTAGGAACTGCTAGATTCATTTGCCAACAAAATGAATTGAATGTTTCTAAATGCCATAACTTTCTCCAACCCTTAGTGCCGCGTCTTGATAGTATTCTAAGAGATTACAGTGCCATCTCTCATCTCATTACTGAAAGAGATAAAAGGTCACCATGGTTTGCTGGAATTGGTACTATGTTCAAACAAATTATAGGAACGATGGATGAAGATGATGCGATGAAATACAATAACGCCATTCAAACTTTAAATGATAGCAATAAAAAATTGGCATCCTTAATAAAGGATAATGTTTTAATGACTAATACAGCATTACACCATTACAATGAAACATTAAAAATAATAAACATTAATGAAGCCCGTTTAAATGACGCTATTGATTCATTGGTCATAAGTTTTAAAAACGCATCTGAAATAAATTCAAAATTGTATTCCGAAATTAAACTAAATGAAATATATAATGAATTATCATCCTCTCTACTTACCTTGTCATTCAGAATCGAAAATGTTGTAAATGCTATAATGTTTACAAAAAGTCATTCTATACATCCATCTGTGTGAACACCTAAACAACTGTATGATGAACTAGTAGACAATATTAGACACTTAGATAAACATAAAGAACTACCTATCAGCTTAAGTCTTAATAATATACATACTATAATTGATGTAGCCAAACTGTCATGTATCTTCGTAAACAATAAAATAGTATACATTATAAAAATACCCTTAGTTAATAGAATAGAATATAGTTTATTTAAACCGATTCCTATACCAATTCCACATGACAACCAGCAACCAAACTCTTATGCAATGGTGTTACCTAATTGTAAATATGTAGCTATAAGTAGTGATAAGAATACATATATATGTTTTAGTGATTTAAGAAAATGTATTATAGCGGGTAACCAAATATTCATATGCAACGACATTGATATACATTCAATTCAAAATTATCCGATTTGTGAAACAGAAATGCTATGTAAAATACCTATTAAATTACCACTTCAATGTAAAACCAAATTAATTTTCGGACAAATTGACATCTGGCAAGAATTGAAAGGTAATAGATGGCTATTCGTTGAAACTGAACCTCTTAAACTAATAGTCGAGTGTCAGACAACAACATCAGAGTACAAACTTTTGGGTACAGGAATATTGAACCTAAAATCAAATTGCAAAGCTTACAGTAATAATAAAGAATTTATAACTAAATCTAACGTTACGATAACAATAAAACCAATATTATCAGACTTTAATTTAATTGATGACCCTTGTTGTGATAAAGATAAATTTAATTTACTTAAACCAAAATTAGAGCCTGTAAAGCTTTTAAATGCAAACTTAGATAAAATCACAAGTATTACAAACAATCAGTTCATGACAGATATCAATGAAATTATAAATAAACCTAGCCCGCTAATAGAATATAAGTCTTACTATCCTATAATGACTATCTTTGTGACAACTATAATTATAATCATTGTATTGTATAAGTTCTTAAACGGATTCGGTAAATGTCTCAAACGTAAACAAATCAATATAACAGATTCCGGAATAGCAACAGACGATAATCAGGAATTGGAACAAATACCAATTCCGCGAATTAGAATAGATTCCTAAAACTTAGCACTAAAATGTGTAAGTTTCCTCTTGTTGGGGGGGTTGTTATATCCCTAAAGTGTATGGCTTTGTGCTTACCCTATGCAGACCAAAGGCTTGGTCAGCAATCCGCGTTCTAATCTGTAGTATGATGCCCACTTTCAGACAGTCGGTCCTTAATCCCCAAACGTTCAAGACGTCTACCGAACTCGTCTATTTTTATAAATAATCCTTAACATTAAACTAAACGAAATAAATTTTTTTTTTTAAAGTCTATCGTTTAAATCCGGATAACAGTACCGTTTCCAAATTTTTACACTTAATGGGGCAGTAGTAATGGCTTGGTTTTCAAAATGTTCCATCCATAGGTTGGCTACCACTGGAGCTACCGGGCTGCCCATCGCTACGCCATCAATTTGTAGGTAGTACTCACCTCTGTATAAGAAGTAATTCGTGGTCAGGCAATGATGTACCAGGTCGGCATATACCTCAGCAATATGGTCCTCACTGATCCTACGTCTAATTACCTCCATGCAGTCTGTTATAGGTACGTTTGTGAAAAGCGATTCTACGTCGAAACTGACCATCACTTCTTTATCACTAACGTTACTCTGCCGTAGAATCTCAATGAAATGTCGGGAGTCTTTGACATACGATGTTGTTCTACCCACCAATGGTCGCAGGACCTTAGCTACATGTTTAGCTAGTTCATAAGTAGGTGAATCTACTTGACTGACTATAGGCCGTAAGGGAACGTTGTTTTTGTGCACCTTTGGCAAACCATACAGTTTAGGGGGTAGAACATTACGTGGTCGCAATAAATGGGTCACCGTATCTTCATCGATCGCGTGCTGGCACTCCTTGATCAGCCTTTGGGTACTACGGTTCAATCTAGCGGTCGGGTTATAATTTATCTTTTTATACGTGTTGACGTCACTTAGTAAATGACGCATTTTTTCGTCATATTCACTAACGTTAATGACTACCGTCGCGTTACCTTTGTCAGCTTTTAGGACAAGTACGCTCTCATCTTCACGGAGTTCACGTAATGCGACACGTTCAGCCACGGTAGTGTTAGGCTGAGGAAGCTTTGCTCGACGTAAACAGACAGCAACGTCTTGTCGTAAAACTTCGGCCTCCTCGGACGGTATTTTATTCCGTCGGATAACCTCCTCAACTGTGCCGATCACTTTTTCGTAAGGAACATGACTAGGTGTTGGGGCGAAATTTAACCCTTTCTCTAATATATTGAGTGCAGCCTCCGTCAACGTTTTATCGGATAGATTTATAACTGTGCGTTCAATATTTGACTTTTCTTGGTGGGAGGTAGATGGATTTTGTTTCATCATTAAGAATTCAAACTTACGGTCTTGTTTCAAGGCACTAAGTTCTCGCGAACGCTGTGCCTGTAGATAGGTGATGCGATCACAGTTATCAAAATCATCTATTGTCAACACTTCACTGCACTTCAGATGTATTTTATACAACTCCGCTTGTATTTTGTCAAGTTTATAACGGGTGTTGGCGATCAACTTACGCAATAGTTTAACACTCGCATTACGTAGAATGCCCGCGGAACCGTGACCCATTATAACCCGACCGCTAGATTGAACCGTAGTACCAAAGGCTGATCAAGGAGTGCCAGCACGCGATCGATGAAGATACGGTGACCCATTTATTGCGACCACGTAATGTTCTACCCCCTAAACTGTATGGTTTGCCAAAGGTGCACAAAAACAACGTTCCCTTACGGCCTATAGTCAGTCAAGTGGATTCACCTACTTATGAACTAGCTAAACATGTAGCTAAGGTCCTGCGACCATTGGTGGGTAGAACAACATCGTATGTCAAAGACTCCCGACATTTCATTGAGATTCTACGGCAGAGTAACGTTAGTGATAAAGAAGTGATGGTCAGTTTCGACGTAGAATCGCTTTTCACAAACGTACCTATAACAG
>OX123182.2:98427526-98633473 GCA_944739405.2 Euclidia mi
CCGACCGCTAGATTGAACCGTAGTACCCAAAGGCTGATCAAGGAGTGCCAGCACGCGATCGATGAAGATACGGTGACCCATTTATTGCGACCACGTAATGTTCTACCCCCTAAACTGTATGGTTTGCCAAAGGTGCACAAAAACAACGTTCCCTTACGGCCTATAGTCAGTCAAGTGGATTCACCTACTTATGAACTAGCTAAACATGTAGCTAAGGTCCTGCGACCATTGGTGGGTAGAACAACATCGTATGTCAAAGACTCCCGACATTTCATTGAGATTCTACGGCAGAGTAACGTTAGTGATAAAGAAGTGATGGTCAGTTTCGACGTAGAATCGCTTTTCACAAACGTACCTATAACAGACTGCATGGAGGTAATTAGACGTAGGATCAGTGAGGACCATATTGCTGAGGTATATGCCGACCTGGTACATCATTGCCTGACCACGAATTACTTCTTATACAGAGGTGAGTACTACCTACAAATTGATGGCGTAGCGATGGGCAGCCCGGTAGCTCCAGTGGTAGCCAACCTATGGATGGAACATTTTGAAAACCAAGCCATTGCTACTGCCCCATTAAGTGTAAAAATTTGGAAACGGTACGTAGACAACATTTTCTGTGTTATGGAAGGCGATGAAGAGATGGTTCAAGAGTACTTGGCACATTTAAACAGCATCCACAGTAAAATGAGTTTTACCTATAAAATCGAAAGGGACAGAAGAATGGCGTTCCTCGATGTTATGATTGGCGTACGGGATGACGGTTCATTAAGCCACTCTGTATACAGAAAGCCAACACACACAGATCGCTATCTACACGCCGACTCACATCATCACCCACGTCAACTGAATTCCGTTATAACGTCGCTTACCGACCGGGCATACAGCTTGTGTGACGATGAACATTTGGGTAAGGAACTTTCGCATTTAAGCGACGTTCTACACAAAAACGGATACAGTAGGCGAATCGGACCAACCAGACATACTAAAAAACACCTGGACTTCAAGGTTGAACGACACCCAGCGTACTTACCGTACGTCAAAGGAGTGACAGATAAGATCGCCAATATTCTTAACAAAGTTTCAGTAAAGACTATTTTCACTCCTTTTAAGAAACTATCTCAATATATAAGAACGCCGAAAGACAGTCTTCCATTAGAAAAGCCAGGTGTATACAAAGTTGACTGCAGCTGTGGCAGTTCCTATATAGGACAAACGAAACGCACCATCTCTTGCCGGATAAAGGAACACATCAGGGCAGTCAAAAATAACGAGCCACATAAGTCAGCCATAGCTCAACACCTTTTAGACTCGGGTACCGACCACTGGATTGAGTTACACAACCCTCAGGTGCTTTCGACAGAACGCCACTACATACCTCGAATGGTTAGGGAGGCTATTGAAATCAAAAAGTTTAATAATTTCAATAGAGAGGATGGGTTTCAACTGTCGAGTATCTGGCATCCAGTGGTGCGTCTATGTAAAACCCGTGAAACGGAAAAACTCAAACCGCGAGCTGACGTAGTGAGTGTAGTATGTCGTGATCGGGTACAGTGCGATAGTGAAAACAGTGACAGTGGTGTTGTACGCAAAAAACGAGTAAGAAAGCGGGTAGACCGTTATACTTGCTCGTAACATTCATCCACCCGCAATACCCTCAGTACATCCGTGAACATGGCGCTTGCAACAGTGCCGAAATATCGGTTACTCCAAACAAAGGTACGTGGTATATATCCCGAAAGACAATTTAAAGCAAGTTTAAATGACCACGAAAGTTTAAATTCCTATATAAATTTACTAGTCAGGTGGATTAATTCGGTACAAAAAAAGAAATGTCATAATGAAAGTCAAACAATATAATTAATTAGCATCGGATAAGAATTCACTTATATTGTAATAACACTTAGTAGCTAGATATGTCTTTAAATGTTTTTTAAACAGTGAGATATTAAGTATTTTTATTTCATTCGGTATTTTGTTGAAAAGGACTGGTGCCATGCAAAATATGCTTTTGTGCATTAACGCAGTCTTGTGCTGTACTATACAAAGCCGCTCTTTATCTCGCCGATTGCGGTTATTGACGTCTGATAGTTTCTGAACCAAGTGTGGATTTGTTTTGACGAAAACTACTGCCTCATAAATATATAGCGCTGGTACGGTTAAAATGTTATATTGTTTGAAATATGGCTTACAGCTATCTCTAGGTCCAAGTCCAAACATTGCTCTTATACATCTTTTTTGGGATATAAAGACAAATTCCTTGTTGGTCGAGTTTCCCCAGAAAATGATGCCAAATCTTAAAATTGAGTCAACAGTTCCGTAGTATGCAGTGATAAGCGCTTCCTTGCTGATGATGGGCGCAAGCTTGTAGAGTGCATAAGCCGATGAGCTTAGCCTTTTGCTCAGTTGTTCAGTATGTTCTTTCCAGTTAAGGTTTTTATCTACAATTAAACCGAGAAATTTTGTTGTTTCCACATTTTTAATATGCGTTCCCTCATGATTGATGTTAAGATTGGGTGGCATAATTCGCTGACTGAAGAACATTAGATTTGTTTTGGTTAAATTAATCTTTAAGTTATTGTTGTTCATCCAGCTGACAATAGAGGCTATCGTATCATTAATGTCTTTTTCGTACGTATTAACGCTTCTACAATTAATTGCGACAGTGCTATCATCAGCAAATAGGCACATCGGAAAATTGGTGACTGTTGGGAGGTCGTTGATATATAGGATAAAAAGCAATGGACCTAAGACGCTCCCTTGGGGTACACCATATTTTATCGTACGCTTCTTTGACGCAAACACTTGTACCTTTCTTGAATCAATATCAATTTTTAAAATCTCAGTATATTGTATACGATTTTTTAGGTATGATGCGATCAAATTCAATATGTTGCCTCGTACACCGTACGTTTCTAATTTACTAATTAAAATGTCAAAATTTACATGGTCAAAGGCTTGCGTCATATCGCAATATAACGCACAGATGGGTGTTTTATTGTCTACGTGGGAGATTACATGTTTTAGGAAGTCAAAGATCGCCATATTTATAGTTTTCTTTTTGCGAAAGCCTTTTTGTGTTTCTGACAGGATATTGTATTTTTCTAGGTATTGATGTAGTTGCTCGTAGATATACTTTTCGAAAACCTTTGATATATTTGATATAAGTGCTATTGGCCTATAGCATTCCATATTTTGTTTGTCGTCTTTTTTAAAAAGTGGCTTTACAATGGCAATTTTCAATTTATCTGGGTAAACGCCAGAACTTATTGTGATGTTTATTATATAGCTAAGATGGCAGCAAATTTCGTAAGCTACATATTTAATTATTTTTGTACATAAACCATCGTACCCTACACTGGTTGTATTTTTAAAGCAAGTATAATCCTAAGTACATCAATTGGTGTACTCGGCTTCATAAACATTGATTTAGGACTGATAAAGTTAATTATTTTTTTGTACACAAGGTTATTTACGGGTTCTATTTTATCGATAAAAAAGTTATTAAAGGCTGTAGCAATTTCGAAGGCATCAGTAGTCACTTTATTTTTTATTTTCAAAGAATGAATATTGTGTTTTGGAATGTTGAATTTAGGTTCGTTGATAATAGCCCAGGTTGTCTTAGATTTGTTTTGAGCTGTTTTAATCTTAAAATTGTTTTGAGCAATTTGAGTCAGTTTAATAATTTTCTTGAATGTTTTAGCGTAGGTTTTGAACTTGTTTTTATTGAGCTGATTTCTATGTAGCCTGTATTTCCATAATAGCTTACGTTTCATTTTGCTGCATCTCTTTATCCCCCTTGATAACCACTGTGGTCTGCGATGGGTTCTTATTTTTATTAGTTTATATGGAAAGCAAGAGCAGTACAAAAATGTAAACATTTCACTGAAAGTGTTGTAAGCGATTTTAGGGTCTTCCGTGTGATAAATATCATCAAAAGAAAGACAGCGTAAATAATTTCTGAATTTTAACATATTTTCCTTGCTGTAATCTCGCCTTGTTATGTGCCAGTAATCAATAACACAAGTTTTGTTAACAGCAAATTCTAATAGTTGTGAAGTATGGTCGGACAAGCCAAATTCAATTACCCTTGCCTTGCATTTATTTCCTAGGTTATGGGCAAAGTTGTCAATGCATGTCCCGCTAGATAGTCTTGTAGGTTCATTTAATTCTAGTTTAAGATTGAAGTTAAGAAGTAGACATTCTAGTTCCAAAAGTGTACTAGTTCGTTTAATGGAATCGATATTGTAGTCGCCCGCAATTATGACATCTCTTTTAGACATTTTACTTAATACCATTAACATTTCCTGCAATCGTTCAAAAAATATCGTTAGATTGGCCTGCTTGGGTATTCTATAAATACATACAATAATTGTTTTATAATCTATAAGTTCCACAGCGCAACATTCAAACACCCCACGTATAGAAAATTTAGAAATGTCTGGGATTACCTTATAACGTAGTCTATTTTTTACGAGTATACAGGTACCTCCTCTCTTGGTTTCATTTCTACTAAAACATGTAGCCAAAGTAAAGTTTGGAATAAATAGGTGCTGCTGATTGCTGACTGTCATGAAATGTTCCGAAATACAAATAACATCTATTTCTGATTTATTTTCCTTTAATTCCTCTAGGCACACTGATAGCTCTTCGGATTTGTTTAAGAGTCCGGCTATGTTTTGATGTAGTACGCGCAGATGTTTAAAGCAGAAAAAACTGATCAGCCGAGACCTCCTTGGAAGTTCTTATTTGGTCTAGATTGTCTGAAGAGGAGCTTGATGTAGGCTTCACTGATGTTTCTTTTATCGCTTTTATAAGGCATGCAATATCTGCGAAAATCGTTTGCATGCCACGATTATTAACCAATCCTGTCTTATATCTGAACATGTTGTAATCATAAGTCAAGTTTTTGTTCGCGTCCAGGAAGTATGCATGTTCATGTGTTAAAATATCCAAGTAAAGCAGACTAATAAATGACTCAACTCTCCAGTTGTACATATTAGAATAATTTGTACACTTATAAGTTGGCGTACACAAGATCACATTTGTATTGTTACGAGCTGGGGTTCGTGATAAATTATATACACTATGCCAGAAAAACTGCACTTTATTTACTGACACAATAACACCAGATACACACACTTAATTTTCACTTCACTAATAAAACACACTATTCACACCACTAGAACAACACTAAACACTTCCGACTTATTTTCTCCTTCGCTTGATGTTGATCGCTTTCCGTATTCAATTGAACTGTCCTGTCTCGCGCGCTCTCGCTCTATTTATACTGGCCGGATAACATCACTAGCACATTCTAGATACTTCCACAAAACTGTCGATTAATCGCGAACAGTCTATGCTCGATACAGCAACGCCATCTAGTACAGAGTAGCTGAATTACCTTTAAACCACCGATACATTCAATCTCTTCTAGTACCCCCATTCACCGATAGATGGCGTAACACTGCCCCCCTCTTAAACGTGTTCGTCTCGAACATCGTTGGACCCATGGTAACGAGCCAACCGGTCCACATGAACAATCTTCGGTGCACCTTGCGACCCCTTCTGGATTCGATAGGTGACTTCGTTCATCCTGGTAATTATGCGATATGGCCCGTCCCATCTGGCTTGTAACTTAGGCGATTTTCCTTTGCTTCGTACTGGGTTATGAAGCCACACCAATGATCCCTCATCGAAGCCTTTATTGTTTGCCTTCCGGTCGTAGCGAGTCTTCATCTTCTCAGACATCTGTTGTCCAGATTCCCTGATGTGCTCGTATACGTCGTTCATCCTGTTGCGTAGCTCGGTTGCGTAATCCGTTATATTGCGTGGAGATTCTGGTGGAATACCGGTGATAAGGTCTGCAGGCAAACGGAGTTCTCTACCGAAATTGGCAAAAGCTGGTGTTACTCCTGTAGTTTCGTGGACCGCACTGCGATATGACAGGAGAAATGGTTGGATGTGCTTATCCCAATCTCTTTGTTTGCTCTCCACGACCTTCGCCAGGTACCTTTCCAGTGATTGGTTAAACCGTTCAACCATGCCATCTGATTGCGGATGATAAGCCGTGGTCCTGGTTTTATGTGCACCCATTACGCGACAAGTCTCCTTGAACACCTCGGATTCGAAGTTCCGGCCTTGATCGCTGTGGATTTCCAAGGGCACCCCGAACCGACAAAAGACTTCATGCACCAGCTTATCGGCCACTGTGGTAGCTTCTTGATTTGGGATTGCAAACACTTCAGGCCATTTCGTGAAGTAATCCATCACAACCAAGAAGTATTTGTTTCCGTCCTGGCTCTCAGGAAACGTCCCAGCGACATCCAACGCTATGCGCTCCCATGGAGCTCCCACATTGTACACCTTTAATGCACCTCTGCTTCGAGTATGTGGCCCCTTGACAGCCGCACAACTTGTGCATTTGCGGCACCAATCCTCGACGTCATCCCGATAGTGGAGCCAATAAAACCGCTCCCGGATCTTAGTAAGGGTCTTCTTAACTCCCATGTGACCTCCCGAAGCACCATTGTGATAGAGCTGCAAGACTTCCGGCACCTTAGTTTTGGGCACTACCATTTGCAAATGGCACTGGTTACCGCGAGCGTTTTCCCATTTGCGGCACAGAACTCCATCCTGGACGACCAAGCTTTCCCACTGTGCCCAATAACTTTTGGTGATGGGGCTCATTGCTGCGATATCACTCCATTTGGGCCTAGGCGCATCTGATTTCTTCCATTCAAGAATCGGCTGTACATCCTTGTCATCTTGCTGAGCACTCTGCAAAGCTTCTCTCCATTCGTCGCTTAGATCCGTCTTTAACATCCTCACTAGCGCTGCTTGCTTTGCTTCCTGTCGGCTACAGTGCTTGCACTGGTCGGGACACGGCCTACGCGATAGGGCATCTGCGTTACCATGGGACTTGCCGCTGCGATGTTGTATTACAAAGTCAAACTCTTGCAGTAGTTCAATCCATCTAGCTACTTGTCCTTCTGGGTCCTTAAATTGAAGTAGCCATTTCAGCGCTGCATGGTCGGTTCGCAGGTGGAATTTACGGCCCAACAAGTATTTGTTGAAATGCTGCAACGTCTTTACTATAGCCAAGAGTTCCCGCCTGGTGACGCAGTAGTTTCTTTCGGGTTTGGATAAGGTCTTGCTGAAGTATGCTATAACAACTTCTTGATCACCCTTCTTTTGTGACAGCACGCCGCCAATTCCGGTGTTACTGGCATCTGTGTCAACTAAGAACTAACAAAGAGGTCGAGCAATGTCAACAAAGTTCTTCACAAACCATCGATAGTAGGAGCATAATCCGAGGAATGCTCTGACCTGCGTTTTGTTCTCTGGAACTGGCCATTCCTTCACGGCAATGATCTTTTCCGGGTCAGTTTGAATACCGTTCACCGAGACCACATGTCCTAGAAAGTTCACTTGCCGTCTGAATAACGCGCATTTCTTCGGACTCAGCTTCAAATTAGCTCCTCGTATCTTTGACAGCACTTGCTCCAAGTTTCGAAGGTGATCCTGGAAGGTGCACCCCACGATGATGATGTCATCCAAGTAGACCAGGCAGGCGTCTCCAATCAGTCCCATAAGCACTCGCTCCATCAGTCTCTCAAAAGTAGCCGGAGCGTTGCACAATCCAAAGGGCATGACGTTAAATTGCCATAATCCTTTCCCTGTGGAGAATGCCGTCTTCTTCTTGTCTCGAGGATCTATTTCCACCTGCCAGTAGCCACTTTTTAGGTCTAAGGTAGAAAACCACTTCATCCCCGTCAGCGTATCCAGTGTGTCATCGATCCTTGGCAGCGGGTAGCTGTCCTTCTTCGTGATGTCATTCAATCGGCGGTAGTCTACACAGAAGCGCATGCTGCCATCCTTCTTCTTAACTAACACCACCGGAGAGCACCACGGGCTGGACGAAGGCTCGATTACGCCTTCTTTCACCATACCGTCGATCATAGCTTCTACTTCACGTTCCCGTGCCACTGGCACACGTCTTGGTCGCTGGCCAATCGGTGCTTCACTTCCCATGTTTATTTTGTGCTGGACTAGTGCTGTCTTCCCTATGTCGGCATCACTGGTCGAAAAAATATCGGCGAACCGGTTTAACATCTTCTTAGCCTTGGTCTTCTCTTCTTCTGACGGGGTACTTTGGCAGTCCTCCAAAAGTGAAGACACGTCGAATCGTGCAGCCTGAACCTTGGCGCTGGTAGGTTGCTCCTGACATCTACGCATCCAAGCCGCTCCTTCATAGGTGCCCAATTCCGTCCCTTTCTTGAGCAACACTTCCTTGTCACTCGCATTTAGTGCGCGTACTGATGAAACTTTGGTACCCCTTACCAAGGTTCGTGCAATCTTCCACGATGCCTCTTTCTCTAGGCCTTCGATAAGTACGCAGCAGTTCCCTCGACCAGAACTCCCGGGTAAACAAACCGGTACAACCGTTTCCGACCGCGGTTGAAGCGTGACATTCTTCAGGCAGTACACTTTTCCTGAAGTTGCGCCTTCCATGAAGACTTCTTCCGAGCCACATTTCAACACTCCCTGGTTAACATCGATCTCGCAGCGATACTCCCGCATGAAGTCTAGGCCCAGGATGCAGTCGTCCACTATATCGGCCACGATGACTTTGTGACGGTAAACTTTGTTGCCTAGCTTCAGATCCACCTCCATTTCACCTCGGACGGTTATGTGCTGACCGGTAGCTGCTCTCAGATTCACACATTTATTGTTCCTGAAGCAGCCCCGAAGAACCTGTCTTGCCAGATGGAAACCGACGACTGTCCGAGAAGCACCCGTGTCCAATGTCAGCTTGCATGGTGTTCTGTTAATTTCGCCTTCGATGATCAGGCTGTTCCCGTCGCATGATTGCGAGATCGAGATACTTGGGGCTCTTCCATTACCAGCCAGCACCCACCCCGCAGTCCTGGCTTCTACTCGTTTCCCTGCTCTCGCTGCCTGGCAGGCACATCAGGCGACCCCTTTGGGGGAGACAGGGTGTCACCAGGCTGCCTACGCTTTGGGCAGCTCAAGCGGATATGGCCTCTTTCTCCGCAGTTGTAGCACCGAGGTGACGACACAACTTCCCTGATGCGGTGACCTCGGTCGTCGCGTCGCACTGCTTCCACCTCCAGAGCGTGGGCTAAGGCGTCCTTGAGGTCCTTGAAGTGCCCAAGCCTCACTGCTGCTCTTACCTCCAGGTCCCGGATCCCATCCGTAAACGCCTGTACGAGGTTCCCATCAATAAGCGCAGGAGACGACTGGTATGCCTTCCTGACCAGCTTTTCCACCTCTAGAGCCCACTGCTGCAGAGTTTCTCCGTTGCGTTGTGTCCTGTCCTTCAGCTGAGCACGATACACATGTTCGAGGTGCGCGTCTCCGTACCTCGCCTCCAGCGCCTCAAGAAGCTTCTCGTAGGTGACGTCTTGTCCGAGTGCCTCCAACACTGTCAAGGCCCGGTCGCGAAGGCCCAAGGTTAGGGCGGTTAAGGCCTGTTCTTTGGTCCACCCATTCGATCGCATCACAGCCTCAAACTGGATCTTGTATGCAGACCATGATGACGAGCCATCAAATGGTGGAACCTTAAACCCACGAGGTGAGGGCACTACAGTCGCAGATGTCACTTCGTTGGATCCGAGCCCACGCAATCTCCTCTCCACTTCAGCGACACAGGTGTCGTGATGGTCGTGTACACGCTTCTCTATAGAGGCGACGCGAGTCTCAAGCTGGTCGTGTACGAGCTTCTCCACGTCGCTGATACGAGCCTCGTGCTGCTGAAGCTCCTCCTTTACCACCTTCAGGTCCTTCCCTACAGCGGCGCTGAGGTCTTTCATCACCACCAGCTGTTCCTCCAAACGGCGGGCCTGCTCCTCCTTGTCGCGCTGCAGGTGTTCCTCTAGGCGGCGCGCGTGCTCCTCTTGACGGCGAGCCTGCTCCTCCTTGTCGCGCTGTCGCTGTTCTTCCATGCGGCGCGCGTGCTCCTCCTGACGGCGGGCCTGCTCCTGCATGAACGCCATCAGAGCCGCGATGTCGGGCACCGTCACGGAGTGTGTGGCGCTTGCAGGCTCCACTGCAGCCGCGGAGTCGCCTGGTCCACCAGACGATGGAGTAGGAACATCTCCGAAGCGTCTCTGGTCCAGGTCTTGCTGGCGCTGGTTCCTGGTACGCACTCCTTCAGTTTCTTCTTTCGGCATAACCGGCATAATTTATCCCTTTCTTCTGACACCAATTTGTTACGAGCTGGGGTTCGTGATAAATTATATACACTATGCCAGAAAAACTGCACTTTATTTACTGACACAATAACACCAGATACACACACTTAATTTTCACTTCACTAATAAAACACACTATTCACACCACTAGAACAACACTAAACACTTCCGACTTATTTTCTCCTTCGCTTGATGTTGATCGCTTTCCGTATTCAATTGAACTGTCCTGTCTCGCGCGCTCTCGCTCTATTTATACTGGCCGGATAACATCACTAGCACATTCTAGATACTTCCACAAAACTGTCGATTAATCGCGAACAGTCTATGCTCGATACAGCAACGCCATCTAGTACAGAGTAGCTGAATTACCTTTAAACCACCGATACATTCAATCTCTTCTAGTACCCCCATTCACCGATAGATGGCGTAACAGTATAATCTATCTTTTCCAACACTCGTCGTATTTTCAGTATTAAATTAAGATAGTTATTAGTATTGATAAAATCTGCTTCGCCTATAAAAATGAGGCAAAAATCGTTCAATGTGAAGTTCTGTAGTTTCGTTTCCAAGTTTTCTAGCATGTGACATAAGTTACTATTTGGGAATAAATAATGGCAGAGCTGCAGATTGCCTTCTAAGGTGCTCTCTGCAATTGCACGTATTTTGTTGTGTTTGTTCGAGCTTATGATACAAATCTTACTCGAACTTTTTGGGTCCAGATTAGAATGTTCTTTCTCATGCTTCCCACAGGCAGATGTTAATGCCGATATAGATTTCATTGACTTTTGTGGAATATTGTTGATGTCCACGGTCTGTGTTTCGATCTCTTGTAGTCTCACAAGATTAGTCTGTGTCTCCTTGTCTTTGTTTGTCGTTGACAAGAGATTGTTTTTGGAAGGGATTGAGATACTCCTATTTAATTCTGGTGACATAGGCTTGCGTTTACATACAGACCTCGGTGTTACGCTTTTCCTTTCAGGTGAGAGGCATATTTTTTTATACGTGTCTATTGTTTTAAGAGAAATTTGTAGATCTGACTTGAGACGATAGTTTTCCATGTTTAAATTTTCAATCTCTTGATGAGCGCTTGCCAGTTGCGCGGTGAGTATTTTAACTTGTTCATGTAATTCATTTAGAGTACTACTGTTTTCATGTAGACTGTCAGGTATGCTCATCATCGTCGTATCGAAGAGAGACCTTTCGTCAGTTGATATGTTGCTAAGGTCGTTCAAGGAGGTAGTTCTGTAGTGAGGTGGTTTTCGGTGAGTTACGTTATTCCTATCCGAATCCATTATTATATCGTTCTAGTTTACTTTATATTTTATTCTGATCGCGTCTAGTTACTTGTAAACGGTCTGCGATCGATTCCGACTATTAATTATTTAACACTTTTTGTGGTTTGTAAATTTGATGTTATTTCCGTATTTTGTTTGTTGTTTGTCAGGATAATAATTAATAGTTTTGAACAAACATCTCACAAAAAGTGTCACGTATAACTGAGGCTCGAACCGACGATTGCTTGTCTGGGGCCCGCACCTAACGCAGTGCCAGCCACGCCACGAGTGTCTTACTCTTAGCAGTTGAAATTGGGCTTTGCAAGTTACACTAAGTATTTTTAAAACACTAATGATCAGTTATTATGAGTCATTGCTCAGGAGTTTTTTCTTCATTACCGACTGTTGTGTAGAATAAAAACTTATCACAAATCACTAATTTTAACGAAAGTTTAACACTGTTTCTTCGTCAAATCTGTTTATTTTAATAGTTTTTTGTTGTGAAGACTCATTAAGTGCACATTTTATAACATTGTTGTTCACTTCACGTTTTATTTACAAAAGTATGTTATTTTTAGATATTGATTTTTAAGCAGTTTCTCGATGCCACAAACGTTTATTCACTTCTCACTGGCTAGTACAAATTGTCTTATGATACATTTCAACCGTAAAAGCAATTGAAACTATTTTTAAATGAAATAATATCACGGAGCTGTTTTAGTTATGTTCCAATTGTTAGATCATGTTTGTTTATACAAAGGTAAGATACATGTTATTTACTCTAACTGAGACTTACTGAAAAAATTTAGCCTTTATTGGATTAAAGAGAATCTTGACGAGAAGATTAGACAAATTATGTGCTAATTCTTTTTTATGGCATAGGAAGCAAACCAATGGGCTTATAGTAAGCGATTAGCGCTGACCCTAGATACTAGCAACCCCAGGCTTCACAAGTAACTTGCCGACTTTAAAGGGAAAAAGATAAGGAGAAGGAGGAACGAGGGAAAAGCGAATAAGGCCTCAGTGAGAAACTGGTGCGTGATTTTGAAGACACTACGGTAGATTCAGTGAGTAAATTCTGAACTTTTTTCGAAACAGTCTCACACGCCTTTTCCGCCTGCCTGAACCCGACCCACTAAGTGGCCGAAGTAACGGCCAGCAGAAATTGTCACCACAACGATACCTAACATAAAAAGGCATTGTGTGGCAGTGTCTGAAATCATCTATTAATATTTCAAATTTAAATTCTAATAACGGTATAGTCAAATATCTTGTATAAAGTTGGGCTCGTCAATACACTATAATGATTTTTTACTAACTGCATACTGAAACATATTGTGCACTAGCTGATTCCCACGGTTTCACCCGCGTTCTGACGGAACTACTTCGCGTACCTCGTAATTTATAGCCTAAGTTACTACTCGGAGAGATCCTAGATGTAACAAATAGTAACTTAGGCTATAAATTACTCAATCAATCAATCAGCTATCCGCCAGCGTAAGTCCCATCAAAATCGGTCCAGCCGTTCCAGAAATTAACGAGAACAAACAGACTGACAGATCGACAGACAGACTAAAATAGTAAAAATGTAATTTGGGTATATGTACCGTGTATACATGCATATGCATTTAGGAAAAAGTGGTTATTTTAATATTAGTAACAGACACTCCAATTTTATTTATGTGTATAGATGGGTTAATACATATTGATGTGATTTATTAAAATCAGCATACACCTAATAATATGCGTGTATTTTGCGGATGGTAAAATTGCCTTGTTATGCATTGTAAAATTGCTTCTGCCTCCAATGTTTGAAATGTTTTTGTTGGTATAATAACAAACTGCTTAACTTAAGTTTATTATATCCAAAATGTATGTACTTATCTCGGTTTTAAGAATGAACTTTTACAAACACATACGAAAAAGAAACCCATAAGTATGTTGTGTGTGTGTAATAATTATTTCATGTCTTTAAATGCAATACTAGACTGCCTCCGTGATCCAGGACTGCCTTCGTGGTCCAGTGGATAGCGTATGCGTCTACTGTTCGGGAGGTCCCAGGTTCAATTCCCGGGTCAGGCAAAAGTGTTACTGTGTATTTTCGAAATCTCACTGGCAGCACGGAGGCTGAGAATGTGCTTGGTAACGGCAAAAGGCTCGCCCCCTATTACGTTAGACTATAACATTCATAACCTAGCGAAATGTGACTGTATTTTTATACGTCTACCTACCTCTTCCAGGAAGCAGGCGTGAGCCTATATAAAAAAAAATAAGACAGCTGCAGTTAATTAGGAAGATAGGGGGAAAAAACGTTAAAGCTTGCTCTGGTATTCTTTGCCCAGTTAGCAACATTAAAAATACTTTTAGCAAGCTATCGATATAGCGATTACTATGTTGTTTGCACTATTATACATATATAGGTAAAATTTCTGACGTAAACATTTTCGGTTCTCAAACTTGTCATGTGTTACCTACTTTCTCATCAATCAATTTTTAATAACACATACCGCCCAATATATTTACATCGCATTAGAACACAGAAACTTTACGTTGGACCGTCCCTGCGAACCACAAGTGACATTTCTGAAATAACAGTCACCGTTTCACAGCCAACTTGTTTAATTACTCCGAGTTGCTGAGGTCGGGACAATGACATCAAAAATGAAATGAAAACAGCCTGGTCATTTTACTTTGTTTTCTTAGGGACACAAATTTTCTTGAGGTTGGTGGATTGGAGTGGTTGACGTGATACGGACACCTTTATTTTCAATCACGTAGCAATGACGGTAGTTTGTCAGCCTCATTATCTCAAGATCTATTTTATTAAATTTGACTTCTTCTTATTCTTCGTGCCAATGGTTTCTTTCAAATATATAACACCCGCATAATACTCGGCCATTCTAATTTCTTTAGGACTGGCCTCCCAAAGCTCAGCCACAGTGCAGGTTGGCTTATTCGACTGATAAAATTCAATTTCGTTCATATAATTTTTTAAAAATCAGCGTGTTTATAATTAAGATATCATCATCAGCCCTATATATAAACGGTCCCACTGCTGGGCACGGGCTTCTTCTCACTATAATAAGTAAGATATAGTACGAGAAAGCCTTTTAAACGAGTGCCTTTTTTAAACGTACCTTGTTTATAACAATATCTGTTAACTGCTAAATATTTTATTTAAACACAAACTTTTCAGTTATATACTGATTGTGGAAAATTGTGGGAGCCACAAAAACCCATTATGTCCCATAGTCGAGCCACTGTGGACAGCATAGTGCGTTTGGTGCACTTATCATCTGGTGGTGAGACTTCAAACCGAAAACTATCACAGGATTTGTCCCAGCGTAAACCGAGAACCTTATGCGGTACAGACTTCTCAAACTCAATGTCTGGAGAAGCTTTATGAGAATCTGGTATGCGTGCGAGAACCTCCTTAGAGTTGCTTGTCCATTTGACAAGATCAAACTGGCCTCGCTTGAAAAGCTGAATAAGCTCTTCACAAAGCGAAATTGCTAGCGGAGCAGGTATGACATTACAGGCAATGTCATATATATACAAAGTGGATGTGTAGTATAGTATAGTGTAGCGTAGCGTAGCTTAGCATAGCATAGCGTAGCATAGCATAGCATAGCATAGCGTAGCATAGCATAGCATAGCGTAGCATAACGTAGCATAGCGTAGCATAGCATGGCGTAGCATAGCATAGCATAGCATAGCTAATTAGTGCTTTATCTTACACACAGTGTTAGCACCCACCTTGATCTCTTGAAGAGCAGAACAACAACAAGACGTAATACAATGAGAAGTATGTAACGTAGGTACGGTACCCATAATCACATACCCAAGTACCGTCTCAATAGCGGGCGGTAAATCATATCGCTCACTACGTACTATTTTAGTTAGTAGCAAGTGCGGAAATATTGAAGCTCCGATCAAAAGATCAATGCCTGCCGGATTCGCAAACTCCGCGTCGGCTAGCGGCAATGACTCGAGATGAGTGAGTGATGCTACGTCTACATTAGCGTTCGGCAATGCGTCCGTGATACGTTCCACGATAAGCGAAGAAATGTTAAAAATAATGTCCCTATCAAAACGCGAATGTATTTTAATATCTACGGAACCTTTGCAATGTTTTTCTGATCCGCCTATCCCTCGGATTATTGAGTTCGTATTTTAAAAATTATTCCATAATCCGAGGCGTTTGAATAATTCTAACGTTATTAAATTGGTCTGAGATGCGCTATCTAGCAGACAACGTACCATATGCGGCGACCCATTGACATCATATATGATAACTTGCGCTGTCGCTAACAGAACAGTCTTAGACGCCATACATGGCGGCCTAGCACTGCTCTGATCACTACAAGCGCGCGAAGGCCGTCCGCGCGTGCGTGCCGCCCGCGCAATGGATGTCGTACACAACGATATCTCATTGTGAGGCGTGGAAGGCGCAGCTACCGTGTTCTGCACTTGCGGCGTGAGTGTGTCAAGGTTAGCGGCTTGACTTGACAACCGGTTATTTTTATCGAAAAGTAACAGTGTATGATCTTTTTGATTACATGATCGACACTTTTTCTTACTAGAACAATTACTTGTTTTATGTTTTATGCTTAAGCAGTTAATGCAAGCTTTGTTATCTTTTACGCATTTAAAACGAGCGGTTGCATGTAAATTATCGAAGGCGGGACACTTGTATAAGTGGTCGTGCACTATATTACTGCACAGACACTTCTGTGAATTATTACTATTAGATTCCGAACATGTTACGTAAGATTGTGGATTAGGGACCGAGTTATTATTACTATTTCGCGATTTATTCAACCTTTGTTTGTTGCTGTTAGTGTTAGACGGGCCAGGTGAACCAGACTGCGTATTATGAAATATTCGACACTGATCTTTTATTAACAAAATAAAACTATCTAGTGTAGGTATTTTATTATTGCGTTCCGTCATCTCGAATGCGCGAATTGTATCAGTGTCAAACTTTTTTAAAGCGAGTTGAAGTAACATAAAGTCGGAAAGATCTTCTAATTTTAAATTCCTAAGAGAATTAACCGCGGTTACGAAGTTATCAATAAACAGCTGGAAATTCGAGACAGACGCGTTGCCGGACAGTTTGAGATTTAAAGCTTGGTCAAAGTACGTAGACGCTAGGACGCGCGTGTCCTGATATCTGTCAAGTAGTGACTGAAATATGACCTGATAATTCTCAGCACTGGGTGTGACACCTGCAAATACGGACTGGGCCTGAGAACCATTATCGTGCACTGTAGACTTAAAACTCGCATAGAATAACGGCCAATTTCTTATATCTCCGTCAAACGACATAATCTCGATTGGCGGTAATCTCGGTTTGCGGGCAACGGGCTCTGCTGATAATTTACCCTCCAATTGCGATTGTATACGCTTAATAATACAATAAAGATCTTCGAATGAGGTATACGCCTGATAGTTCGGTTTTTCATCAGGATTGATAGAAAGTAATCTTGCGTTATAATCGTCTAACAACTTATGAAAATCTGTTCGAATACTATCTACTGTTATACAATAACTGAGAAATGCTTCGCTATTACTGTCAGACATAGATGCGGTTTTTGATCGTTCATAGATGTTTTGAATGCGCTCAAATAAAATATTGCGTTTCGCTTCTAAGATTGTCATCTCTTTGTCTTCCGACACGCGTGACTTCTTTTGTTGTGACATGCTTACGTAAGTATAAGCTAATGAGAACGAAACAAAATAAGAATATCTAATGTACCTATTATTTTACCTAAGTAGGCTAAGTAGGCAACACTTTAGCGCTGTGGAATTAAGAGATGCTCGATATATGAGATTTACAAGACAACTATGATAGTTGCAGAAATAATAATTTAATAAGTAGGTAGCTACATAAAAGTTTACCTACTGATGCGGGCGGAAATAACCATGTGACGGTTATGTGAATATATTAGGAGTATAGCTAGGTGCTATAACTGCCTAGGTATTGCGATATAACGTATAAAAACGTAAATGAATCCGGCTCGAAGGACCAAAAAAATGGTTCGGCGTTACACCGAAACCGTAGGGTAGGTTCTAGGCGACTTGGGAAGGATTAATGGAATGGACTGTATTCGAAGGATAGCGGGTTTGGCCGCCTAGGAGTGGAATGGGAAGAGGTGATTGTGAGTGGGTATAGGATATTTCAAGGATGGATGGCACTTACCTTATACGGAAATCTTCTTCTTCTCAGAAGGACAGTCTTCTGGTGTTTTCGAGAATCCTGAAGCTGTTTGATTCACTACACTACACCATTCGTTTCACTTTCACTTGCGAGCGGGTTTTCCTTGGTGGAAGCGGTAATAAACACATACGGGAGCGGCGCGGTACGATATGGCGGACACGTTCTCAGCGAGCGGAATGTTCTGGACTGTCACTCGCGTCAACGATCGCGGCGACGAATCCGCGGAAGGCAGTGCCCCTTCTTCGGGAATGGGAGACAGCGACGGAAATATGATATCGCTCACACTTGTACGTGGAACGATTGATCTTGATGCGATTAGTTATAGATAGGAAGGTAGATGGCGCTACCACTGATATAATCCAATAACACTTTTTATACAGTTTTATATCTAAGCAACATATTTACACTAACAAGAAATAAGTTATTCTTAAAATACTATACTTATAAATATAATGTACAGCACAGACAGAACAAGATATTAATATTATTGAATTCATATAACCATCGCCATCAATACAAAAGGATTACAATAATTTGACTTTATTTCGACAAGGGTTAAGTAAATGAACATTAATCTACGTTGAATTGGTACGCATGCCGGGGGAATTATTGTATAGTACTAATACTCAACTAATGCATATCACCACAAAGCATTACACTAAACATTACAGTACATAATTCTGCAATACATAATAGCATAACTTCACGCCTTTTATCCCCGAAGGGGTAGGCAGAGGTGTATTACACCCACTTTTCGCTAGTTATGTTTCGGTCCCATTGTAATAGGGGGCGAGCCTATTGCCATCTACCGGGCACCTTATTAAGCGAGCGATCATTAACATAAATATTGAATACATAACTTCGATTATTCTGCTATATTTGAATATAACCTATTTTGTTAGAGCTAGTTATATCAGGATAATTTTTAAGTGTGATAATTTTACTTTTCTCTTAGAGATAATCATATTTTCACTGATAGAGATACAATTTCGACTCGCACTATTTTTAAACTAAATTTAAAGAGCAACATTATTTTTAGACATGGGTTTAGTTAATAAACGCAATTAACGGACACAAAGTATTCCCAGACTAGAAACATTAATCTGTGGATCAAACAATGTGGTCCCTTGTTTGTATCAAACTATTTTACCTGCTTCATATTATAACTTTTATGTCCTTTATACGATGCAATGTGTAATGTTTAAGCCAACTATATTTAAACAAATCTTATACCTTACCACCCAGATATAGCAGAGTGTAGATACACTCACAAATTACAAAGATTAGTAATAGTATGACAGATATGATACATACAGTAAAGACAGATCCAGACCTCAGTCCTTAAAATCTTAGCGCTTCTACGTAACTTCAACAAAATCTAGCGAGCTGTCATCTGCACCTGACGTCATTTCTTATTAGGTTTAAAATGAACATTTTCCGCTTTTATACCTTGCGTCGACAGAGAAATTAGTGACGTAATATCGTTCAGAGCAGCCAATTACGGTTCTAGGCATCTTAGTTTTTTAGATTACGACTTCAAAGTCGGATAAAGACGATATTTTCAAACAATATTTTTAATTAAATTCTCTGAAGGAAGATGTTACCTACAATTTGGTTTCTGACGAAAATGGTAGCAAGAGTGGTGAGTTTTTATCAGGAGCCTGTGTAAGCAAAAAATGCATTAATATATTTCTGTTATTTCATCGTGTTTACGGTAGTGGTATTTATAAATTGAAAAGTTCCGTTTTTAAACAATGCATTGTGAGATAAAGTCAGTTTAATTTAACTGACCAATACGTACCGTTTATTGATTCAATAACTTTTATTCGTCGTTTTCAATATTAAATTTGGTGATTCGATGCAGAGCTTGAACACGTATGTGGTAACTGTGTGTGGGTAAGTTATTTTATAGCTGTAAAATCTGCCTCATTAAACAGGCTATAAAAACGTTTTCGATATAATTATATAGTAGTTTCTGAGACTAAAACATCCAAACATACATTGTCTTGTTATAAGACATGCTCTAGATTTAGTTCAGCCTTTAGTCCCAGCCCAGTCCCATAATTATGAGTATTTTTTTTATCTTTTTTTTATAGATAGGCAGAGGTGTAATATTACACCCACATTTCGCTATGAATTTTAAGGTCCCACGTAATAGATGGCGAGCCTATTGCCGTAGTAAAAATACTTTGACTTTATATATTCTTTTTGAAATCGTCTATTTTTTAAATGTGTTCGATCTTTAATGATAAACCTTCAAATTTATAAGTACCAGTACTATATTATAACCTTAATTAAATTTTATTATTAATTATAGCCTAAATCTAGAACTCAATCTTATATTATATTTAGTCCTTGTTTTACATGAGGCATTTTTAGTCTTTATATGTAAACGTGTCCAAGTCTTATAGTCAATACTCGTACATAAAATAATATTTATTGTTATAATTGACAATTAATTGTCTCTTCAAATTTGTTTGTCTGTATAGAAAAATAAGATCTGACATTTTCAGCCAGCGTGATTAATGCTTAGCTCCCAGACAGACACTAAGGGACGGCAGATAGAGTGCTGTAATCTGTTGTAATGTTCTGAAACATATAATAAAGCTTGTACTTCAAGCTGCGAAAGACATCAACTGGTCTTGGAGTGTTGATGTGAGCGAAGTAAAAAAATCTATTAAAGCAAGCCACTTTTAGAGCTTAGTTAAAAATAGCACTTATCGCTGAATGTGTAAAAAATGCCCTTTTTTACACTCGTATAACGAAAGCTATTAATAATAATTATACTTGTAGTATTAGATGAGCTCTGGCATAAGATGATTTAACTTTACTACGATTAAAGTAGGTATATCGGTATTCTTTTATCCCATAAAAAGCAATACTTGTCAAAAAACCAAGTCTCGCTACTCAGTTATTCTACCGTAAAAAGTTGTGAGATCCATGTAATACCAAGTCGATTACTAATTTACATATTCAGTCCCTACTAAAGGGATCTTAAATGAATAGATTGACTCGGCCATCGCATGTAACCACAATATATCTCACAAGTAATACATATACATACAAATTAGAGTCTGCTGGCCTTCCTCGAAGAGCTGGGGTGGCTCGAGTGACGACACCATTCCCACCCGCACGCAAAATACACGCCAAGACGTGGAGTTGCGGAAACAGCCCGTGCCATCAAGTATCAAGTATCAAGTACATACAAATTAAATTGTTTACATCCATCGACAGATTACATTCATCTATGGTAGAAAAGGTATGCCAATCGCCGATTGAAGGCGTGTTTCATATCATATCTATGGCTTTACAGACTTAATGTGACATACTCTATATAAAATACTGTTATTTAAATATAATGTGTAAGCATGGTGGAAGTATTTTTCAAATAGGTATGGTTTCTCTTTCAACCATATTTATACGCGTAGAGACAAGTAACGCCCTACTTTGTTATACTAAGTTAGGTAAATTCCGTATGATAAATTATTCAAGTAGCACGTTTGTTTTACAATCATTACAAGGTCTTCTAATAAAATCTACGGCTTTTTTGTGAAGCATTTCCAGATTTATGCCTATTTTAGGAAGGGTAGGTGAGAGTCGTATTGTGCGACTAAATTATAACTTAGGTTATTGTGCTTTCTTAATATTAAAGAAGTTGAGGTTATCGCTCATAGCTGCACTTCAACATTTAACAACACCAACGGTATCAATCATTGCAGCATACAGCACGTAGCCTACGCCAGATGTAAAAAAAGACATATTGAGAAAAACATATCCCTACTTCCCATATTTCTATTTTGTAAAGAAATGAGAACGCACCGGTCACCTGTCCAGCTATATCAAAGTTGTAGAGAATTATCAGCACAGTAATGTGACGATTGCTTGGGTGGGATCACACACTCGGGGTCCACTTACAAGTCTAGTCGGATTTGACCGAATCTGCTTTTAACGTACAGTGTATGTAGTATAGCACCCGTTTACGAGTATGCGTCATACTCGTGAACGGGTGCTACTTGCAATGACTGGTCGATGATGGTCTTGCGGGCTGGTATTAGATTTTAATATTTAACTGCATCATTTCCATCATGGGTCTGATCACTTTCGCGGATTGCCTGCATTATTAGGTATAAATAATGTAAGTGGATGCTCCTGTTTCACCATGTCTATTCTGAGGAGGCTAACCAAATGAACATCAAAAGTATTATGCTTGAGTATTATTATGTACAGTAAATATATACAAGTGATATAGAAGGTGTAACAGTTGCAGCACCTTACAAAATGTAAATTATGTGTATTATGCAAAACCTGGCGACGAAAAAGAGTGACCGTGAGTTTTATTGCCCGTTCTTTCTCATGGTTCTACCTATTGCTTTGCAAACGTGGCAGTAAATGTAAATGTAGAGTCTTTAAGTAATTATTTTATAAATTTATTATTTTGACGTTCATAAACGTCACATTGTGACCCAAATGAATAAATGATTTTGAATTTGAGTATAGCCACTTGCACGTCCGTGGATAGTGCAGTATCAAAAAAAACTACCAGCATACGTCCTGGATACTACACCGTCCAAAACGACACTTCGTAAATATTGCCATCTACCGTAAAATAGCGCAACTACACTGGCGAGCAAAAAAATCGACTCACTTCATACTTTCGCACTCAAAGTGCTCTAGTTTTAAAATTAAGACCTAAATCTTAACTTAGGTCTTAAATTCTTTAAGTTCTAGATGTTGGCTTTAAAATGAGTACAAATACTCTTAATATGTACTCATTTTCTTGAACAATAAATGTTTTTAAACTTTGCGAGTACTAAAACTTGAAAAATTAAGGGTAAAAAATTTAAAATAAAAGACATCATAACATTTTAAATAAATTTTATTACATAATGATTACCACTTTAATAACGAATGTTACCCCCTCTTGCTCTGATGACAGCTTCTAAACGGTTCCATGGTAGTTCCCTAGCTGACTCAGCGAACTCCGTATCGCCTTTTTAAGAGTTTTTATTTAATTCCCTTTTTTTGATGATGATGAACAAACAAACATAGATTGTTATATAATATTGAATTCCCCATTCCTTAAAATATCGGAGACGATACCCATATCGACTTTAAAAAAAATCCCGTCCGCCATCTTTGATTTCCTATCCGCCATCTTTGATCACGAAATAGATGCTGTATTTGGATTCACCATCCCTTAAATCATCAAAGACGACACCCATATTGATTTTAAATTTTTTCCCATCTGCCATCTTTGATTTCCCATCCGCCATCTTGAATTACGAAATAAATGGTGTATTTGGATTCCCCATCCCTTAAATCATAGGAGACGATATCCACATTAATTAAAACAAATCCCATCCACCATCTTTGATCATGAAATAGATGGTGTTTTTGAATTCCCCATTCCTTAAAATATCGGAGACTATACCCATATCGACTTTAAAAAAATCCCGTCCGCCATCTTTGATTTCCTATCCGCCATCTTTGATCACGAAATAGATGTTGTATTTGGATTCTCCATCCCTTAAATCATTAGAGACGATAGCCATATTGATTTTTAAAACTTTCCCCATCCGCCATCTTTGATTTCCCATCCACCATTTTGAATCACGAAACACGAAACAGATGTTGTATTTGGATTTCCCATCCCTTTTAACATCGCAGACGATACCAATATTGTTTTTTTTTAATTTTCCCATCCGCCATCTTTGATTTCCCATCCGCCATCTTTGATCACGAAATAGATGTTGTATTTGGATTCTCCATCCCTTAAATCATTAGAGACGATAGCCATATTGATTTTTAAAACTTTCCCCATCCGCCATCTTTGATTTCCCATCCACCATTTTGAATCACGAAACACGAAACAGATGTTGTATTTGGATTTCCCATCCCTTTTAACATCGCAGACGATACCAATATTGTTTTTTTTTTAATTTTCCCATCCGCCATCTTTGATTTCCCATCCGCCATCTTTGATCACGAAATAGATGTTGTATTTCGATTCCCTACCCCTTAAATATCGAAGGCGATACCCATATTGATTTTTAAAATTTTCTCATCCGCCATCTTTGGTTTCCCGTCCGCCATCTTGGATAAATAAATTTCATATTATTAATCAGCGTCCCGAAAATCTCGAAATCGATACCCTTAAAGATTGTATCCTGTTCGTTTAGCCTTTTTTTGCCTTTTACTCAACCCTCCCCTTTCTCGTTTGACCATTTTATTATTTTTGTCTGGCCACCAAAATGTATGACGTAATTTTATATAGCCTATAGCCTTTCGGAATAATTGAGCTATCATAGGCAATAACAATTTTTAAAATCCGACTGCTAGTTCCTGAGATTAGCCGACATTATCTTTTAGCCTTTTGCCCGGCCCAAAGGGTCGAAGCGTTATGTTATATAGCCTATAGCCTATAGCCTTCCGGAATAACTGGGCTATCGAATACAAAAATTATTTTTCAGATCCGACCGATCCGTAGTTCCTGAGATTAGCGCGTTCAAACAAACAAACTCTTCCGCTTTATTATATTAGTATGGATATGCGCACAATTTAATCAACGTGCACAACATGACATTATGTAGGAATGACGTGACAGTTCTGACAGATATGCGATAGCACATGCGCAGCTATCAATTATCAGCGCATGCGTTCTTACTTCCTAGAGGTAAATTTGTGCCGTACAAACTTCTACCCTCCCTACGATCCCTCCCAGTTTAATTTTTACAACTTATGGTAGCCTATATTCGTCTCCACGGTCCAATATATGTATCTCTATATTAAAATTCAACAAAATTCGTTCAGCCGTTTTAGCGTGAAAACGGAACATACATACATAAACAATTTCGAATGTATAATATTAAGTAGGTATTATCAATGGGTTTCTTCTGACATGAAGCCCGCTGGGCGGCAGCACTGAGACTTCAGGTACGGAAACCTGTCAAAACTGCCATCAAACAAAGAAGTAGGTATATCAACGCGCACGCGAATTTGAACTTTATTGTATTGTATTGTAAAATGTTTATTTCAGATTAAGAACATCAATCCATAAAAGAAACAAAATAAAGGTTAGTTTGTATACAGTCAGGGGGTATTCCTGAAAGCGCAACTATTTTTGAGCGCAACTAAAAAAGCGCAACTACTTTATTCCACAAAGCGCAACCACGTCGAAAAATAGTGAAGGGGCTAACAAATTCTTAAGGACTATTTACTATCGATAGGATTTGTAAATCGTCTGCCCATTTTTTATTTATTATATTATGGTGACCATTTTTAAAAGTACCAGGATAACAGAAATGAACAGAGGTTAGAAGTGTTTATAGACTCTGGTAACAAATATCAATCAGTAAAATGTTTTGAAAAGTACCAGGGTAACATAAATTAACAGAAGTTAGTAGCCTAATAAAAACCAGGTTTTATGGTCATGAATCAGAAACAAAGCACTGGCTGGTATAGGTAAAACTCAGGCGCACAGCAACAGCTAAAGTATACTAAAATGTCCTGTCTTATCAACTATCGATATTTTCCGTTTGTTATTAACCAGCACTATTGCATCTTGATATTTAGTTGCGCTTTGTGGAATAAAGTAGTTGCGCTTTTTTAGTTGCGCTCAAAAATAGTTGCGCTTTCAGGAATACCCCACAGTCAGCACAGAGAAACAAGAATACATTAAGATATTATAGCAAATGGTACAGAAATGATAAATTAATACATCATAATAATACTTATACAATTATAATGTCAATGAAAAATAAAAATACATATGTCAATAGATCTATGTTCAATCTGGTCAAAGTAAAATTTCAATAAAATACCAATAAAAATAAATATAAGAAAATAATAATAGTCATTCATAGTAAATTTTTACAATAACAATAATATCAGTCTTGTCCGGTCATTATACACATCCACTTGTTCTGTATAGGACAGTCAAAGCGCGATGCAATCATCTTCAGGATGCCATTGCTACTGTCTCTCAATCGCCTTAGTAATGAAGCTACTCTTTTACGTATAATAGCTTGATAGCCATCCGTATGAGCTTCGGCAAACATTAGAGACGCGCTGCAGTAGGGAGGCAGCCGCATCAGCATCCTGAAAATATTGTTATATTGTACACGCAGGGCACTGGCGGCCCGACGGGTATGATTTACCCACAGGCTGCTCGAGTAGAAAGACTGGCAGTATGCCTTAAACAGAGTAATTTTCACACATGAGGAGCAACGAGCGAACCTGCGGGCAACCATATTCCCTCGCACCGCCAATGCCCTGCGCTCGCGCTCCAGATCGGCATCATCGGACAAGTCATCGGTTACAATATGCCCTAGATATCTAAAACTGATAACCCTTTGCAACTCCTCGCCGCACAACATAGTTGGTGGAACCCGAGCGGACACATGTAATTTTCCTTTGAAAATAAGTACCTTGCTCTTTTTTGTATTATATGTCAGTCCATGCTCCACCGCATATGACTCACAGATGGTCAAAAGCTTACGAATAGAACCCCCTGATGGTCCCAGCAGCACCATATCGTCCGCGTAGCTGATGTTATTAACGCATACATTATCAATATGACAACCGGTATGGGTGCTGCTGAGCTCATCAATAAGGTCATTTATATAAAGGTTAAACAGCAGAGGAGAGGTCAGTCCACCCTGTCTTACGCCACATTTGATTCGATACGGGTCTGACAAGGCCCCCGCCCATCTCACCTGGTTCCGCTGACCTCGATACCAATCTTTCAACAGAGATACGACCTCAGCCGGCACACCCGCATTTCCCAGCTTAACCCAAAGCTTGTCATAAAGGACTGTGTCAAAAGCTTTCGACAAATCTAGGAAACACGCGTATACCGGTGTCCTCCTATCAGTGTAGTACCTGACAGCCTGCTTAAGACATAAAATCGCACTTTCAGTAGAAAGCCCCGTCCTAAAATCAAACTGAGCTTGGTGCAGCTTTACGTTTTGAGAAAGAATGTCATTAAGCAGGCTGTCAAGCACTTTGGCCATAATAGTCGCAAGTGAGATGGGTCGGTAGTTGTTTTTGTCCGAGATATCTCCAGTTCTATTCTTGATCACGGGCACCACAATGGTTTTCGTAAATTCCTCCGGTAAGTACCCATGACAAAGACAGAGATTAAAAAGCATGGAAAAAACGCGAGGCAGGTGAACTCCTGCATGCCTTAGGTGCTCGACACTGAGACCATCATGCCCAGGTGATTTACCTCTCTTCATACCATTGATAACTTGTTTTATATCTTTCGCTGAAAAATTCACATGCCTTTCCTGGGCGATGGTCCCAGTAACGGGCAACCGAGATACACCTGATTGGTACTTGGGTTCCATTCTGAAGTGTTCACTAAAAATATTAGCAATCTCACGGTGATCACTAACACCATTTATACTCACAGGGAGGCCAGGCTTATGGGTCGTATTACTTGTTTCTTTCCAGAATTTAGAAAAATTGTTAACAGAATGATGTACTGCAAGCGCATCCATTTTAAATTGTTCCTGCCTATCTTGGCACCATTTTAGCTTTTGTTTAAACAATTTCCTACTTCCCATCATGTCAATATATGTCTGGCCATTATTAGGTTTACCATCTTTCACCCAGGCCAAAAACCTCAACCTGGCCTCCTTATGGTAATCTGCAACGTATCTAGACCAACCCGCAATATAACCACCTCTCCTCCCCGATTCAACCCTCTTGTGCATAGCTATAGCCGCTTCAGACAATATAGTAACCAGTCTCAGATACATATCTCTTAAAAATAACTTATGCTCAAAATCAGAGCACATTCCATCACAACATTTACTCATTATATCCGGAAAATGAATTTCCCTAAGCTGAGCATAACATGCCTCATGATAATGCCGGACTTGTTCATCTGTACGCTCACCCCATACAACCTTGTTGATCCCAGTTTCATACACTGGTATTTGTTCATACGACACTAAATCCAAGTTACAATCAATTAGCAGTGGAAAGTGGTCAGACCATTGTACGTCATACTCGACTTGTACATTGGTAACAGTGGAAAGCGAAGCTGCATTCGAAACTATGCAATGATCTAACCATCTTACACAACCATGGGCTTCACTAATAAAAGTGAACGTATCAGAATTGTCAGTAAAATTAAAGTTTACTACAGTCCAGTTCTGGTCGTCACAAAATTCCAGTAAGCGATCACAAAAGAGCTCACCTGGATGCGCATTGTAGTCCCCTAGCATATAAACCGCAGCACAATCACTATTTTCTTCCACAATAGCACTGATTGAACTTAGACACTGTGTAAAGGTAGGTACGTTATCCGCACAATCGGTTGGCATATAGACACTGAATACTAAAAAGTATGAGCCTTTCACCCCTACTCTTACCGCAGTCAAACGGGCATCCGCACAGTCGATAACCGTGACTGAACGAAAAACACTTTTCCTCCACAGTATGGCCACACCTCCATAAGGCCTGCCTCGCACGAGGCCTTCCGAGGTATTTACCGCTGATGTTCCTGTGCCACCGAAATCCTTACTAATCGCTTCTAAAGTAGACAACTCGTGGGGCAGTAGCCACGTCTCTTGTAGCGCTATAATATCTGCCATATTACATAAATGCCTGATTCCCTCTAAGGATCTTTTCAGAGACTTACAGTTAAATGAAATCAACCTTGTATTTATTGTATTATCCATTTTGGTTTATTGAAGGATGCCTTTCAGCCCTATGTTGTGGATGGCTTTCATCTCGGCCTCTCATATGTATAAAACGCCTAAATGAGATGCCCATAGGCCACATACTGCTATCAAGAAATGTCTCAAGGTTGATTTTGCTCACAAATATTTTGAAAGCGCTATAATTTCTTTCTATAGCCATTTTAATTTTAATAGGTTCCACTTTTTCCTGTGTTTTAGAAAATATATATTCTGCCACATCTGTCTCAGATACATCCTTGTGGACATTGGTGATGAAAAGGGGTATCTTCATATCAGCTGGTTTAAACTTGCTAAGGTCATCTATATGCGCCTTTCCTTTAGATGTTATAAATTTGTTTTTTATTTTATTTTTACTCTGCACTAGTGTCCACTTTCCATCCTCCCGGTGTTGATTTCCGCCATCCGCCCTCGCCACCGCCGCAAATGTCCTTTTATCCTCAGTTGTACTTATTTGTGAGCCGTGTTTACCTTTCTGATAACGCTCCTCGCTATTCCTAGTGGGAGGTATAGCCGTTTCGCTTTCACACGCCACGCGCTCGTATCGCTGCATTTCATTCTCATATTTATTATGATCATAATCACTCAAGGACACCGCCTCTGTCTCCAGCGCATTATCAACAAGCCCCTGAGAGCGAGATAAACACTCACCCTCACTCTGTCTCTTCATAGACTCCGCCACAGCAGGTGAATTTATAGACGGCGAATCGTTATTTAAAATTTTTGCCCGTCCGCGGCGGCGTATTTTTTTGTTTACAAATGAGGGTGTATGACTAGGCGTACAAAAGAGCATCGAATCATGTTTTTTATTATCTAATTTTGATTTTATTTCATTTAGTTCCTCAGTCGTAACGTAGTTACTCTTGACATAATCTAATTGTGACCTTAATATAAGTATATCTTTCAATAGACTCGTCACATCTATATGATCAAAAGTAATTGGAGGCAGTCTGTGCAACTCTTTTGCCACAAAAATGGGAATTTTCTCCGAATCGGTACTTTTAATCACTGTTAAAATGTCCTCGATATCTCTTTGTATCTTCCTGTCATTCTTTTTCTTCCTTTTAATGTTTCGAATGTCCGTAGAAATGGAGTCAAAGAGGAGTTTTTTCGATTTCTCCACCTCATCAACACTAAATGAGGATACACATATACGCACTAAACTTTCTTGGTCCATCACATCCACCTTGTTCATAATAAATGTCAACAGTTCGTCAATAACAACATTGCAATTATTAAACTTTACTGTGCACGACATTTTCGCTAACGACGACCGCGCAGTTATGCAGCGGTAATAAATTACAAATTGACTCTACGTTTTAGTTAGAAAACGTTTGTATGGGAAAAAGAAAAGGGCTGTTTTTAGGGTTTTTCCGGCAACAATTAGAATTTTTCTCGCCGTAAAAACCATCTTTGAACTACAACGAACATTTAAAAAAAAGAATTAGCCAAATTGTTCCAGGCGTTGTTGAGTTATGCGCTTACCAACATATTTTGCGATTCATTTTTATATTATAGCTTCTAAACGGTTCCTCGTTGACCCAATGAGGTGCTTCACTCTGTCTTGTGGTATACCCTCCTATTCCTCGGTCAGAGCCGCTTGCAGGTCAGCTCTTGTACCAGATGTAGTATCTCTAGCCCGGATTCTTCTCTTTAGGTCATCCCATAAATGTTCAATAGGATTCAAGTCTGGACTTCGAGCTGGCCATACCCACTTATCGTAGGTACTGCCGCACGACATTTGCGCTGTGTGGCCGGGCATTATCCTGCATCAGGATGAAGTTTTCTCCAATAAAACCAGCGTATGGGATGAAGTGGTCTTCCAAGATATCTTCAATATACCGATGTGCGGTCAATCCCCCCACATGGCGGCCAGTTTCAATGAAAACCTGTTCAGTTTTTGCTTCCATTGATATGCCAGCCCACACCATGCAGGAACCTCTTCCGTACGCAACAGTTTCTGCTATGCAGCATTGTGCGTATCGCTCCCCCGGCCTTCTGTACACCCTTCTCTTTCTGTATACCATATAGGCATACTCTGCTTTCATCCGAGAAGAGAACAAAGCGCCATTGATCCTCAGTCCAATCGACGTATTCTCTTGCAAAACGTAGCCGGGCTGCTCGATGACCTGCAGTCATCGAGCAGCCCGGTCCTGTTGCTGCCCGGACCCGTTGCTGGTCTTCTTGGAGTGAGGTTTACTGCCTTGAGTCTTCTTCTCACTGTTCAAGAACTTACAGCAACCCCACGTGTTTTTCGGAGCTCCCGTTGAACTTGGACCCCAGTGAGAGAACGATTCCTCAGCGAAGTACGGAAAATAATGCGATCGTCTGCCTTCGAAGTGGACCGATTTCTACCGGAACCTCTTCGTCGGTGAAAGCCACCAGTCTCCCGGTGCCTTCGATATATTCTTGATACCGCTGACTGGCTCATCTGCAAAGTACGAGCCACTTGACGTTGACTCAGGCCCTGTTGCAATAGGATAACTGCTTGAGCCGCTGCTTCCGCTGATGTATCCATTTCCGGGAAATTTTCTTGCTTGGAGATTGACGAGATGTGTACCTGTTGACGTTTCACAGTCAACTGATAAGGGTCATCATTGTCTTCTTCTCACCACCCCCTTCGGGGTAGTGGGGTTCCTTTGGGAGGATAGCTCCTTAAGGAGATTGTCTTCGCGGCCCAATACTATGGGCCGGTCATTGGGTGGGTCGCCCTCGAGGCTGACCAACCGGGTGAGTCTCCGTTGGGAGAGGCCCAGTTAGTCGCCTGCGAGAGGGCGGCGGTTGGTCATCTGACTGGCGTGGTGATGGTGGTGGTGGTGAAGAAACCCCGCTCGAGGGAACTGGTATTAGTTCCCGAGCGGGGCGCTTCAGTCTCCTCCTGATGAGGTTGGTCGATTCTGGATGGAGGAGGGGAGCGATGTTGACGAGGTGGGGGTGTTCTGAGCGATCTTCTCGCTAGAACATACCCCGGGCCAACCCGCTCACAAATCCCTCGATCGGCTCCCACTTGAGGTCCCGATATATGGTCGCGTTCCTGAGGTACCTGGGCGCGTCCACCGCCAGGCGAAGACATTTGTTCTCCACCAGTGCAGTCGCTGCCGCGTGGTTTCGGCAGTCAGGTTGTACCAGGCCGGCCCCGCGTATGTGAGGCGCAACTTGATGTACGTTTTGTAGAGAGCCAGTTTGGCTCTCAGCGGCAGTCTGGAGGACAGCAGCGGGCGAAGTTTCGCCCTCGCAGCCTGGGCCTTCGCGGTGGTCGTCTGGACGTGGTGGGCCATCGTCAGATTTCTGTCGATGGTGACGCCCAGGTACTTGACCGTCGGCGACCAAGGGATTTCCTCCCCCATCAGCTTCAGACACGGCGGGTACTGTACCCGTCCAGTCACCAAAGCCTGGGCCTTGGACAAGTTGCAACTGATAAGGGTAAAGGGTTACGTCACCTTTTATACGCCCTAAGGTCGCGCAATGCTAACTGAGTTTCGACTGCTGTGACAATGTCTAAAAGTTGACACTGTAGTAATTGTTATTTTTTTTAAAGCTAATATCTAGAACTTAAAGAATTTAAGACCTAAATTAAGATTTAGGTCTTAATTTTAAAATTAAAACACTTTGAGTGCGAAAGTATGAAGTGAGTCGATTTTTTTTGCTCGCCAGTGTATATGTACGCTGTGCTTGTCACAAATGATGGTTTATGAACTAGTTCAGAAAGAAAAAAACAGAAGAGGGCAGTGTAAAGTGTTTGGGTTCATAGAAATAAAATTGACAACTTCAGTCGACGCGTTACTGTGTTTGTTGTGAAAGTGTTTCGGAGCGCCAGCGATTATGTCGTAAGTATTGCCTTTATTTTAACATAATTGTAAGACTTTTATACATCAAAATTAACTTTAGGATCTATACTATGTGGTAATATTTATGTGATAAAGTTTTGCGTACGAGTTACGTACTAATTTGGACTTCAATATATTGTTGTTACGAAAATAGTTACACCTTTGAAATTCACAGTTACTTTTCGACTTGTTTACGATTGGTTTGCGTGCTATTCAGTGAAAATATAATAATTAAGTTTCTAATAAACATACTCATACACTTTTATAGTTGAAATATATTAAAATGATAGAGAATTAACAAATAATATCAATGTGTTCTTCAGGTTTTTTCCTATGGATAGCGCGGTATCCACGGACGTTACAACAAAAGTTAAAAATAAGGGTCTGTACAAACACAAAAATGTGTTTGCAATATTTGACACTGCATGATGTTATCACGTGTTTTGTTGGTTTTAATATACTGTTTCATTTTCACATTTTGAATATAACCGTTTTTTATTTTCAGCTTAATTAAATAATTGTTCTTTTTTAAATAATTTAATGCCATAAACTTTAAAATTAATTCACAACGAGCTTGTTCATTCTAATATATACAGTAATGCTGCTTTAGGTGCACCAACATTTAAATATCATAGGTGTTCGAGTCATACTAATAGAACTACCTAACTACCTTATATATATACCTACTATATATATATACGTGTGGTTGACGGCATAGAATACAAGTGTCACCACCCCCTAGCTTTCCGTGGGTGTCGTAAGAGGCGACTAAAGGATAACACGATGCAAATACCATCTTTGCGTAGAGACGGAAAACTCGACATCAAACCCTATACGACTGCCTCGTTGGTCTCGCGGCATAAATGTGCGCGTGGGATCGGGAGGTCCCGGATTCGATTCCTGGGTCGGGCAGTGTTATTGGGTTTTGACGTGACAACGTCTTATAAATTGGTTTGCCGGGTGACACTTCAAGAAACTGCGTTACGCTCCGCTCACGTTATGCGCTCACAATGAGAGCGAGTGAGAGGCACGCGTCCCACCTAAGAGCGAGAGAGACAGACATAAAAAGTGAAAGGCACGCGTCTTTCATCCTTCTTCCTACTATACGAATGAATATTCACATTAAAATTATAGCCCGTATACCGACTTTACAGGCAACCAACTGGTTTTTTTCTGTCACGAAATTCTCAGTAGCAGCACGGAGTCTGGAAATGTGCCCGGTACGGCAATAGGCTCGCCCCTTATTACGTGGGACTAAAGTATATCTGGCGAAAAGTGGGTGTAGAAATACACCTCTGCCTACCCCTTCGGGGATAAAAGGCGTGACGATATGTATGTATGTATGTATACAGAAATAGAGAGTGCACCTGTGTTTGGGTAAACTGTAATATTAATTTATGTGTTGAAGGTTGTTTTATGGAGTACCATATTTAAACGCACATAGTATGATTGTTATGTACAAATTAGTGATTAAATTACGAAATTTATGTTTCTGTTTTATTAAAATTTTATCGTTATAAGCCAAAATAATACATCATTAAACTATTTAATCACTGTAATTCGTATTTTATTATAAACTCAACCAATTTAATTATATACAATAAATCGGTTAATCGTGTGCAGAAACCCTTAGACGAGCGGCCATCTTGCTACAATTTCGACGACGCGCGACGTCTCGGCAACTGTCAAGAAGAATGTATTTTGATTCTATTGATTCTATTAGTATCATATTAAAGGGAAATTAATCTATTTTTGTTTTTGAGTGTTTCATTCGTAAACAATATTATATTTTATGATTACGAAATCAATTTATAGAAAGTTTTTGTTTAT
Source organism: Euclidia mi (assembly GCA_944739405.2). Taxonomy (NCBI): domain Eukaryota; kingdom Metazoa; phylum Arthropoda; class Insecta; order Lepidoptera; family Erebidae; genus Euclidia; species Euclidia mi. The sequence goes on from OX123182.2 coordinate 98,461,604, forward strand.
TTTTATTTAGTAGTTCATATTAAACCTCATTTTAACAAATTTACATCATCACTATCGAGTGTTAACATAGATAAGTTTGATTTATAAATGACTAGCTATTTTTTGGTATTTATTTTATTTATCTTGGGTGTAGCTATTATATTTAAGAAGTTACAAAGATTTTTGTAACGACAAAGCGCGCACATTGCCACGCGGCTCGAAGTGGCAAGTAGTCGGACGTATGACGTAAATTTAGTCGCGCGGGCTGGACGTTAGAGTGGATAGTCAATTTAGTTTCATCATTCGGTTTAAATGTACCTAATCTCAGTCACTCCAGTATGTCGCGATAAAAACCATAAACTGTATTTTAATTTCAATGTATAACATTCGCGTAAACCCAAGAAGATATTGTAAATCGGCTTTTTCCAAAGCGACTGCCATCTGACCTCTGCAACCCAAAGGGCTGGTCCCTTTGGTTTGCGTCACTAAATTCAAGGGTATCGGCTCACTATTAAGACTGTCGAAGATCTTCATGGCAACTGGCACCGACGGGGTGACGTTTTCACGTTCTATCTGAGGTAAGCTATGATTAACGATTGAATACGTACATCACTTCTTAAAGTCAGTAGTGCACGCCGCGGTAATGAATACCCTTTGACTGACAATCTAGTGGTATCTCCACCAGGCTCTCGTTTTCTCAAAGTTGTTTATACTCATATATATCAATGCGAAACGAGTTCATTCAAATCCTTATAGTTATCGAAGTTTATGTGTTTCTAAGCCCGCAATAATCGTTGTACTGCGGGCTTAACTAAACAATAGAACATTAAAACTAATAGCCGAGCACTTACAATAAATGTTTAACAATATCTTGATGGGAATAACTTTCAGTAAGTAAGCACATGGGTCCTTTCAGCTCTGAGTAATCTGGCGTACCAATTCAAAATACGAGAGACGATTAGGTCTCGTATCAATATAAGGGTACTCAGGCAAGCTGACAAGTGGGCGACCAATCAAAAAATGGCCCGGCATAAGGGCTTTCAAATCATTCGGATATAAGGAGATCGGGCACAATGGCCTAGAGTTCAAAACGGCCTCAGTCTTACAAAACACAGTTACGAGTTCCTCAAATGTTCTGCGATATGACAAATGTTCTACTGATTCACCAATTGTTCTGCGCAAGTGTGTCTTGGCCGATTTTACAGCAGCCTCAAATATACCACCCCAGTGTGGACAATTTGGTGGGGAAAACAACCAATTTATCCCACGTCGGGCAAGCCTATTGCCTATATCAGCCTTGTTGGTTTCAAGGAAATTAACTACGTCGTTCAAATAATTATAAGTGCCTTTGAAGTTAGTGCCGCAATCAGAACGGATCAAGGAAGGCAGCCCTCTGCGGGACACAAATCTGTCAAATGTGGCTACAAACGCCTCGGTAGTAAGCGAGGAGACCAGTTCTAAGTGTACGGCCATTGTGGAGAGACAAACGAAAACGCATATGTAGGCCTTAACAGTCTTGCTGTTTCGAAATGTCGACGTTTTCACCAAAAAGGGACCAGCGAAATCCGTGCCAACACCGTCAAACGTCCTGCTCTCTGTTACGCGATCTGCTGGTAAGTCTCCCACCAAGGTCTGCATGGTAGAAGCCTCGAGCTTATAACAAGGGATGCAGCGAAAGTCTACACTCCGAATAATTCTTCGGACAGACAAAATCCAAAAGTCGCGTTGCAAAATGGCCAACACAGCATTACAATCAGCTTGCGAATTTTTAAGGTGACGGTCAGTTACCAACAAACGCACCAAATGACCGTCCTTGGGTAACCACAGGAGGTGACGTGCCCCGTAAGGCTGGGTTGGCGTTCTTGAGACGCCCTCCAACGCGCAAGAGACCCGTATCGACCCCGACAGTTTCGATTTCCCTGACTTAAGGATAGCAATCTCCTTCTCATAATGCGTCAATTGCACAGAACGAATCCAAAAGGTGAAGGACTCCTGTCGTTCCTGTGGTGAGAGAAACGGTGTCAGTCATTTCTGTTGTGGGCGCTTAAAATTAAAAACAAAACGCTTTATCCAAGCAGTAACACCTAACAACTTGTCAAGGGAGTTGTAGCGATTTAACAAGAAATCGGAGTCAAAGGCGCATTCCACCTTCTCAAGAGCGAGTGTTCGTAGACCCGGGAGATTGGAAGTATTCAAAACTGGCGTTCGAGGCCAATCAATTTCTGGTCGACTCAACCATTCCGGACCCCACCACAGCGAATGGCCTATCAAACTAGACGTCAAGCATCCGCGCTAGGCACAATCAGCAGGGTTGAGCTCACTTGGCACGTGTCTACAAACAAGCATGACTTCGGATTTTTGGATTTGGGAAACGCGATAAGCGACAAATACTTCCAAAGTGTGGACAGACGCCTTCAACCAACAAAGAACAATTTGGCTGTCTGTCCAGGCATAGGTCCCATTAGTACAAATTGTTTTACCCAAAGTATTAGACACGTGGTTCAATAATCGTACAAGTAGAGCTGCTCCCGAGAGCTCCAATTACGGAATGGTCAGAGATGTCCAAAGGGGTGCAACCTTGCTTTTCACCATGATCAGGGAAACTCTCACCTGACCTGAGGCACTGACTGTGCGCAAGTACACCAAGGCCGCGTGACCACGTTCTGAAGCATCACAAAACCCGTGAAGGGTTGCCTTGTACTTCCCGGGAAGAAGGATGGGATGAGGCAAGGAGATTTCATTGACAGCAAGGAGTGAGGATACAAAAGAGGTCCTTTCCTCAACAAGAATACCGCGCAGAGGTTCGTCCCAGGTCAATCCTGCTGTCCAAAGCTTCTGCAAGAAGCATTTTGCCCAAAATATATCAGGACAAATCCAACCGTTCGGATCGAAGGTTCTGGCGACAGTAGACAACACGAGACGTTTAGTCCAAGAACAAGGCAATTTGAAGTCTACGTTATACGTAAAATGTCTTGGACTGGTCTGTACTGAACGCCGAAAACAGTCATCATGGCGGGGTTGTCAACAATCTCAAATAAATGTGGATCTTGCTGATGATCCTCTGGTAAGCCTTCAAAAGCGTTGGTGAGTTGGATATCCATTTGCGCAACTCATAACCAGCGGAGGCCAAGATACCTATCAATTCGTCCCGCAAGAGGATCGCCTCGTCCGCTGTGGAGGCGCCCGAACATCATCCACGTCATGTCATCCACGTAAACATCGTCCTTCAGGATAGCAAAGGCTTGTGGAAAACGTAAGCCTTAGCGGTCTGCGAGCTCCCAAAGAGAACGTATTGCCAAGTAGGGGCTCGCCCTTAGCCCGTACGTATTGGTATTGAGCTCGTAGACGACCATAGGATCCCGAAGATCCTCTCTCCAAAGGATCAATTGGAAACGACAATCATCTGGGTGGATAATCGTCTGCCTAGACATCATTTTGATGTCGGCCACAAAAACAACCTGATGTCGCCGAAAGCTGGTGATGACGTCATAAAGGTATTTGACCAACTAGGGACCAGAATGCAAGCATGGGTTCAAGGAAACGCCTGTAGAAGTCTGCGCAGAACCATCAAACACCGTGCGCAGCTTGCCAGTTGATGGCTTCAATACCGCATGATGTGGGAGAAAGTAATGCTCCACCGAATGCCAATCCAAATTTGACACGGACATGTGTCCCAATTGTTCATATTCTCTCATGAACTGAATATACTTCTGTCTGAGTTTCGGATCACGAACCATGCGACGCTCCCTAGCCAACAATCTTTTTTCGGCTTAAGGTCGTGACTCACCAAGCGGAGGCCAAACAGACTGGAAAGGTAACTTCGTAATAATCCGACCAGAACTGAGTCGACCAGTATTGTTTTGGAAGAACGACTCGCACTCCTCATGTTCTGGATTCACACGAGCAGTTTGAGGGGGCTCCTCAACCTTCCAAAACCTCTGAACCGCATCAGAGAGAGCAGAGGCTACCGCCTACAAATTATCAAGTTCGGGTGGAGGGGGTTCCGTAGGTACAGGTCCCATCAAGGTAAATACAAATATGGTCGGGATGGCAGTCAGACCATTTGGCACCAAGACCCGTTTCCCACCAATCAAAATTCCACCGAGGACATCAGAGCCAATCAACAATTCGATTTGTCCCTGTGTGTCAAATTTGGGGTCTGCCAGTTCCAATTCCGATGTCAAATTCACCACAGCAGCGGGTAGCTGCTTCTGTGGATGCATACTCAAAATATTCTTCAGCACAATAGCCGAGGTTTTAATCCTCGGGTGTGAAGATTCAACAGGGGCAAACAAAATTTTAACTTGCTATTCAACAGTAGATGCTACGTCACCTATTCCCCGTATACAATCCGGAATGGAACCCATATTTAATTTAATCTGCCTTACCAAATAAGTGGAAACAATGCAACCTTGTGAACCTGTGTCCAATATAGCACGGACAACAACAGAGGCCCCCGTGGGTCCCCAGACCCTAACAGCAACCGTTGATAGAATAACGGTCTCAATGGGGGAGGTTGGAGTTATAGAGCAGGAATTAATAACCTATTGTTGCCTGGGCGGCGACCGTTGGCCAGGACTAGGCAAATCAAAATGAGGGTGCGGTCATTCATGCGGGAAAGTCCTCAAAGACGCGCGCCATCCGTGGGGGATCATAATGACGCACCCAGCCAAAACGAGGTGAGGCGATAGAGAGGAGGCGTGCGTACGCTACGGTTCTCCAAGCGGGGTGAGTGGCGATCAAGTGAGCGAGGCAAATCTCGGTTGCGCAACGGTGAGCCTCGGCTGCCACCTTCAAAACACCCGCCCGTGCGCGACGTCGGCTGGTTGGACAAGCGGCCTACCTCTCTGGCATTCATGCAGAGAATTTCCAAATGCTGTCCTCCACAATGAGAACAGAGGCGAGAGTTTGGCAAGTCTCGCTGGTAGTGGGATCCCAAACAAGAGAAGCAAAGGCGGCGGGCATTCGGGATGCGCCTACGAGAGGCGACATGAAGATCCAAGAATGCCCTACAACTGGCCGTTCTGTGCCCCGTGACCTTGCAGTAAAAGCACTCCGCTGGGCTCTGCGTGGGACAGATGTGTCGCACTATCCCCGCCAAAGCGCTGCTCAAACCGCGACCTTAGGTTGGCAGGCAGCTTCTTGAGCACTAAATGTACCAACAAGTAGGACCATTGGTCCACGGGCAGATACAAGCACTTAAGAGCGTTTTTGGCCACCAACAGCGGGTTTAATAATTGGTTGCGGAAACCAAAGACCCAGGTGAGCGTGGGCAAAGTCAAGATCTGCTCAATATGGGGGTCTGCGAGGCCACGCTTGTTATGGTACCTGCGGGCGATCAAGTCCCGAGCCGTCTGGTAGGCCTCGTCAGACACCGGCAGATGCTGGATGAGGCCTTTGGCCTCTCCATCCACAACTGACATTATATATGCCAATTTTTGGGACGGCCGAAGGTCAGCCCTGGCATCTACCAGGCTATTGAAGAGGTTGATAAACCCCAGGTAGCTTCCTAGGCAGTCATCAAAGTGGGGGAGGTCTAGCGGGGGAAGCCGACTCAAAAGGCCCGGTGCTGGCCTAGGAAGCTCCTGCTTCAAAACGGGTTTCCCGTCCCTCTCTGCAATCAACTGCCTTTCACAGTCGGAGACAGCATCATATATGTGCAATATCTAGGCATAGTCACTCACTGACTTTGGTTCGCTGGTGTACCGTGAAGTCAACAACTGAAACTTCGAGACAACAAGCGCTGAAGACACAAAATTGCTGTTCAGCGCTTGCCAACCGATCATTAATCTTCTCATATCTTTGTAATAAGGCCTGCTGGCGATCAGGCTGGTTTACCAGAGCACTGGCTGAGGCAAACCAGCGTAAATGTGACGAAATGGCACCCGCAGCCGAACGCAAGTCCTTGTAAGCCGACATAATAAATTCTCAAACGAGCTCGGACAAGCGTTGCTGAAACCGCTCGCAAACTTTGCCAAATTTTCAGCCGAGAAAGTGCACCTAATGTGTCAACCATTCGAAGAGTGGTCAAAAAATTTGAAGAAACTGGGTCAATTATGGATAATAAAAATCCTTTGCGTCAACATACCGGTCGGTCTCTTTAAAACATTGCTGCTGTAAACGAGAGTGTCGACAAAAACCCGAAAACATCAATTCCACATCGTTCTCAACAACTTCAAATTTCACGAAGCACTACGCAGAGAATTACGGAAAGCGCCGGCAGTTCGTTAAATGGGTAATGGAGCAAAGTGAAGTCGATGCCAATTTTTCGAAAAAAAGTCATTTTCTCTGATGAAGCGCATTTCCATATGAATGGCTTCGTGAATACACAAAATTGTCGAATTTGGGATGCAGAAAATCCTCATGCAATCCCTGAGAAACAAATGCACCCACAAAGAGTAACTGTCTGGTGCGGATTTTGGTCAGGTGGCGTGATTTGACCTTAGTTTTTTAAAAATGAGGCCGAAATTGCAGTGACTGTGAACGGCATTCGTTACAGGAATATGATAACGGACTTCTGAAGGCACGTATCTGGACAACATGTGGTTTCAGCAGGACGGCGCAACCTGCCACACCGCGCATGAAACAATCGACTTATTGCAGCAACGAGTTCCAGAACACATTATCTCAGGAAATTCTGATGTCAACTGGCCACCAAGATTGTGCGATTTAACGCCGTGCGATTTTTTTCATTGGGGTTTTGTGAAATTTCGGGTTTATGGGAATAAACCTGAAACAATTCCTGAGCTCAAATCGGCAATCCAACGCGTCATCGATGAGATACAGCCACATCTCTGTGCAAAAGTCATGGAAAATTTCATGAAAAGAGTAATGGCCTGACATCAGAGCCGTGGGGGTCATTTGCTATATCTTCTTTACAATACAATAAAAATATCACAACTTTGTCATAAAATACTTGTTTTTATTTTAAAATGAAAAAGTGTACTCTTACTGAGACATATATATGTATGATAGGCAACCCTGATTTTTCAGAATCTTTATATACATTTCTGTGATGTAGACGATATTTTATTTTAAAAACAAGTGAATGAAACTTTTCAAAAAATCTATAACCAAAAAAATAAAAATAAAATACTTTCGGCCACATTTTAATAGGCAACCTAATAAATATATATTCTCCTAATCATAAATATGCATAAAAATTGTCTTTAAGGGGAATCTCCGGGATCTCGTACTAATAGTATTGGCTTACAATTTATGTACATGACTAGCTGTGAACAGTAAAATAGAAGTTTACGATGATACACTTCATTATTTGAATATTTTTTCCAATAAAAAACAAATTTATTCCGAAGCTCCAGCAAAACGTAGATACTTTTGCATGCATAAAGTATGTATTTATGTTTACTTAAATTAAATACACCTTAATACGTGTAAAAACTACGTAATTGATACTTACACTTTCAGACTAGTCTAAAATTGTAGCATGAATTATGGAATAACTACACTTAACGCAGCCAATGCAGTACACCAAAGATCATAACAAAGCAATATCTATTTTTACACCGGCTTCTTTTGTAACAGTTTCGGGGATTATTTAGGTAACCATATAATTCAACCTTATCTCACAGTATACATAACACAATGAAAAATCGGAAACTCTATCATTTCGCCGCTGCTAAATGCCATCTTTTGTTCTTTATAAGGTTCTCCTGGGATTTTTTAACAATGTTGGACACTATTTTTTAAGCTCCTGAAAAGTTGTCTGAATTCACTTACTGCTTTCTTACAGGAAGGGTGTGAAATATAATGTACAGCACAGACAGAACAGGATATTATTATTATTGAATTAATATAACCATCGCCGCCAATACAAAAGGATTACAATTTGACTTCATTTCCACAAGGGTTAAGTAAATGAACATTAAGGCGCTGTACTAAGCGACTGTTTTGGTAAATGAGGGGGTGAAGCAGGGGAGGTGAAGGGCGCTTAGCTCCGTCTACTGCGGGGCGCCCCCCTTCATTCTCGTCGTGTGCGGCCGTATTCTGGCGACATCCATATTCCAATATTTCAAAATCGCAAGCAAAACGTTTTAGCATATTGAATTGAGATACTGATATTAAAATTTATATTACATAAATCAATCTGTTTGTACAATATAGGCATAGCGCAATTTTTGTTCTTAGTGGAGCCATGAGCAAAACTGGTTTACATTAGACGTTATAGGTAAGTATTAATTTTTTTTTGACGAAATTATTGTTGACGAAAGTAGATAAATACGTGCCGTAAGATGATAAAAATCATTAAGTCAGTTCCATATATGGAGGCCCTAATTATTTTTGTTTTGTTTTTGTATAACAATGGTAAAGCAGTTCATAGAATACCTACATCTAATTCCATTCCTGCCAGTTTTCAAATCTGTTTTGCAATAAATTGACTGTTACATACGGGCGGACAGACAGACAGACATGGCGAATCTATAAGGGTTCCTACAATATATAAAACCAACCTATATAATACTATCCTACAAAATATAAAGGGCTTTTACAATTTTTGGCTACGGTACCCTAAAAACCACAATACTGCCCTACTAAGCGCAAAAGCCGTATCTCAACTAAAGCGAGTTACGAAATAATTGAAGTTTAGTAAAAGTTGGTTTATTTTATTTATTTATGGATGTTTTATTGTTATTATAGGCATAATTATTATGGTAAAGGTTTTGAAATACGTCGCCGTTTTTAGGGGTTGTGAGTGGTTGAGGGGGAGGAGGGGAGGTGTCGGAATTCGCCCTCACCATTTTCACTTGCCGGAAATACTTGGTTTCCTCTGAAAAAAAAATATCTCCAAACATCAGTGTGTATGGAACTGCCAACTTCCACATTCTTCACACTAGTTTAATAAACTAAGGTTGACGGAGCCCTGCTTCGCAGGGTTCCTATTTTCGGATTAAGAGTCAAAAGAGAACCTAACATAAATTTGACATTAGCTGTCAATATGATCATTCCAAGATGGCGGGTTTGCGTTTCGTTTCACGATTTTCAAGGTATGAAAACTACTACTAAGAATTTTTGGAAATTGTTTAAAAATATTTAGACGCAACTCCGGCAGCCAAAATTACTTTTAGGGGATTAGAACTAACTCCCTTAAGCCCCCTACACCACCAATACCCTCAAATTCAGGCGACTTGTTTCGAAACCCAACCCAAATTATAGAATTAAAATTTGAGTTACTGCTTTTTCGTTGGCTCTCCTCATTGTATGGAAAAATATAAAAAAATTCTTTCGCTTAAAATATGTGTTGTTTCAAAGAAAATAAATATTAAAATATATTTATTTATCATTTACTAACAAAATACATTGTCCGTGTGGTGACGGATTAAGAATACCGAATGTCACCACCCCATATCATCCCATGGGTGTCGTAAGAGCCGACAGAGGGAGCATATTATGCAGAGAACAGCACTGTAAGAGAAGGAAAACTTGATACAAACCCTATGCTAACCCGTTTAGCCAGCGTGGTATAGTAGGCCAATTCCTCCTTTCAAAGGAGAGGCCTAGTCCAGCAGTGGACTGTTAAAGGCTGATGATGAATGAATGAATGAATGAACGAAATACAGAGTTTACAGCTCATCAAAAGTTAGCTGTCTGCTGCAACCCGGCAGGTTTTCATTATTCTCATCGAAAGTTAAAGGCAGTGTGTGAGGTGATGAGGCTTCAATACTTATTATTTGCTGTTGTTCAAGAGGCACATTTGCATTTACTTTCCTTTCAAGGCTTGGTATTGTAGAAACTTCAAGCACTGATGAAACATTTTCCTCTCCGTGATTTTGCAATGCCATCCCTTGAGCTCGACGAGAATCAACAATTTCAGGTAACTGCCAATTCATATAAAACGCCACAAGCTTTTCTTTCATTTTCGTCTCCCAGAAAACATCATCTCTTTCTATCATTTCTATTTTTAGTGGTTTACTTTCGCCACTCCACACAGCAAATAAACATTTTTGTTTGCGTGTAACGTGGCGTTGCCCCTGAATTTGGTAATAAAAATTACAATATTTGTTTAGACTAGTCGGTTAACTTTTTTATCATGTTTTCATATTTGTATTTTATTTGCTCTTATACTATTCTCCAGGCCATTCTTATAGGCAACTAAAGAACATTAAATTTCTACAATCGTGTTTGGACCTATTAATCCATCTGGCGTGGCACCAATAAACGGATAATCCACAAGGCTCGATTGTTACATTTTCTTGCTTCGCCAGTTGTTGCAAAGCCAGTGGTTCATTTTAGACTCCATGCGCAACTGTTTTTTTCATTGCAAATATTTTATTTGTACAAAATAATTTTTACTAAGTTGGCTTTACTGCTGTTATCTCTTCTTTTTACCACTATACCAAAATTTGAATCTGTCAACATATTCTTACGCAATTCGAACCAGTCACTGCTATCCCTCGTGTATTTTTTGCTTATCACTCTTGAACAAATCGAGTTAGGAGTTACTGCAGTCAAATGTGTGTAAGACGTTGCTAAACTGTAACTTTAACTTCACTGTAATTACAATAAATATAATTAGTTAGATACTTAATTTTTTTTAAAAATACTATAACTTGTGGTTATAGCAAACAGAGAAGTCACCAACTTACTTATAAATGATTGATTTTAGAAATTAAAAAGATATTAGATGTACTGAAACTTACCTAATAGTTAATGAATAATCAAAGTTTTACCCGATGTACCTAAATAGGTTTATGTTCACAACACAATAATACAACAATCGTTACCGCTTATGTGCGGACTGCGGAGCGCCATATTAGCACTGTTTATTGTTCGCCGTGGCGGCATCTTAGCGCTCCAGGCGCTCTGACAAGCTAATGAATTTGCAATATAGGTATAGGTCGGTTCACGAAAGTTGACCAGAAATGGCGGCCGTCGCGCATATGTACATTCATGCACCAATGGCGTGGCTCCATTCTTGACGCATTTAGGGAATGCGTCAGGAACGGAGCCACGCCATTGGCATTCCACCCGCGCCTCAACCCGCACCTCCACGGAGACCTAAAAAATGATTTCTGCGCAGTGGTCATCTTTCGTGAACTGACCTATACATAAAATGATTCGATTTTATGTTATTACTCTTTCAAACATTGAAAACTGTGGCAGCTATGTATTGTGAGAATAATTAATATAACTATATTATGCATAACCGCTAATGTATAACATAGTCAGTCATAAAATACTCTTATGAAAATAATTTGTGTAAAATTTTTTCATATTTCATAATCACTTGGCCATGGATGAATTTATATTTTATTACGATGCTTTCTTGTACAAATTCTTTGTAGAACTTTATTTCTCTAATAATTGTCCATATTTTATTCTTCTAATTATATATTTATAAGCACAGAAACAATAACACATTAAACGCAACAAGAATATAAACTTAGGTCCTAATTATATGTGACCATAGTCACAAGAAAAGCCTATTTGATTCAAAGTATTCAGTCTATAACATAAAACATGAAATTACGAACTCAGATTGGCGTATTCATGGCGTATTATTAACAAACATGTTTACGTAAAATTTCGTGCAGCGGAGACGCAAGCGACATGACCTATCTCTCACAGGGCTCATAGCCGAATGATGAGGTCTGGGCGGGGCATAAACTAGCAACTGACACTCAGTACACCGCTTATGCTAATAAGGTTTAAATTGCCGAAGCGTTTGATATTGATGGAATCAACCGAGCGTCAAAATCATAGACGTTTGGCAGATTTTATTTAATTTTACAAAATATACACGTATAATATGAAAATAAATAGGGTAATTCTTTAGTTCATTAGATTTCCTACAATATTATCAAATAAAATATGACAGTTCACGATCAAAATATTGCAAACAGTGAGACGAAAGATTATTTTCTGCCTCGTTTTTGTGATTTTTTTACCGTGATTCTATTTTACATACATGAAAAATTCTTTCAAAAGTCTTTTGTTCAGACTTTTGACTATAAGCTCTATTTTTTGCAAGTTTGTAGTATGTACCGTTATGGCTAGTTGCGCGACGAAAAATTAGGTGTTTCACGGCTTCTGAGGTATAACAGCGCCTTAATCTACGTCGAATTGGCACGCATTCCGAGGGAAAATGATTTAATTACGGTTCTAGGCATCTTAGTTTTTAGATTAGACTTCGAAGTCGAATAAAGATGATATTTTCAAAGAATATTTTTAATTAAATTCTCTCGAGAAAAATGTTACCTACAATTTGTTTTCTGAGGCAATGGTAGCAAGAAAGATGAGTTTTTACCAGTAGCCTGGGTAAGCAAAAATTTCATGAATATATTTCTGTTATTTCATCGTGTTTACTATAGTGGTATTTATAAATTGAAAAGTTCCGTTTTAAACGATGCATTGTGGGATAAAATCAGTATAATTTAACTGACCAATACGTACCGTTTATTGTTTCAATAACTTTTATTCATCGTTCTCAATATTAGATTTGGTGATTCGATGCAAAGCTTGATCACGTATATGGTAACTGTGTGTCACAGTAACGTATTTTATGGCTGTAAAATCTAATATAATCCTGTATGCTGGTTGCACCCAAAACTTACACGCCTTGGAGCCCGGGGTGCGCTTACTGGTCTTACCAGATACGACAGAATATCAAATTTCCACAGAGCGAATGCCGTCTGACCTCCGCAACCCAAAGGGATAGCGATATTCCATGGTTTAGACCAGTATCAGTTTATTTGAGGGTACTGACGCCCCGTAACGACTGCCAAAGATCTTCATGACAGCCGGGACCGATGGTTTAACGTGCTCTCCGAGGCACGGGGCAAGCGATAATTACAATGTAATACGCACTTAACTTCGAAAAGTCATTGGTGCGTGCCGTGGATTCGAACCCGATACCTATACTAGGCTATCGCTGCCTCCAATAGTAATAGAAGAATATTAGAAGAGAATATTAAAATAGTAATATAATTAATATTCTCTTCGGATTGATTAGATTCGAAAAAATCAAATCTAACATGTTCAGCCAGCGTGATTAATGCTTAGCTCCCAGATAGACACTATGGGGCGACAGACAGAGTGTTATAATTTGTTGTAATGTACCGAAACGGATAAAAAACCTTGTACTCTGAGCTGCGAAAGACATCAACTGGTCATTGAAAATAGTAGATAAAAAGAAATTGGACAAAAGTGAGTGTTGATGTGAGCAAAGTAAAACAAAATAAATCTTTTAGTGCAATCAAGTTTTTGAGATTAGTTAAAAAATTGTTTTTAAATAATCTCAAAAATAAAATCATTATAGAATGTGTAGAAAGATCTCTTATTACACTCGTTTGACCACACTATTAATACAATTATAATTATAGGTTTAAAAGAGCTATGGTAAAGGACGTTTTAACTTTTCTTTGAATCAGGCCTAAAGTCTATTCCTTTATTACATTCAACAAGAAGGAGTAAATCGACCGCCGATTGAAGGTGGGTGGTAATGGAATCTAATAGACTCCAGAATTATTAAAATTTTAGTTTTCCTAATAATTAGATTTAAAATGCTAAATTCAGCCTGCCAGGCAATTCAGTGGCAGGGGTCCCAGGCCCGGCCCTGCGCAGGTCCCATGAGACTCGTCCTTGGGACCCCTGCTGACAGCATTTACTACTTACTATGTAATACTGTTATTCATAAATTATTATCTGTGGTTAAATTGAAATATGTTTCTAAGAAAGTTGAAAGTGGAGTGATTATCCGTCGGAGGCCCGATCTGCTCTGCGGGTGAGACATCCGCGCGCGATGATGTCGTCTAAAGTTAAATGCAGTAATTGCAATATTGTTATTTGTGAAATCCTAGCATTCATTCAAAATAAAGTGGATGTTATGGACGAAGAGAGCTTAGTACGGATATGCGTTTCTTCCTTTTCTGCAGAAGACATTGAGAATGCGAAAGGATTGTTGTTTGAATCTTTAACTACTAAAAAGAGGAAAATAGCTAGGAAAGGAGAGGGTCGATCACAGCGAAACCTGTATGACGTTATAACTGTTTTTAAGGAAACTGATCCAGACGAAACACCTATTTTTGTTGCCAGGCAGTTACAGAAACTTCCTCCCGTGACTTTCGATCATATCGATGCTACCCGCTTTTTAAAAGACATTCTTATAATTCAAAAAGATTTGAAAATGCTCAAAGAGTCATATGTGTCAATGGATCAGCTAAACGAGGTTAAAAAAGATATAATTGCCCTTCAAGAGACACCGAAAATAATTAGTAAAGGAAGTGGTAAAATTCAGTCTAATATTCACACAAGCACAGATTTTTCGAACCCACCTCAAAATAAAGTCCATAATGTTACTGATAACAACTCAATGGAGTATACGTCATTCGACGACGCCTTGGAGACAACCTTATCGCATGCACAGGTCTGTGATGAACATGTCTCGCTAGTGCAGGTGAATGGTTCACATGAGGAACAGCGCGTGGTGACCTTGAATGCAACTATGGTTTCAACCAAAGAAACCCTAACCGCGCCTGTGCAGAACGAGTGTCTTACTGTTGTCGACGCCGAGTATATGAGCGATAAAAATATTGTCGCATCCACTCCAACAGCAAATAAAAATAAAACTTTTGCGAACATTGTGGGAACAGAAGGACAATGGAAGGATAAAAACCAGAACGAAGAATGGACATTGATGCAGCGTAAAAGATATTCAAATAAGTTAAGTTTTATAGAGGGTAAGGCTCATAATAAACCCAACGAAAAAGTAGCTAATATAAGTATACCAATGGGATGTAAAGGAAGAGAAACCATGGAGCCAAGCAACAAATTTCGGGCGGCGGACACAAAAATCCCACTCTTTATAACAAATGTTGACAAAGAAACGCAAGAAAGTGATATCACTGCATATATTATGTCTAAAACCCAAACAGAAGTAATATTGAAGAAAATCCATATGAAAAAAGACAGAGATTACAATGCCTTTAAAATTCTTGTACCACAACAGAAGCTGGACTTGTTTTTAAACGATGGTCTATGGCCGCAGGGTATATCTTTTCGCCGCTTTATCTACTTTAAGAAAAACAAGGGACATTATGAAAGTGTAAACATGAATGGTGAAAGCAAACAACACGCTAAATAATGGATGCACAAATAAATAGTAAAACTATATTAGTTACTTTTAACTGTAAGTCGCTTAAGAGATCAGTTGACTGTGTGCGAAGTTTATGTAAAGTGGCGGATATCATAGCTTTGCAGGAGACTTGGTTGCTTCCCCACGATATACCTTTCCTTGGAACTATTGATCAGGATTTTGCATACATTTGCATACACCGGAACATCAGCAGTGGACACCTCTGAGGGTATACTTAGAGGCCGACCCTATGGAGGAGTGGCAATATTGTGGCGCAAGAGTATGTTTACGGAAGTGTCAGTAGTTGAGTGTACAAACCCGCGAATCAGTGCAATTAAAGTGTCAATCGATGGTCGTTCTTTCCTTGTGTTTAGTGTGTATATGCCAACAAATTCATTGGATAATTTACCGGACTTTACGGCGTGTTTTGGTGAGGTATGTGCTATTGTTGAAAGTTATTCAATAGAAACTATGTATATGTTAGGAGATTTCAATGCACATCCGGGGGGGCTTTTTGGGGATGAATTAAATTCCTTGTGTGCGGAGAATCAATGGGTTTGCGCGGATTTAGAAATATTAGGCTGTGCATCTAATAATTATACGTTTATCAGTGACGCGCACGGATGCATGCGATGGCTCGATCACTGCGTGGTGAGTCAATCTGCCCGACAAACATTAACACGTATCTCGGTGAAATATGATTCATTTTGGTCCGATCACTTACCGCTTGTTATTGAGTGTGAATTAAATAGTATTATACCCAAAACTAGTTCGGACTCGAGTTGTTTTATTAAGAATAATGTGATATGGGGATTGAGAACAGATGATCAGATAAATGAATATACTAAACTTTGTAATACAAAACTTAAATTATTAGATTTTCCGAATGAGTTTAGACTATGTTGTAATTATGTTTGCGAATCTCCTGAGCACAAATGTAGGATAGATAAATTATACAATGATATAATTAATATACTATGTGAATCAGCTATAGAAAGTAATAAAAATAATACAGATTCATTTAGACGGAAACGTCGTAAAACGGGATGGAACACACATGTTCGTCAGGCGCACATTGAGGCTAGACGTAAATTCTTGTATTGGGTGACTAGTGGTAGACCGCGACAGGGTGTAATATATAGTGAAATGTGTGAAAGCAGGAGAGTTTTTAAACGGAATTTGAAATGGTGTCAAGATAATAAAGAGCAGATTACCATGGATGTTATTGCCGAGCATCAGGCCTCTAAAAACTTTAGTAATTTTTGGAAGGCGACAAATAAATTGTCTCCTAAGCCTGGCCTTCCTGTGAGTGTGGAAGGTGTGAGTGATAGTATGGGTATAGCGGAATTATTTAGGAAACATTTCACTGTAAAGTCATCGCTGGGCCCGTCCACGTCGCACACCGATGCTGGGTCCGTCGGGGCTGACGATTTATTTATTGTGACAGCGAAACAAATTCGTTGTATTGTGAGTAAAATGTCAAGGGGTAAGTCGCCTGGGCACGACGGACTCAGCATCGAGCACTTGAAGTTTGCAGGTGTTCATCTACCTCGCGTACTGTCGATGCTTTTTAATGTTTGTTTTAGTCACTCGTATCTTCCCCCCGATCTTATGCGAACAGTTGTCATCCCTATTGTGAAAAATAAAACTGGCGACCTCTCACAAAAGAATAACTACAGGCCTATTTCTCTAGCCACAGTGGTGGCTAAAGTATTGGACAGTGTGCTTGACTCTGAACTTGGAAAACACCAAAATTTTCACGATGCGCAGTTTGGTTTTCGACCCGGACTTTCTACTGAAACCGCCATATTAAGCCTTAAGCACACTGTGCAATATTACACAAAGAGAAGTACACCTGTGTATGCATGCTTTCTAGACCTGTCAAAGGCTTTTGACATGGTGTCTTACGATTCACTATGGCAAAAGCTCAAGAAGACGGGCGTGCATGCGCAGGTGCAAAGACTTTTTCTGGTATGCTAACCAAATTAATAGTGTTAAGTGGGCTAATAGTCTCTCTACTGCATATAGAATGGAATGTGGGGTGAGGCAGGGTGGACTAAGTTCGCCAAAGTTATTCAATCTGTACATCAATGAGCTAATGGTTGAACTCAGCAGCACACAAATCGGGTGTTCTATTGATAATGTCTGTATGAATAATCTCAGCTACGCGGACGACATGGTGTTGCTGAGTCCATCTATTGGCGCATTGAGGAGGCTGTTAGCAATCTGCGAAAATTATAGCAATAGTCATGGATTAAAATATAACTGCCTAAAAAGCGAGTACCTGATTTTCAAGGCTCTCGGTAAATGTCCATTAAGTGTACCACAAATTAAACTAAATGGAGTTGAATTGAAAAGGGTTCAACAATTTAAATATCTTGGACACTATGTTACTGAGAGTCTTGATGATCAGATGGATATAGAGAGGGAGCGCAGGGCTATGGCTGTAAGAACTAATATGCTGGCCCGTAGATTTGCTCGCTGTAGTAATGAAGCTAAAGTAACTCTGTTTAAGGCGTATTGTCAAACATTCTACACGAGTAGTCTATGGGTCGCCTTTACTCAAAGGTCGCTAAATACTCTGAGAGTGCAGTATAACAATGGATACAGGATGTTATTAGGATTGCCTCGCTTCTGTAGTGCTTCTGGCATGTTCACGGAAGCGAGAGTGGATGGTTTCCACGCTATTATGCGTAAACGCATTGCATCTCTTCTAAAAAGAGTACGGGGTAGTACTAATGGCATCCTGAATGTCATTGCCGATAAGTATGACTCCGATATATCGAGGAGATGGTTGCGAGTCCTTCTAGATTAGTAAGTTTATTGTGTTCACTAACATAGGTTAAGTTTTATGTATGTAATTGTGACTATATGGACCTTGTCTGAAATAAAAATTTATTATTATTATTATTAAAGAAGTGCTTTTTAAATGTAGGTTCTCTTTCAACCATATTATACACAGAGAGAGAAGTAAAGCCCTGCTTTGCAATACTAAAATCACATTATACTATTCCGTATGCAAAATTATTCAAGAAGCGTGTTAGTTTTACGTTCATTATAAGGTCTTTTAGTAAAATCTATGGCTGTCTTGTAAAGCATTTCTAAGATTTATACCTACCAATTTGAGAAAGGATAGGTGAGAGCTGTACTTTGTGTCAGTAATTTTATAATTTAGGTTTTTATGTAATTTATTGCAAGGTGTAGAGACAATGGCTTACAGCTGCACTGTCACATTTTACGGTACCAATAGTATCAACCATTTCACTTAGCCTACGCCAGCTATAAAGATATGCAGGTGAGGCGAGATGAACTTTTCTTTGTGAAGCACTGTGAATGAGTCTTCGTACTCATCCGTCGTCATCGGTCATCTGTTCAGCAGACATAAAAATATGACAACAACTTAGGTGGATTAACACAAATGGGGTCGACACTCGAGTCTAACAAGATTTGACAGAATAACAGCTTTTCCTTAGAGCGACTGCAACCTCACCTCCGAAACCCAAAGGGGGCAATCAGTATTTTCAAGGATACTGACTAACCATAAAGTCTGTCAAAGACCTTTATAACAGCTGGCAATGATGCGCTAAGGCTGTGCTCTCTGAGGCACGAGGTAAACGATGATTATTAACATAACTTAAAAAATTAGATTCCGACCTTATGAATGGCAATTTGTTGGTATCTGCACCAGGCTATCGATTTCTCAAAGTTGTTTATATTTATATGTATCAAGGCGATACGAGTCCATTCAAATCCTTATAGTTATCGAAGTTTATTGTTTCTAAGTCCGCAATAATCCTGGAATTGCGGGCTTAACTAAACAATAGAGTATTAAAACGAACAGCCGACCATTTAAAGTAAACGTTTGGCAATATCTTATTTATAGTAAGTAAGCATATGGGTCCGTTGTAATTACTGCGGTCAGATTATATTGGGTCGTGATACTTATATTATGAAATAATCGTCGATCATAACCGTCATATAACACTGCTTAGGTGTTTTTTGTAACATTATAATGTTTAAGCAAAAATAATATTTATGAGCCAACTTGCTCACAAATATTGCTTTAATCCTTGCCGCAAGTGAATCAAACGAATATAAACTGTTTAATAATTACATACATACATATATAGAATCGCGCCTGTTTCCCGGAGGGGTAGGCAGAGACTACGGAACGCCATTTGCAACGATCCTAACATATCTCTCTTGCTTCATTCACTCCCATCAGATTCCTCATGCATGCTCTTCTGTTCAGGGTACTTCTAACCTGTCCTGTTTTTAGGATGTCTCCAATCTGGTCAGAGAACGTCCGCCTAGGTCTTCCCCTTCGTCTTGTCCCTTCCACACTTGCCTTATATATCTGCTTGGTCAGTCTCTCGTCATCCATCCTCTTCACCTGCCCAAACCATCTTAGCATACCTTTCTCGATGCTTGTTACTACATCTTCTTTTACCCCACAACACTCTCTTATCACACAATTATTTACTCTGTCAGTCAAAGAAACACCACACATACTTCTCAGTGCTCTCATTTCTACAGCATTTATTCTACTTTCATGACTCTTCTGCCATACCCAACTTCCACTACCATACATAAGAGTAGGTACTAACACCCCTCTATGCACAGCCAAACGTGCCTTTTTGGACACATTTTGGCTATTCATAAACGCCTTCAGAGCTCCATTCACTCTATTACCTGCATTAACTCTTCTTTCAATATCTTCTACATTCTTACCATCTCTTGTAAACAGCGTACCTAAATATACAAACTCATTTACTTGCTCCACTTGCTGACCATCAATAATAACATTACAAGCCGTAACGCATTCCTCCTTTTCAAAAACCATAACTTTCATTTTACTTACATTCACTTTCATTCCTTTCCCCTCTAACGCACCATACATGACGCAACCATACCATCTCCTGCAACTCCTCCGCTGAAGACGGAAGTATTACCTGATCATCAGCATAAAGGAGACATTTGAAAAGTAACTCATTCATCCTTAATCTACAGTCACTATTTTTCAAATCTTGGAAACAACTGTCCACGAAGAGGTTGAACAGCCATGGCGACGCTACACATCCCTGTCTAACACCTGTTTCGATGATAAAACAATCCGTGTACGACCCATTTATCCTCACACAAGCTCTAGAATCTTCATAAAGGGATTTCAGAGCTCGTATGAGGCTGCTGTTCACCCCATACATCGACAGTACCGACCACATTTCATTCCTCACCACTTTATCGTAAGCCTTTTCCAAATCCACGAATGCGCAATAGACCTTTTGACCTTTGGCCAAGAATTTTTCGGCTACGCACCGCAAGGAAAAGACTTGTTCCGTGCACCCCATACCCTTTCGGAATCCTGCTTGTACATCCCATATTTTCTTGTCAGTTACTTCCATAACTCTTTCAATCAGTACCTTCGCATAAAATTTGCCAACAAGCTGAGAAGGCTAATGCCTCTATAGTTCTTGCAGTCTTGTTGCGAGCCTTTTCCCTTATAAAGAGGCACAACCACCGCTGTGGCCCAGTCATCAGGTACTCGGCCGCTGCTCCAGCACAAGTTAAATAAGCGCTGCAGCTGACCAACTATGATGCCCTGTCCAGCCTTAAGCATTTCAACTGTAATCCTACCATCTATTCTGCAGCCTTACCTAATTTCATACTTTCCAACGCCTTCACAATCTCATCCACACCAATATCACTTTTATCATTGCTATTATTACCATTCATTTCGTCGATCGATGTCTCTATCGCCGTTCTTTCTAATAAACCTTCAAAATACTCCTTCCATCTCTTCAGCACGCATGATTCACCATTCAGTCCATTCAGTATCTTTCCATTCTTGTCTCTGATTGTCTCAGCCAATTAATCTAACCAAGCTTTCTTCTTCTCTGACACTGCTGATTGTACATCCTTATCCCACCATGTAATCTTAACCTTTCGTATTTTCCTTCTCTTGATCACACCACATACTTCAGACGCTACACATACCATCTCTTCTTTAAAAGATTGCCATAATTCTTCCATATCATTTATGCCATCGAACCTCTCAAATCTTGCTATCAATCTTCGCTTATACTCATATTTCACATCTTTCTCTTGCAGATTTTCTACTTCTATTCTTTCCAAGACCCTATTTTCATTATGTTCTCGGTGTCGCCATCATTTAAAGTGCCCACTTATCCGGCTCATCACCAAAAAGTGGTCTGTGTGGATGCCGATCCCTCGATACACCCTTATCTAACACATTCTTTCTCAAACGTTCATCTACAATTACAAAATCAATCATGCTTCTTCTAACATTCTTAGCCTCACGCGTATACATGTGTATCCTTTTGTGATCAAACATGGTGTTTGTTACACAAAGACTCCACTCTAAACAAACCTCAAGCAATACTTTTTCATTTTCATTCACACTCTCATCACCAAATCCACCTAAAACCCTTTCAAATCCATATCGTTTTACTCCCACCCATCCATTGAAATCACCTAACAACATCAATCTTCCGTTATCCTTACATTTCCTCAAAATCGCTCTTAAATTCTCCCAAAATTCCTGCCTTTCGTCTTGTTCTCGCTGTGATATACCCGCTACTATATTGACCGGAGCGTAAACCCCTACAATAAAGAGACGAGTAAGTGCTACTTTCATTCTCATCCACAATAGTCTAGCATTTACACATTCAAATTCCTTAACGCGCTCATTCATTCGCATACACAGTATTAAACCAACTCTCTAGCAAGCTCTGGTGTCTACTGTGTACCCTAGACTAATAAGCCAATGCTGGTATAACATTGCCTATTAAAATCACAAGCCCGCAAGCCATGGACATCTTTGACCAAGTAATGGCTACGAATCTTCGCGCTCCTGTGCTCATAACAAATCTCGCTGTTCCCCATCTTGTTAAAACTAAAGGTAACATCATCAATATCTCCAGTGTTGCTGCTCTACACACGCTTTCGTGCTTGGGAAAGCACGAAAGTATAGGCATAAAACACGTCGTAAGCAGCTTTAGATCATTTTACAAGGTCAACTACACTGGAACTAGCGTCGAGTGGTGTTCGTGTCAACACAGTTAACCCTGGACCTATGAAAATAGACTTGATAGAAAAGATAGGTGCAAGCAAAGAACAAGTAGCAGCTATTATAGAAAAGATGCCCACAATTACAGCTCTTGGCAGAGTATCTGAACCTGAAGAAATAGCTGAATTAGTGTTATTTTTGGCAAGTGACAAGGCTAAAGCAATAACTGGTTCGGCACTTGTGAGTGATAATGAAATGTTGTTAAAAGGTGTACCGATTATGTAAATATGCATACGAAACTATTAATTTAAATATCGCAAAATAAGTTAATTAATCAGAAGGGAAGAAGGTAAATTGTATAATATTTTAATATAATACATTTTCTAATCAAATTAATTAATTGCCTACTTCAATAAACATGCATTTTTGCATTGACCTTTGATTTTAGTACTGAAAACTACTTATTCACAAGTCATTTCATATATTCGCATTACCAAATTCCTGAAATTTGTACTTTTCTATTGAACATGCATTTCTTTAATTTTAAAATATATAATTATGTATACGTAAATCTAGTATAGAAGGAGATAATGTCATTTGGGGTCGAAACTCTGGGGCCATCCAAGTGCGAGATCCTTATTTAGAGATCTCGCAAAGAGACTGATCGACGCCTCGCGTGACCAGAGGTCTCGCATGCATTTGGCACAAAAGATAAGTATAGCTATACAACGTGGCAATGCTACCAGTTTTCTGGACACGCTTCCAATGCGATACGGATGACTTTCATGGCTTATTCTTGTGTATATTATTATTTTAATTTTAAGACTTAATTTTATTATATTAATAAAGATAAAATTATTATTCTATCTACATCTACACTAATATTATAAAGAGGAAAAATTGTATTTTTGTTTGTTTTTTTGTTTGTAATGGATAAACTCAAAAACTACTGGACTGATTTTAAAAATTCTTTCACCATTAGAAAGCTACATTATCTGCGAGTAACATAGGCTATATTTTATTTTAGAAAAAATAGGGGTCCGTAAGATATTTGGGTTTTTCGGGTACGCGAAGTAATTCCCTCAGGACGCGGGTGAAACCGCGGAAAACGGCTAGTAATTTATAATTTGATAATTTTAGTATACTCGTCTATCTGTTATGCCCTAAAATATAGATGATTGAGTCTTGTTAACACGTTGAATGCAAGACTTTAAAACTACAAATTACGTACAGTGCGGTAGTGTCAATACCAATTTCGACTTGTACCGTTTTTTATTCTGGTGCGGTTTGTAAACTAATGAAAAAGTTTTGGCTAATAAATCTTTGATTTTTGTAAAAATATATAATTTTATGCTTGCAATAGCAAGTTGACATACTCAATTAGATACATTTGTCGTCGCCACAGAATGCAAACTTTAGTAATTTTATGACATTTAAATTACAATACGGATTCGTCTTGAACCGAATCACGGCGGTAGGGCAAGGTTCGTTGTGTCAATAGTTTTTTAGGGAAGGGAAATATAGTGAAACAAAATATCGACTTCGATGTTTATAACTATTCAAGGAAAAAGTAATTCACAAAACCTAAATATTCTTATGCGATTTTTTGTAGCATTCCAAACATATCTTTTTGTCGCATTCTTTGCAGTACGTGTCGACTCTTCTTACTTTCTTGTCGGCATCTCTGCTATTCATTGTTTTTCTTAATTGTTGACTATTTTTCCGGCAGTAATTTTACCATATAAGTTTATTTTGGTCAGAGCTTCTACTATAGATTCAGTGAAATTCAGCAAGTGAACTATTTTATCGCATCTTGCGTTGTAGATGAAATACGTCAGAATGTCCTGACTGCACTAGCCTATACTGACTACTTCCTGTGGTGCGATACAAGTCGGTAGCGTACAAGACAGTTTTGGCTGGTACCGCACCGATTGTAATTTTTTATCATCTGGTGCGGTACAAGTCGAATTTGTCTTGTGTACTTTAAACCTACCTATTAGATACAATTTAAAGTAAGAAACCTAAATGTATACTTGTCTCTTTCTGGATTGGGAAATCACTCCCGCACCAGACAGGAACACCTACTTTCAACGCCGCACCAAACGAAATTATAATACAAGTCAAAATTGGCTTGTACCGCATTTAACGTGTTAATCTGCTGCTAAAGAGATAACAGCAAAAATCTAATGACATTTATCCGGAAATATAACAGAAACAGAATAATTTATTTGTGAAAAATGTGGTACATTTACAGGAGACGTTATATTTTGATCAAGTATTGGCATACAAATTCAAAAAAAAACATGATCATCAAACAGCTCTAAAGTTGTTTTCATTGATTATTGGATAAAATAATATTGAAGTACATTCATTTTTCCCTAACCTATACTGTCCCATTATTGGGCAAAGGTCTCCATTACACTTCTCCAAAGCTCCATGTCGCCAGCTATTTCTGTCCAAGTTTTTGAGAATGCATCCAGCTCATCTCGCCAACGCTTCCTGGGTCTACCCCGACCACGACTTTTATACATCTTTATAATCTAGTAGTCTAGGTAGTAGAGCCTTGCTGATTTCAGCATGAATGGGCCGGCTCGACCGGGGAAGTACTACCCTCTCACAGAAAATCGACGTAAAGTAACAGTACCTAAACTGTTGCGTTTCGTTCGGTGAGTGAGAGTGCCGGAGGCCCTATCCCCTATTCCTTCTCCCTCATCCCACTCCTTATCCTATCCCTTTTCCCAACCCCAAGGGGGGGCAACGCACTTGTGACTCCTGTGGTGTTGCTTGTGTCCATGGGCGGCGGTAATTGCTTTCCATCAGGCAATCCGTCTGCTCGTTTGCCGCCTTATACTATAAAAAAAAAAACCACAGTCCACACACACAACTTGCTTGTATAAGTAAGATTGTTTTAGGTATGGTAACACCAAAACTTAAATTTAAAATTTGAAAGCAATCAAGTTTTATCGGACAAAAACTCCGTTAGACCAAATTTATTGCACATTCAAAATTTGTGAGTTTGCACCACTCATTAAATCGAACTTTATAAAACAGGGAGTCTGATTAAAGTTAGTTTATGTTTGTTACACAAAGTTTAACAATTCGTTACTTAAAATTTAATCTTAATGGTGCTGTTCACCCGTAGAGGAAATGCAGTGAATTGTGATTATTTATCGGCGTGATTAGTGATCTATCGGTTTGTGTGGAGTAACGTGTATTTCCACTGCCAATTCACCAAATGTCATGGATTAAATGTCTACGCGGCAAGAAAAGAGAATGTGAGTTATACATATGTACATGTAAGATTAAGGGTAAGGTTACAAGATAGAGATGCTTAGAGAGGTGTAAAGAGACTTTTGCACAACAGTGGGAGAGCATGGGTTTGTAAAAAAAAGGATAAGGATTAGAAACTGAGCATGAAGTTAACTTCATAAGTCTTCTGAGAATCATAATAAAATGATAATTAGCTACTAATAAAATAAATGCTACCGTAAGAAGTAAACTATATCATTGTAACTATATTGCGCGTCAGAAATTATATTACGCAAAAATCTATCGGGATTAGATTAATAATGTTGCCTTCTTATTTCTTACTGTGTAGTGCTTATGTTGGAGTTTGGAGGCGCCTATGAGCTGGACAGCAACAGGCTGATTTATTGGTTGAATGCGTATGGATCGATGCACTGCGTTTATTTTTGCTCTAGTCCCACTCTCACTCCTACATTATTCATGTATGTAGCCAGGTATCAATTTATGTAGCCAGGTTAAGCAACAGTGATCTTTGATGACTACTGAGCTTCTTGGAAAACTTAAACTTTCTTGGAACTACGATGTAATCGAAAACTAAGGTTTTTTTTATGTGAACTTGCATGCTTTAAATCGTAAATCTAGGTGTTAGGTTCTAAAAATAATAAGTCTACGGTCCGTCAATTTAAAAATAAACAACTTTTTGCTTTAGGCACCTAATATGCAATAGAATTCAGACCTAAGGACTAAATAAATATAAGCTTATATGTATAAAAAATTTCCGTTACTGACTGACTGACAGACAACGCACAGCCTAAACCATATGGCGTAAGAAGATGAAATTTTGCAATGTATATTTCTTTGGGAAATCCCTTCTTAGTGCAGCCCGCACTAACAAGAGATTTCCCAATAGGCCACGGAAATGGGCAGAAACAGTTAAAATAAAAAATAAATATGTGCAGATGTATCCTCTTGTCTAAAATAACAACAGAACGATCTAGATTTTTTATAAGTTTTAGTAAGTCACGGTTTATATTCATTTTATCACAAACCTTGAATGACTTACCTTTACAGCTATTCACAACCCACTGCAGGAAAACCTCTCCCTATATGCATCATAGTAGCACTGTGACTCATTAAAAGGACTTCGTCTACTTTAAAACGCTGGCCAGATGGTTTGGTACATGGTTTCATGTCAAGTTTAACATGTTTTTGCAAAAATTCTATTTCTGTTGTCGCGGAGTTGCCTCTTACGACACCCACGCAACAAAATGGGGTGGTGACATTTTGTATTTATAAACCCGACACCACACAAAGAATGGCTTTATAAATAATTATGTTGAACCGAGTAATTTGGTCTTATAGATTTGAACTCATACCGAAAAGTAAGCATTGATTTTTGAAAACTTAAAGATGATTTTTATTACGGTGTGCAAAGATATTATTTATATATGTATCTACTACATGCGGGTGGTAACTCGAGTGAATTGATTTATTAAATTATAAAATTTGGAACAATTTAATAATATTTACAAAATTATAAAGAGTAAAATACTAAATAAGAAACAAATCTAACCTATTGTCAAAAACATTATTTGCCTGATAGCCAAACCCAGAACATTAAAAAAAGAGCAACGTCACAAATCACAGCTTTATTAGACTACATTGAAGAGTATACTGAAATAAGTCAAGAGTCGTACATCTTGTTGCAACAAGATTGTTCGGAGCAATATATTGAAGATCATCTTCAAGCTGGCACGAAAATCCGTAATCCTCAACGTAATCTTCGGTTTCACTGGCCGATTCTTCGTTTTCCAAATATTTTTATCTGGTTCTCATCGAGATTTATCTATGAAACAAAATAACCAATTCTCAAGTAAATCAAACAAATAATTAAAGAGATATTTGCAAAATACTAAGAAACGGAATTGGTAAAAAACTTACCTTTAATACTAATGATCGCCTCCCAGGCGAACGTAAGGTCAATAACTCCATACCTGCGTATTCCTCGCTGAACCCGTGACCACTCTCCACTGCATCACGGGGTGCACGGTATTGGTGCGAACGCACCCCGCAATACATAGACGTAATTAAAAAATATTCCTAAAAAAGCAACCGAACGCGGCCTCTCAGGCGATGATTAGTTTTCTAGGGTTAAAGATATTATAGACTTGAGTATTTGATATGAATTTCAATTTAATACCTCTTCGCGTTCATAAGGAAAGGGCTAGTAACTTTAAAATTAATAATTGTTTTTAGGGTTCCGTACCTCGAAATGAAAAAACGGAACCCTTATAGGATCACTTTGTTGTCCGTCCGTCTGACCCTTTTTCTCAGAAACGCGTGGAGGTATTAAACTGAAATTTATATCAAATAGTCAAGTCTACTGTTCCTTAAAGCTGTGAAAATTTCAAACTTCTAAGCCAACGTAATCAAAAGATACAGCCGTTTATGCTTCAAATTTCTGCAAATTTACACACTCGCAAGGAAATTCAAACCTAAAACCTATAAAATCTTGAAATTTGGTACAAAGCAATGTCTTATAGCACAAATTAAGGAAAAATTGCGAAAACAGTAAATTGTTAGTTACATCATATAAAAAAATGTTTTATTAATTTTAAAGATACTATCGCTTTCCTCATGAACGCGTTAAGTTACTAAATTGAAATTCATATCAAATACTTGGGTCTATAATAATTTTAAGCTGTAACAATATTAAACTTCTATCTCAACGCATTCAAAAGTTAAAGCAATTTTACTATTTTTTCAAACTCGCAACTACTCGCAAGGGAATCAAAACCTACAGGGTACTTCCCGTGAACTCAGAATCTTAAAATTTGGTACAAAGCAATATCTTATAGCATAAATTAAGGAACAATTGCGAAAACAGTAAATTTTTAGTTACATCATATAAAAAAAAAGGTTTTAATAATTTTAAAGTTACTACCCCTTTCCTCATGAACGCGTTAAGTTATTAAATTGAAATTCATATCAAATACTTGAGTCTATAATACTTTTAAGCTGTAACAATATTAAACTTCTATCTCAACGCATTCAAAGGATAAAGCAATTTTACTATTTTTTCAAACTCGCAACTACTCGCAAGGGAATCAAAACCTACAGGGTACTTCCCGTGAACTCAGAATCTTGAAATTTGGTACGAAGTAATGTCCTATAGCACAAATAAAGGAATAATTACGAAATCAGTAAATTTTTAGTTACATCATATAAAAGAAATGTTTAATAATTTTAAAGTTACTACCCCTTTCGTCATGAACACGTTAAGTTGAAAGTTATTAAATTGAAATTCAAATCAAATACTTGGGTCTATAATAATTTTAAGCTGTAACAAAAGTCAATTTATATCTCAACGCAATCAAAAGATACAGTAATTTTACAATTTTTTCAAACTCGCAACTACTCGCAAGGGAATCAAAACCTACAGGGTACTTACCGTGAACTCAGAATCTTGAAATTTAGTACGAAGCAATATCTTATAGCATAAATTAAGGAACAATTGCGAAAACAGTAAATTTTTAGTTACATCATATAAAAAAAAAGTTTTAATAATTTTCAAGTTACTACCCCTTTCCTCATGAACGCGTTAAGTTATAAAATTGAAATTCATATCAAGTAATACTTTTAAGCTGTATCAAAATTAAACTTCTATCTCAATGCAATCAAAACCTACAGGGTACTTCCCGTGAACTCAGAATCCTGAAATTTGGTAAAAAGCAATGTCTTATAGCACAGATGGAGGAAAAATTACGAATACAGTAATTTTTTAGTTACATCATATAAAAAAATGTTTTAATAATTTTAAAGTTACTACCCCTTTCGTCATGAACGCGTTAGGTTATTAAATTGAAATTCATATCAAATACTTGGGTCTATAATACGTTTAAGCTGTAACAAAAGTAAATTTATATCTCAACGCAATCAAAAGATACAGTAATTTTACAATTTTTTCAAACTCGCAACTACTCGCAAGGGAATCAAAACCTACAGGGTACTTCCCGTAAACTCAGAATCTTGAAATTTAGTACGAAGCAATATCTTATAGCATAAATTAAGGAACAATTGCGAAAACAGTAAATTTTTAGTTACATCATATAAAAAGAATGTTTTAATAATTTTAAAGTTACTACCCCTTTCCCCATGAACGCATTAAGTTATAAAATTGAAATTCATATCAAATACTTGGCTCTATAATACTTTTAAGCTGTAATAAAATTAAACTTCTATCTCAATGCAATCAAAATATACAGCAATATTACAATTTTTTCAAACTCGCAACTACTTGCAAGGGAATCAAAACCTACAGGGTACTTCCCGTGAACTCGGAATCCTGAAATTTGGTAAGAAGTAATGTCTTATAGCACAGATAAAGGAAAATTTGGGAATATAGTAATTTTTTAGTTACATCATATAAAAAATGCTTTTATTAATTAGGGTTCCGTACCTCACAAGGTAAAAAAAGGAACCCTTATAAGATCACTTTCTTGTCCGTCTGTCTGTCTGTCCGTGTGTCACCACCGATTTTATCAAGAACGGGTGGATCTAGCAAATTGAAATTAATACCAGATACTGAGGTTTATGGTTCCTATTAGGTGTATAAAAATCAGGGCTCTGGGTCCACCCGATAGAAAGATATGTTCAAAATTAGTTTTTTGCGTTTTTTTTTGTTTTTTTTTTTAAACTTGTAAGTCCCAAAATTAACCTTAATTTCCAACTTTTTTTTAATTTTCAGAATTTTTCGTTTACTTGTACTGTAAGACCTTGGTTTTAACCAAAATTGACAATTGTAAGTCAACTGTAAGTACCCTATAGGCTTTGGATCGAAAACCTATATGGTAGTTCCCGTTGAACTAGAATCACGAAATGTGGCCTAAAGCAGAGTCTTACAGCCCAAATAAATAAAAATTACAAAAAATTAAAAAAGTGGAAAATTTAAGGGTGTCCCCATACATACATAGTAGACTCCATTTAAGATAGTACCGAATATTCTGACAAAGCCTCAAACGAATTTTCTGTAGAAACCGCTGTTTTTACTTTATTTCCGAGTGTAAAATTTATATTTGAGAGAGTTTGTTCTGTCATCTTGTCAAAAAGGGTGAAGAAAAACGTTTTCAATCACAAACAGTTGAAAGAAGAATGACACTCTGAACATTGCATCTTCTCATAACAAGTATGCATCCAAATTTATCTTTCGAAAATTTGCAAAACACAGCTAATGGCACCAATCAGATAACCGCAGCACTATAACACACGACACCACTGACGTTTACTAGTTAACGCAATCATCCCATCAAAGCCCATGCATCGGCGGACCTACCTATAATTGGAATTATTAATGAAAGCTATACCTAAGTAAACTATCCAACAGTCTGACTTGTATTTCATAAAGACTAAGATGTAATACAGCTACCAGCTACAAACTGTCATGTAAAAGTACGAAATGTCATAAACTATGAATGTAACAAATGGAAGTGTAGTGTCGATAAATATTTTATAGTAGCGATCGACATTATTTTACAAGACAACAAATATTAAACAATATGTAACGTTATACGACTGCGTCTGTGGTCCAGTGGATAGCGTAATATGTGTCTATTGCTCGGAAGGTCCTGGGTTCGAACACTTTTGTGAGAACAAAAAGTTTTACTGAGTTTTCACGGAGTCTGGCTATATGCCCGGTTTTTTTGCTGTCTACCCTGTTGTTTTCAAACAGATTGCCATGAAGCATCATGGCAATCTGTTTGAAAACAATAAGCCACTCTTCTCTATGATTTCAAATCTGTACGATATTTGTTTGTTATACGAGTCCCTTTCTACTTTCCAATCGGGTACTCTCCCTTTATGTGAATCTTCTGTTCAGACTGGGGATGTCGCTTTGCTTCAACCGCATGTGATGTAGGCTGCCCTCTCCACTTAGTGCCATTGCAAGTTCGTTCACGTGATTTGATAGCCTGTTTTGATATTTCATACTGTAGATGCTTATTGCCTGCTTTACTGTCCTTATGTTTAAATCCAGATACATGTATTTATTGCTAATACATTTTGCGATGTTGAACATAGTCCTTAATGCTTTACTCTGAAACCTCTCGAGTATTTCGATATTGCTATTGCTAGCTGTGCCCCATAATTGGATACCGTATGTCCATACTGGTTTTAGGATAGCTTTGTACACCTTCATATTGCTGTAGTTATCGAGTTGCGAGTGGGGTCCTATTAACCAGTAGAGGCTGCGGAGTTTGGTATCGAGTTGCTTACGTTTGGTCCAGATATGTTTTTGCCATGTTAGTCTGCTATCAAGGTGGATTCCTAAATATTTTGCATGGTCATGTTGGGGTATTGCCTGGTTATTTAGTTTCACTGGTGTACAAGTTTCTTTTCTTAGAGTAAAGGTAACATGGATCGATTTACTTTGGTTGACTTTTATTCTCCATTGTTTCAGCACTTTTCAACGTCGTTCAAATGGTCTTGTAATTGGATTGAAGCTGTTTCTGGATAAGAGCTTGTTGACAGCAAGGCAGTATCGTCGGCATAAGTTGCAGTCATAGTCTTTTCATTCACAAGGTCATACAAGGTCTGCAGTATAGATGAGGTAGAGTATTGGTCCCAGTATACTCCCCTAAGGTACTTCCGAGCTAATGTCATATAATTCCGAGCATTCGTTCCTACATTTCACCTGGAAGCTTCTTTTGTTAAGGTAGTTTGTGAGGATATGCAAGAACGAGTGTGGTAGCAACTTTTTCAATTTGTACACTAGGCCATCATGTCAGACCTTACCAAACGCCTGACTAATGTCTAGAAAAACAGCAGAGCAGTATTTCCGGTTTTCCAGGCATCTACCAATAAGATCCACGGTGCGGTGCACTTGTTCGATTGTACCATGTTTTTCCCTGAAGCCGAATTGGTGGCTTGGGGTAACCTGATCTAGGTGTTTTTTCATTCTGTTTAGGAGTATTCTTTCCAACAGTTTCCCTGTAACCGGTAGTAAGCTTATGGGTCTGTACGAGGTTGTTTCTTGCAGTGGTTTTCCTGGTTTAGGTACCATCACTACTTGTGCAATCTTCCATTGTCCAGGAAAGTGCGCTAGTCGTAGACAGGCGTTGAAGACTTTCACAAGCATCATGATTCTTTTGTGAGGTAGGTGTTTTAAGCGCGTTGCGTCAATGAGATCGTATCCCGGTGCTTTGCTTTCTTGGAGTTGCCTTATTTCTCGTAGTAGTTCTTTCGGCGTTGTGCTTTTCAGGGGCCAAGACAATTGTGTAGCTGATTTTAGGTATTCTGCTATTTTTCCGTATGTTCTTGATCAGACTCTGGTAATGGTTGGAAAACTGTATTTAGGTGTTTGGCGAAAACTGTAGCTTTTTCGAAATCAGATTTGCCCATTCTCCATTATTGTTTCTTATGGGTGGTATTTGAGTTTTAGGTCTTTTTAGGTTTTTGGTTGCTTTCCATAGAGAGTAATTGGTGTTCAATGTGGGAGGTAGAGAAGCTAGGTATTTCTGCAGATTATTGTTGATAAGTGTTTTTACTAGGCTTTTTATTTATGCCGAGCATTTGTTGAAAAGTGTTTTAGTGATATGCCAAGTTTTGCGAAGTCGTCGTCGTTCTAGTATTTCTTTTTTATGTGTTTTGGATAAACATTGTGCTTGGGCGGGATTCGTTTTGCTTCTGGCGTGGCTTTATTAGCAGCTTTGTGTATGACGATGCTTAGGTGCTCAACTTCGTTCTTAAGATCTTCCACGTTCTTAATATTCGTTTTCAGATTAATTTCAGTGTCTACAATACTCTGATATATTGCCCAGTTTGTATTTTTTGAATTATATATCCGCAAAGGGGGTCCAACCACTGCCACTATTGTGCTGATATTAAGGATAACTGGGGTATGATCCGAGCTTAAGTCATCCGATGATTCCGTGCTTGTGCAATTGGTGTCTATATTTTTTGTCCTAAAGAAATTCAACAAATCTGGGATTTTTTTTCTGTCTATTGGCTAATAGGTTGGCTTTCTACTTGTTAGGAGTTCCAGTTTCATTTTCTCTGTTACTTTAATTAGTTGCCTGCCCCTCGGGTTATTAATCAGTCTGGATCCCCAATGCGTGTGTTTGGAGTTCCAGTCGCCAACACAGATAAATCTTGAACCCATTTTTAAGAAAAACGTTTCGAAATCTTTATCGTTTATTGTATGGTTGTGAGGACAGTAGACAGCAGAGATTTTTGTGTCGACCCGGTTATGTATAATATTGACAGTTGTTGCCTGGATTTTTTCAGTGCAATACTCATCCATAAGGTAGTGCTTGATGTTATTTTTTATAATGATTGCAGTATCACCATGACTATTTCCAGATGGATGATTAGTCGTGTATATTGTGTAGTTCTTGAAAACAACATGAGATTTAGCTGTGAACCTTGTCTCAGATATAAGAGCGATGTCAATCAATTCTGTTTGAAGGAATATTTCAAGTTCTTGACGTCTCTCCGTCAAGCCGTTGGCGTTCCAAGTTATTACTCGGAGGTTGCATCCAATCATTTCTTTATAAGGCTGGTGACTAGCTGAACAATACTGTTCATCATTTTGTCCATCATATTTTCCATCATGACCATCAATGTGTGTTGCAGTTTCTCAAACATAGATTCCAATAGATCAATATTTGTATTGTCTGTATTAGTTGCTGGCTGTTTTTCAGGTTTAGACATTGTTTTTGTTGCTTCTGCGTATGTTTTATTTAAATTGCGCTCAATCGGTAGTTCAGAGATCTTTTTATCTTTTTTACGTTTGTACGTTTGATCTGAGGCTTGTTGTTTTTCTCTTATCTTTGATGTGGTTTTGAGAATCTTTTCTCTGTATTGTTTGTAGGTTCTACAGCCTTTATAACTATCAGGATGTTTTTCTAAACAGTTCGCACATATGGCATCGGTGTCCGTTCTTTTCACGATGTATTAGTGGGGTGTTCGTCACCACATTTGACGCATCTAAAGGGTCTATGGCATTGGTTTTTCGTATGCCCAAATCTCTGGCATCTCTTGCATTGTAAGATTTCTTGCTTCTTTTTTTATACGGCGCTTCTACTGTTACTTTCATGTTGTTAATGTACTTGACATCAAATACTTCTTTATTATTGTGTTTTGGTTCTAAATCCACGTAAAACATGGGCAATGGGTCCTTTGTAGCACGGTGGAAGACGTTGACTACTTGCCTTACTTCATGTCCCATTTCGGTTAGCTCCTTTGATATTTGTTTTATGTCCTCAGTGTAGTGTAATCCACGCAGTACGACTCTGTATGCTCTTTCGCTTTTTAGCTGATACGTATAATGTGAAATGTTGTTTTCAATAAAGTTTTCTCTAATGATTTTGTATGTCTGTACATCTTTGGGCATGATTTTGACTATGTGGCCTGTGTGTAGTCATAGTATATAATATAAGCTGGTATCTAAGAACTTATTCATAGCTTCTTTGAGTGGTGTTACGTTCAGTACTCCAGTGACAAATATAGGTTCCGGTTTAGGTACGTAAACTTTTTCCTGTGTGTCTGGGTGTTGAGTGGTGGTGTCTGTATCTAATATTTCGAATCTATTATGAGTAGGTATTGTAATATCTGTGGTATTCTTAAGCTTTTTGTTAAAATCGTTATGTATTGGACTCGTGCCTTTTCTTTTAGTTCTCATAGCATGCTTTATCTTTTTGGCAGCCATCTTGATTTTCTACCTCTATGGTCTGTTGTTCATTGTCGGGTTTGCTGAGACTATTTTCTTTATCACATGATATCGTTGGTATTGATGTCATCGTATTAGCTCTTTGTCGGATAAAAATACTTTTATGAAGCGTTTGCTGTATCGTGTTGTTAGGTTTTGGGTTTGAGTTTGTATTCTTTTGTGGTTCATTCATCATTCTGTTCCCACGAATAGGGTCAATCTAAATAGTCTGCCGAGAGGTGAAGCCCATTCCCTCAGTAAGGCACCATACGACAACGTAAGCCAGGTCCGTTGATGTTGACGCTAGGGACTTTTCTTCCGCAAGCCATACATCCTTTCAGCGCGTTTCTCACCTTAGGATTGGAGTCTTTTTATAGAGGGTTGCTACCTGGTGGCGCAAGCGGTAAAGCCAAGGCCCCCGGCTCTGCACCACCTATCCACAGAGTTGCGGGTCGTGAAGGTCATTTCCTTCCTTCACTGAATATTGGAATCGGGTTTATTGACCGTCGCCCGATGCTCGACCTTGACCATTTACGGTTGGTTAGGTCTCCTCGCAACCAACCTAATGAAATAAAACACATCTATTCAGTGGAAGCGAACAGCTAAAAGCATATTTTAGGAAGTGAGCGAGAACAATTACAATTATTATTCATTCATTCAAATCAGTTCGAATAGACAATAAAATATAGCTGAATGATTTTAATCCTACGTTTTGTTTTTACATATACGCTATTACTAGTTTCATTTGATGTATGGATATAATAAATTATAACACCCCCACTACATCACATGAAACAGTGAAAATATTATCTTTATAAATTAACAAGTCCCAAAGATTCAATACATTGATAATGCTTTGTCGCATCAAGTGCCTTTGTTAGAACATCAGCTGGCATATGATCAGAAGGCATGTATTTAATATTTATTACATTATTACTTACAGCTTCTCTTATAAAGTGATAACGAATGTCTATATGTTTACTTCTTTTATGTAGAGCATGATTAACAACAAACTTTTAAGGATCCTTATTAAAACTGTATTAAGTCGAACGTATATCCGAGGCACGGGAAAAGCGATAATTAGCAATTTAAATTACGCACATAGCTCCAAAAAGTCAGCGGTGCGTGCCGTGGATTCAAACCCGATACCCTCTGCGTAGCAGTCTGTTGGTATGTCCACTAGGCTATCGCTGCCTTGCCGTACAATGACCTCAATTGTTTCTGCAATGAATGTTGGTTAACAATTTTGATCGATTTACCTTGTCGTTAGTGGAGTTCCACCGACTCCACGGCAATGTGAACATTTACTTAACATTTCTACTTTCACTGATTTGATGATTTGAAAGCAAATGATAATTATATTATTGGTTTAGTAGAATTATCCCTCAGTTGCAGTTTCTGCAGTTTTCCTTCGGGTGATGTCGCAAGAACATTAAATATATTTTGGCTGAAACTGCTACTGGGTATAATGCTACTAACCCATATTATCATACTTTTTATGCAAGTACACTGATATTTTATTACCTAGTTGACCGTGAATAGCAGAATAGCCAACCAACTATATAACTATGAATAACATTTTATCTCATACCAAAATATCTTAACAGTAAAATTTAGTTCAAAGCAACGCAAGATAACAAACCGTATACCATACACAGCCTACATATTGCCCGCTGGAAAATGAACAGCCGGAACTACGTTCATTTACAAAACTAGCAAACACACCTATTTTACTCCACACCTGCAATTTGTTACAAAAACACCTTAACTGCCACCATTTATGTTGACAGTGAAAAGTGCAGAAACAGTTTTGTTCTCCCCAGATGTATGGGGTAAGCGACAATTTTGTAACCCAGCGACAAATTAGCCCTGTAAAATATGTACGGAAAATATGTAAATGCGGTGATGTATGTAGTAACGGACGAGTTACAATGTTGGATGCCTTTTGCGGGAAATGTGGAATGACTTCAGTACTTGGAATTGTGGCTGTGTAGTATATAATGGTCCCTTCGTGTAAGTTACACATATTAGAGTTATCTTTGAAGTATCATCTTTGAATTATTTAGTATTTGAGCAAGTGCGACGAATAAGGCTTTGCGTTAGAACATTTTATGAAGAGTCTACAAAAGCTTATCTATACTGCACCTGAAATACTTTTGATTGAGCAAGGTACACCCGATAGTCCTACAAACACATGGTCTTTAAATTTGTAATGAATTTAAGTTGCCTGTGAAGGTTCCAGAAAAGGCCGATCAGAGTAACGTAAAAACAAATTAAACGTTAGTATCTACAGATGCTATTGAATATGAGTGAAGACAAATCATTAAAGGTAAGAGTAGCTAAGTGTAATTTTCTATTAGTTATATTTAAATTCTTACATCTAAGTTGAGATCAGAATAGATTCCCGAAATGTTCCCTTCCTTTAAATGTGTATGTCTATTATCCTGGGATTTAGCACTACAAATTTCTTGATAACATCACTGCGACAATCCAAAAACATAATATTTGAAAATATTTATTATTTTACTGCAGGCACAATCACATTAAAACAATAAACTTTCCTACCGAGTAAAAATAATAAATAAACATAAATTACGAGGCCACCTCCGCATTAAATAATTTTGAATTCCTTCAAGCACCTCTCGCCATAACGATAATGATGGCACGGATCATTTAAATTATTACACCAGCAGTGGTATATCTTATGACAAATTCATCTAATTCAACGTACCTTTGTATCTTTTGAGAAATTCAGCCAAGTTACCTTTGTAAGTTAAGATTTTCTCTCGTGTCGCTGCGAACGGTAAATTAAAATCACCCACTTCCCCTTAATAAATTCTCTTCGCGCAAACTTAGTTAAACTTTCCAGAAATTCTTATCAAGCATTGCAACGTAATAGCAGTTCCTTATAAATGCCCCTAGGCTTATACAATTGTGTGTAATTTTTAGGAAGTTAGAAATTTTCTCTCTTACTTTATTTGTTATTCTTTCATTGGTAATTTAATAGAGACTATTTTTAGTGCATAGCTTAATGACGAAGCCGGGCAAATAAACAACAGAAGGTGGCCTCACTGGGCAACGCTTATAGAATGAAAATACATATAATGTTTAACTACTGCAAAAAATCATGATGAAGCTGGAGATGTAGTGGCTCCGAAACATCAGAAACAGAATGTGTAACATTTGTTCAGACTCGTTTTGGAAAGTTGGAGCAGCTGATCGCACTAAACACTTTTTTATTTATTTATTTATTTATACTTTATTGTACACTTACACATACATTAGTAGAAATTTTCTGAACAAGTAAGTACAAAGGGCGGCCTTATCGCTGACAGCGATCTCTACCAGGCAACCTTTGGATGGATACCTTAAACTTAACCTTTTTTGTTAGATTATTAGTTTTTATTTAGCGTGTCTTAGTCGCGATAATTTACTTATTTAAAGGCATAAATACCTCTGTTATTCTCCTACGTTTCTACCGGCTTGCAACGGTTGTGGTCGCGGAGGGAGGGGGGAGTCCCTCCGCAACCACAATATTTCTTATTAGCAGCATCCATGTGAGTCCGCGGTTTGGCTGCCATCGTGACCAAAGATAGCCTATGCACTTCTGACGTATAAGCTTTATAATATAACTGTAAAGTTTTATTTAACCCTAGAACCCTACATGGGGTGCAGGTGCTCCCCACATCGATTTGTTTTCTAAATATCTAAATTTATTTAATATCCACGAATTCGCGCGTCTGAGTATTTTAGTTTTGTGTCAACCGCTCGCGTTACATCAGTACCGTGCCGAGATCCGCGTCTTGTGGTCCCCTGTATAAGTGCTATGGGGTACGCCAGTACCCCAGTGTAGTAAAATCGTAAGTTACTTAATTAATTAAGTGTTTGAATATCATAGATGCATTTGTATGTAATATGTTATTAAATTTGATTATTTGTTAAAACAATACTCTTATATGAATTAAATACAGATATTTTAGATGCTATGTAGGTGAAATTCAATGAAGTTTATTTATTTTGTTTCAGATGGCTGTCATAGGTTTGAATGACGAAGAAATAAACTCTATTCAAGACCATGAATTTGCATACATACATACATAACGTCACGCCTTTTATCCCCGAAGGGGTAGGCAGAGGTGTATTTCTACACCCACTTTTTGCTAGATATACTTTATTCCCACGTAATAAGGGGCGAGCCTATTGCCGTACCGGGCACATTTGCAGACTCCGTGCTGCTACTGAGAATTTCGTGACAGAAAAACCCAATAACACTGCCCGACCCAGGAATCGAACCCGGGACCTCCCGATCCCACGCGCACATTTATGCCGCGAGACCAACGAGGCAGTCGTATAGGGTTTGATGTCGAGTTTTCCGTCTCTACGCAAAGATGGTATTTGCATCGTGTTATCCCTTAGTCGCCTCTTACGACACCCACGGGAAGATAGGGGGTGGTGACACTTGTATTCTACGCCGTCAACCACACGGCTGAAACCATGGCAGGCACCATGAATCTGGCGACGAATAAATAGAAGATGGGACCAGTTGTAATTCCTGGGTTCATTACAAGTGTTCAAGATCAAATTTTAAGCCAAATATTAAGTTTCGGCGAACATTTTTGAAACAATTAGGTGTGGAACTGATACATGAACATTTGGAGGACCGGTACCGAACAATTTTGAGCCGGGATATAAAAGAGCTCATTGCAGCGATCCTCAAAAAACCACCAAATCCTACAAGCGCTGTTCCTTCTCATGCAATACAAGAACGGTGTGGCTTTTGTCCAAGGTCTAAAGACAGAAAAACCAGGACTGAATATCAAATGTGCAAAATACCCATTAGTTTGTCGCATCAGATAAAATTTTGTACAAAGTGCTCAAACTAAGTTTAGCTTTGGGTACTAAGGCTGATTTGTGATCTCAAGTTACTGATTATATATAATAAAACGTATTTTCATGAATTGTTATTTTATTTTATGAATTACAGTCATTTTAGTATGGGGTGTTCCAGCACCCCAGTGTAGGAATAACATGTGCACCAGATAGTGTAGGATTCTAGGGTTAAATCCATTCACTAATAAATATAGAAGTAGTAATAACAAACATCTTTCCTCACAAATCGCGTTTATAGTCGTAGTGGTGTGTTCTCCTGTAAGTGAGGTAATAAATGAACCTATTCACCAATCTGTAAAATTAAACATGATTTTTTTGTTGGAGATCCTAATTAATAAGTAATAGGATGAATGATGAAGAAGCTGTTTTTGTGGCAAAGAAAAGGTGTATAAGGTCAATATGTCATCTGAAACCTACAGAAAGCTGTTAACCTTTTTTGCACACTGAATATACACTACCATGTTTGTATATAGGGGAAGTGCTTTTGTTTGTAAGAAAATCCTTCAGCTGTTCACAAAACTTAATAGTAAAAGACACAATTTAGCTATAACTATGCCACCAAATAAGACAGCTTTATTGGATAAAAGTATATTGTGTATGGCATCACGTATTTATACTTAATAAATTATCCAAATCTATTCTTCAAATTTTTTATATAATGCATTCAAAAATAGAATAAGCCTGGCCGCACACATCCGTTTTCGGGCCCATTTTTCGGGTCCGCGTTTCGAGACCGTTTTCGGTTCATTCCTTGAGCAAAGCGATTTTCATTTATTTTCCTTTGGCCTAGACATGGGTTATATAGGTAATTGAAATATTAGGTATCACATGATTTGCGTGAAAAATACCTGTGACAAAATACTACCTACAAAAAAATCTGGATAAGTGTATATCGAGCCATGCACAATGTAGGGTCCCGTATTAGCCTTTATCTAGTGACCTAATGATAAAAGAACTCAAGCACAATTATTAATTTAATCGCTTGCAAATGTAAGCTCAAGTTAATCAAATATTACAAGTTAATAGTAAAGCCTAATGAGCCCTTATAATTTTCATTGAAATTGCATTATGTATGATTAATTATTCACGACACGGGAGTTAACGCTATTTTTTATACGTATACCATGGAAGGCTTTACGTTTCGGAACGGTTGCACGTCCCATGGTCACAAGCTGACTGGCGCTGCGATGTTACTACGAAA
Organism: Euclidia mi; assembly: GCA_944739405.2. NCBI lineage: Eukaryota > Metazoa > Arthropoda > Insecta > Lepidoptera > Erebidae > Euclidia > Euclidia mi. The sequence continues at coordinate 98,502,741 of OX123182.2, forward strand.
CTTTTATTGCTTTCACCGTTGGCAGACGAGCCAACGGCCCACGTGATATGGTAAGTGGTATCCTTGGCTCATACTTGGATGTGTTTACTTAGCATTACAGGAGCAATGTCAAATAAGTATAACCAAGTTGCTGCCTACCGGAAGGAAGAGGAGAAGGGAAAAGGATCAGGATGGGGACCGGGAAAGGAAAGGTGATTGGGCCGCCGGCGTTCTCACTCACTGAACAAAATACAAAATAACAGATACTGTTGCTTTACATCGATCTTCTGTGAGAGGCTAGTACTTCTCCGGTCAAGCCAACCCATTTGTGCTGAAATCAGCATGGCCCTATTACCGACTATTAGCGAGCTGTGCCTGTTTCCAGTAATATGAGTCGACAGGCGTCTCTGCCATGCATGCACAGATAACGCACGGATATTCGATCTGCTTGCCTCAAGAGCCGCATAATATGCTAGACCAGAAGTGATTAATCATGGAAATCATTAGGCATATTGGTAATTTCAGATTGCCAAAGACCAACGAGGCAGTCACGGCATAAATGTGCGCTTGGGATCGGGAGGTCCCGGGTTCGATTCCTGGGTCGGGCAGTGTTATTGGGTTTTCCTGTCATGAAATTCTCAGTAGCAGCACGGAGTCTGGAAATGTGCTCGGTACGGCTATAGGCTCGCCCCTTATTACGTGGGACTAAAGTATATCTGGCGAAAAGTGGATGTAGAAATACACCTCTGCCTACCTCTTCGGGGTTATAGGCGTGAGACTATGTATGTATGTATGTATGCCAAAGACCACACTCCCAAAATATGTGATGTGCAGATTACTCACATTTGTTGTCAGAGCTTGAACATTGGCAAAATGGTGAATAAACTAAATAAAAACCAAAGTATTTTCCTCCAAATATTACCATGCCCCGTACGAAATTGAGCAACACAGTGATCCCCCCCTAACCAGCTCCGGCCAGTCGCTCACGAACGTCTGGAAAGAATTAGTAGTGGTAACGGCTCTTGTTTGATGTATTCCAACAAAACTGCTATTCGTCGAGGAGGCCTACGTAGATATCGGCGTGCTGGTTGTACAACCTAAGTAGTTTATTTCTATCACGTGGTGCTAAGAAATTTGAATCCATGCTTTCTCGTATGGTATAATACATTGATGCACGTCTTTGGACCTCAAGACCAACCGAAAGTACACCTGCCAATACTGACAAAGCTTCAGTGCTAACTGAGCGTTGCACAAAAATTTAAAAATATCAACGCAAGACGTTGACTCTTGTAGTGATTGTTCTGTATCCTGTAAGTAGCGGATATCAATGAACAAATCCACCTATAATAGCAAATACAGCACCTTTAGATAATACATAATGAAAATGAGCTACTACATTTTGGATCTCGATCAAGGATCAGGATATTTATGGAATGTGTAGTTTACCTACCGTATCGTATGATAATACGGATCGCCAGATATGAAGAAATTTCATGATTTACCATATGCAGGTAATATCGATACTTTATTATCCTATAGGGACACGATATCGAATTCAAAGTACCCATACAGTATCTAAAAACAGTATCGTACTCGTATATGTATCAAAATATAAGTACTATAAGTAGATATCGATACTTCAAGTATCGACTACTTTTCTTACTCCGTGCCCTAAGTAAGATTCAAGCGCGACGCGTTGCGTTAATTTAGCTTTTAATTAAAGCTTTAGGTTACAATTTGTTCGACACGAATCGGATCGCTTTGCACTCGATTGTCACGCAGAACATGGGCTAATGTCCCCATAATTATATTTCACGACAAGACAATCAAAGACGTCAGTTTACTTTCGATAGATCTAACTTATTTTACGTCCATATTAAAGAAGTTATTTCTTCTCCAGTCGGACCAGTCTAAGTATCCGTTATAAAACTAGTTTGACTCCAATGCTTATTAAAATAACTATATTTTTTACCCTACTAAGGATAATTTAACCTACTACGTTTTATTGCCCAGTATGCTAGCAACTATGGGTACCAATTATATTATTATAAGATAACTTTGCCATAAACATGAGGCGTAAGGTCAATTTTTTAAAGTAGGTTATTTGTAAGATGTAGGTGCGATATGTAGATAATGTCTAAATAATAAATGATACCTGGATATGATTGGCATACGAGCGTTGCAAATGGCAAGATCAAACAGAGGCCTAAATATATCTTAGATATATTGCTTTCATTATTTTTACAATGTTTTGGCATAGTTTACTTGTATTTTGCTAACATTCACTGTGATAAAATACATATCAAAATTGTTATTCTAATATCTCGGTCAAGGTCACTCTCCTTTGGGATTAAAATTCTTTTGTTTTACCACTGATGTTTATCTGGCAATTTAGTTTAACTTATTTATGATAAGATTCGCATCTGGCGCACGAAATTATGTTTATTTTACTATTAATTCAATTTAACTTGTAAATGATGCGAACCTCTCAAAGTTAAATAAACAGTTGTCAATTCCAACAACTAGTTTCATTTATACTCTCAATTTTAGGTCGTGTACTTCATACTTCATACTTCACACACATATATTTTTAATTATATAATATTACATTGGCCAGCCCGATTTCATCCACTGTTAGCTGTGGATGAAATCGGGCTATAGATGATAATAATGATTCGATACGATACCTGCCATTAAGTACTTATTGAGTAAAAGCATCGAATGCAAAGTATCAAGTACAAAATTATGGATATCAAAAGGAAAAATACTCGATACCACAGAGTATCGATATTTTTCCGTGCGTTGGTTCGTTTAGTATAGTACCTATTATACGTATCAGCAACGGAGTAGAGGACGTGTTTGGCTTGAGCATCGGTCGCATGAAGCAGTATAGACCCACTACGATAACCTCATTTAATTAAAAATAGGTACATAACCTTTTTGCTACTTTGATATTAAAAACTTTTGAAAGGTTTTTAATAACAAATAGATAATTTGTGAAAAATATGCAAGTAAGGTATAATCTGCGTAAAAACCTGTCACGTATGCGTCAGAGGCAAGTCAGAGGTCTATATAGACAATTTTAGGTAGACGACTACAATAAAGTTTTTCATTATTTTTAAAACATTTAGGCCCTATATTTGGTGTTTTGGTAGATTCTATGATAAGTTTTATAATTTTTGTATGGCGACGGTGCGCCACAACCCTGTCCATCAGAAACAGCCACGAGTCCATAACCACTCTGACAAGTGTCTGATTTATTAAGAATAAGTTTTATGATATTGTCAAATTTAATGTCTGAGTTTGAATGCATAAAATCATACAATTTCAAAGCAAACAATAAAATTTGAGGAGTATGATTTGTTTTACGTTCTTTAATTGTTTTCATCTCGCATAGAGTATATAGACATAAATAATATATTATTCCCTCAACCACTTTTATACACGATACCAATATTCAAAAACCTAGTTACATAACGGGTCTCAGACCAACTTTTTTGTGTGACCGAAATAGGCATTGTGTATATTCCATAATAATATTCTTGGACAACTTACACCCAATAATGGGATCTCAAAATAGGCGGAGCCTATAGTAGGTAACCTATACGGACACCTGATAAATATGTACTTCTAGAAATATAGGTACATATTATAGATAAATTATGCGATAGCCGAGTGGATATACCAACAGACTGCCATTCAGAAGGTATCGGGTTCGAATCCACGGCGCGCACCAATGACTTTTCGGAGTTATGTGCGTATTGAATTGTTAATTATCGCTTGTCCCGTGCCTCGGAGAGTACGTTAAGCCGTCGGTCCCGGTTGTCATGAAGATCTTTGACAGTCGTTACAGGGCTTCAGTACCTTCTAAATAAACTGACACTAGTCTAAACCATGGAATATCGCTATCCCTTCGGGTTGCGGAGGTCAGACAGGCAGTCGCTCTGTGGAAAAGCTAATATTCAGCCAAATCCGGTTAGACTAGTAAGCGGACCCCAGATTGAAACTGGGATAACGCTAAGAGAAAGAAGATTCTAGATAAATTATATCCAGACACTGAACTAATCATCGTGCCTATCACACAAAGATTATCTAGGATCCATGGCCTCCGGCGCAGAAGTCACGGTCACTAACCACTAGACCAACAGGCTAGTCATATACAGAGACAAAGTTTAAGCAGTGGTTTTCAGTTGCCAATATAAACCTTTCACGTCACACATTATACGTGGAAACCACAAAAAGACGCAAGGACAGAATATGCGAACTCCACAGAAGTACTTACTCATGGACTCAACGGTTTTTCTGCTACTTGGGTCCTCATCTGTACAACACACTGAACAGAACGCTGCACTTTTATTCATCTTCGAGTGGCTCTCTAAAAAATACTCTAGCACAATGGCTACAAAAATGTAACTACCACGATACAGAGGCTCTAATCCTCCCTGGGATCTGAAATACTTGTTTGCCAGTCAACCTCACAGACACTCATATATACATACACATTCACGCACCCATACATTCACACGCCCTTACACAATCCCACACACTCACACACACCCATACACAAACAGACACAAACACCCGCACTTCAATAATTCAATCAGCCAATCATACCTAATACATATTTTATAACATATTTTTCCTCAATTTTTTTTTTTTTTTCTCCTTTTTGCATGTTCCGTTTAAGTATTGTTTTTAAATTTATATAAAAAATATTATTATTTAATTTAAATTATTATAATTAGAAATAAATCTGAATTAAATGAATCTATGTATTTGTAAAAAGCTTTGCAATTACCTACTGTACAATATCACATTACCTATCATTATCACGTATAGTATAAGGATCATTGTACTTGGGGGTTGGCACTAACATCTTAAATACAAGTTGTCTCGGCAACTTAGCAAGGTGTTAGTCGCGACCATTGACGATTATGTATATTATACCGTTGTACCTTATGTTATAAATCTGTGAGCATTGTCAATGTATGTGTAAATTGCTTTTATGCGCAAATAAATTATTATTATTATTATGATCTGACGAAAATGCTAAAATCTTAATATATAAAATCCTTGCGTTACTGACTGACTGACAGACACGCTACAGCCGAAACTGTTGGGCGCAGGAAGCTGAAATTTGGCATGTATGTTCCTTGGGGACCGTAGGGGTGAACTAAGAAGGGATTTCCCGAAATTCCCACGGGATCGGCCAAAACGGGTAAATTTAAAAAAAAAGCGGGCGTAGCTGCTGGCGTCCTCTAGTAACTTATATTATTATATTATCCTCTTGTCTGTATGTCATTTTTGCGTAAATTTGAAGTCCCCAGATAAGAGTTTATAATACACGTCTACTACGCATACATCATAGACTAATATATTATAACTGGAAAGCATACATTGTCGTGTGATTCTGACTTTCCAGTTATTAACCCTTTACCGCATGTCGTGCCATATTTGGTACATTTCATAATTGTGATAAAATGTTTATTATAGAGACATCTGTTCAACTCGACTAAAATTATAGTTTATAGACTAGTGCGTTTCCAAACGCAAAAAGTCTCTGGTAAACCTCTATGCTGTCAATCGTTCTATATTTCAGTGTCAGAACTCGTCCGTTAGCCATTTTGTCGGAAATGTCTAGCTGAGTTGTTTGCTTCACTGATTTTTATGAGTTATTGTGCAAATAAAAATATAATACAAGTTATAATCGCAAGAAAAATAGATCAGAGGAAGTTTTATGGCATAACACGTAAGTTAAATTAACTGCATTCTAGCAAAAAACATCCATATACTTTGTTTCTGATTTGGAGCACGATGCGGTAACGGTAGATTCATTCGGACATATTTGGAACTCTATGAAGTAAGGGGTGTATTTAACGTTGGCCAAATATGGAACAGTATGTATACAGTACATCATAAATTCATAATACACATAACTTTTCAGTTTTATTTAGCTATGTCTCTATTTTTATTATTCACTTTGTATTTCAATTTATTACAGGTACAACAATTTGCATAGATCGATAGATCTCGAGAAGTGGCTGAAGACGGGATTGGTCTCAAAATCTATTGTTTGCGGTGGTTAGTACGTTTATTTTACAAAATACATTTGATGCAGTCGACAAATGAAACTCGCTAGTCTCACTCAATTCCGCCATTGAAAAGCAGCCCTGAAAAGCGGATGTCTGCGGCCAAGCTAAGATTATTACTGCTAAATAAGTGTTACTACTCGGTCAATGAATATTTAAACGTCAAAATGTTGTGAATAATTTATTAAGTTTGACATTTCTTATAAATTGACATTATTGATAACATAATTTTTACTCCTTTATGACTATAATATAAATTTAATTAAATATTTATTGAAATACCATTCCTGACATTGATAAAGGCTTGACATATAAGTTGACATAATAATTATACATTTGCTTTTTATATAATTTCTGTTTCGTTATTATTATAATTATAAAATAATCACTTCTTGAAATAATATAGTCACTTGAATTTTAACTCAATGATAATATAAAATAGACATATTATACCGCTTTTCTCCTACGTGGAATACTATTTAATATTATGTATAAAATGAAAAGTTGTATTTTGTACAATTAATGAAATATGGTGATACCTAACTACTCCAATTGTAACAAGTGATAATATTTATAATACCAATATATCGCAAATTAACATATTGAATTTGAATTTGAATCTCTTTGATGACAATTTACATTTTGTTCAAATACCCAGCTGCTCAAGATATTCTACAACCGACTTGTGTTGATACAGAATCTATTTACACAAGCATACGGTAATTGTTAGCTCTGAAATATCAGCTAGTAAAGCTTCCACGTGTATTTCAAAGTACTGATCATATAATAGGATCCAAGGGTTAGAAGCCGACTCAGCGGACGTGACAGGACATACGAACGTCTCAACGGGAACTGAGTTGTACCTTACCTACGTGTCGCTAAACATATTCCACATAAATATTCGCTCCAGAGATTCACATAAGTTACTGGCTTACAGCTGCCGCGTGGTCTGTTTGTGAAAGTATTTGACACAACAAGTAACTGAGAGCTAGAATAATATTTGAAATAAAGCTTTATCCTTAGTTTTTTCGAAAATCGTTTGTGCACGACGTAGGAGCCCTGTACATCTGGACAATTCATTACGATATCTGGGGTTTTTAGTATAATTAATACCTAGAGTTGAAAGAATGATAATCACATTTGGAGGTCAAAAACGTTGCTCTTGTGAGATGTAGTGAAAGAATAGTACATCATACAATTTTATTGAAACGTGTCTTATTCGCGATATTACAACAGCCATAGTCCCGCCGCGACCATAGCTGTTGTAGGTCGGTCGCAACGTCGGTAAGACGGAGGTATTTATACCTTATATTAATTAAATATCGCGAATAAGACCCGTTTCCATACAGTTTATGATGTATATGGTAGCGCCATCTACCTTTCCATCGAGAACTAATCACGTCAACGTCAATGGTTCGTCGCTGCTCGGCCAATCCGAGCGATCCCTTTCATAAATCCCTTCCCGAAACACCTCGCTATTGGCCGGCTTGCTCAACGGCGACGCAGAACTTTCGAGTCGCTGAGAACGTGTCCGCCATACTTTACCGCACCGCACCGCATCCGCCATATATAATTATTACCGCTTATACAAAACCGCTCGCGAGTGAAAGTGATTTGTGTAGTGGAGTGAATCAAGCAGCTTCATCTCGAAAACACCAGGAGACTCCCCTTCTGAGAAGAAGAAGATTACCGTGCAAGGTAAGAGGTTCCTTTCTACACCACACAATCCTCTTCCCTTCCAATCCTAGGCGAGCAGAACTCGCCATCCTTTAGATACAGTTAAATTTTTTCCCAAATCGCCTAGGAACCTTCGGTTTCGGTGTAACGCGGAACCATTTTTTTGGTCCATACGAGTCGGATTCATTTACGTTTTATACGTAAAACCTCGTTATATCTATATACCTAGGCAATTATAGCACCTAGCTATACTCCTAGTCCATTCACATAACCGTCACATGGTTGTTTTCGCACGCTTCAGTAGGTAATATACTTTTATGTAGCTACCTACTTACTCAATTATTATTTCTGGAACTATCATAGTTGTCTTGTAAATCTCATATTTCGAGCAACTTTTAATTCCACAGCTCTAAAATGTTGCCTACTTAGCCTAATTAGGTAAAATAATAGGTACTTTAGATATTCTTTTTTTGTTTCGGTCTCATTAGCGTATACTTACGTAAGCATGTCACAACAAAAGTAGTCACGCGTGTCGGAAGACAAAGAGATGACAATCTTAGAAGCAAAACGCAATATTTTATTTGAGTGCATTCAAAACATTTATGAGCGTTCCAAAACCGCCGCTATTTCTGACAGTAATAGACATAAAGACATAAAGACATATTTATTTCTGCATTTTGGTTGTTTACAACACTTATACATGTCAAAACCCTATTCTAGATGAAGCCGGCTTTTCCTAGCTAAATGACTTCTTGAGAAGAAAGGCCGAAACAAACTCAGAGTCATTGTTTTTTTTGTCACTTCAATTTCTTTAGTCTTTTCTTCATCTTTTAAAGTCCAGACAAAAAAGGGTTTAGTATGCAAGTACAATGCAGGAAATTATCTGACGCTTTTAACTGACTCGGCCCACTGATGGCCCGCATTCAACAGCAATCGTACGGCTCAACCTTGATTGAGGGAGCCAGCACGATCTGTATCACTATGCCTCCACGCCATCAGAAGGTGTATGCATAAGCATGTCAGCCTAAGCCATCAGACAGGTTGCCACAACTATTTGTTTATATGTTTAATAATGCCCACATCGTACTTACAACTTTACATGCTAATACACAGTAAAATACATGTTGCAAACAATAAGTAAAAATAATAAAAATTTAAACAATAAAATGTCATATATTTAAAATGTCAGAAAATATTATTAAATGTCAGAAAATATTATTGAATGTCAATTTATGAATAATAATATATTACTTAAGTAATTTTAAATGTCAAAAGAAAATAAATAAAATAATAATGTCAAATCAAACAATGTCAAAACAAAATAAATAAAATTACAAATGTCAAATTAAAAATATCAAATTGTAAAAATATAAGTATTACAAATGTAAATAAAAATATCATGTCACTAATTTCAAAATGTCAAATTTCATAATTTTTAAACTCAATTCCAGGCATTTTTGTCTGCTAAATAATCTTTAACTGTGTAATAAGCTTTTGAACACAAGCTCTGTTTAATAAATACTTTGAATTTATTAATACTTAGTTCCTGAATATTGCCTGGAATTTTGTTGTAAAAACGTATGCTTTGACACTTGAATGAGTTACTTATTTTTTGTAGTCTAGTTGAAGGTAGAACAAGTTTGTTTTTATTTCGTGTGTTTAAATTATGAATGTCGCTTAATTTAGAAAACATATTTATATTTTTCCTGACATATAACAAGTTCTCATAAATGTATTGAGCTGCGACAGTCATTATCTTAATTTCTTTAAATTTTTCCCTCAGTGAATGCCTTGAACCAAGACTGTAGATTGCACGAATAGCCCGCTTCTGCAAAACAAACACAGTTTGAATGTCAGCTGCGTTGCCCCATAATAAAATGCCATATGACATTATGCTGTGGAAATAACTAAAATATACTAATCTGGCCGTATCTATATCAGTTAACTGACGAATTTTGTAAACCGCGTATGCTGCAGAGCTAAGTCTATTCGACAACTGACCTATATGTGGGCCCCACTGTAGCTTAGAATCTAAGGTTATGCCTAAGAATACGGTGTTATCTATAAGATCCAACTCTTCTCCATTCAAACATATGTTAGGTTTAACTAGTTTTACATTCGGTCTTGAAAATCGTATACATTTTGTTTTTCTTTCATTTAACAGTAAATTGTTAGCCGTAAACCATTTAACTACTTTAGAGAGAGCGTTATTTACATCGTCATTATTTGATTGTTGTCGTCTTAGTTTAAAAATAAGTGATGTATCATCAGCAAATAACACTATCTCTTCATTATTTTGCATAATGTATGGCAAATCATTAATATATACAAGGAAAAGGAATGGACCAAGAATTGAACCTTGCGGCACTCCCATTGTGACCACTGAACCGATAGAAACTTTTCCATTTACCTCAACTCTCTGTATTCTATTACTCAAATATGATGTTAGGAGATCCAAAGCAGTGTTCTTAACTCCATAGTAATGTAATTTCCTGATCAATGTTTCATGAAACACGCAATCAAAAGCCTTAGATAAGTCACAAAAGACTCCCAGAGCATCATACGACTCCTCCCAGGCATCAAAAATACTATCTAAAAGCTCAACTCCAGCATCGGTAGTTGAGCGACCCCTAGTAAAACCAAATTGTTTTTCATGTAACAGCTTATTGTTATTAAAATGAATTTGAAGCTGACCTAGAATTAATTTTTCAAAAATTTTACTAAACGTGGGTAGCACAGATATTGGCCTATAATTTGTGGGGTCAGATGTGCTACCTGATTTAAATAACGGAATTATTTTACTACTTTTCATTTGATCAGGAAACACACCACAGTCAATGCATCTATTGAAAATCATTGCCAGTTCCGGTGCTACTGTGTTGATTATAGATTTTGTAATCACAACAGAATTGCCCCAAAGATCACTAGTCTTCTTCAAATTAAGGGTATTAAAAGTTTTTATAATATCTCTGTCGGTGACATAACTAAAACTAAATTCAATGTTACACCTATTGACAATTTGTTTCAATAGAGATTCGGCGTCATTAGGGGACGAGTTGAGGGATTTAGTGGTTGATACTGGAATGTCTGTGAAGAAATTTTCAAATGCTATGGCAACCTCAAAATCTGACTTTGATATATTTTTATTTAATTGAAGAGTGTAATCGTTACTTTTAATCTTGACCCTTCCAGTCTCATTGTTTATAATATCCCACGTTGCTTTTATTTTATTGTCACTGTTTTTAATTTTTGATTTTAAATAAAGTGTCTTAGCTTCACGACAAATCTTTTTAAATAACTTGGAATAATTTCTTACATATTGACAAAATTGTTCATCATTTTTATTAATTACTTTCTGTTCATATAATTCGTAAAGCTTATTTCTACTTTTATAAATGCCAGTGGTTGCATAGGGAATCATTTCTTAGCTATTGTATGACAGTAGATAATATTCGAACAGATTTTCATAAGTTGTTAGACGATTATAACACAAGATTACTTTCTATCAATCCTGATGAACAACCGAATTATCAGGCGTACACCTCATTCGAAGATCTTTATTGTATTATTAAGCGTATACAATCGCAATTGGAGGGTAAATATTCGGCACAGCCCGTTTCCGCGGCTTGCAAGCCGAAATTACCGCCAATCGAGATTATGTCGTTTGACGGAGATATACGAAATTGGCCGTTATTCTATGCGAGTTTTAAGTCCACAGTGCACGATAATGGTTCTCTGACAGATGCTGACAGGTTGTACTATTTAATAGGTAAACTGTCACCGAAGGCCCAGTCCGTATTTGCAGGTGTCACACCTAGTGCTGAGAATTATCAGGTCATATTTCAGTCACTACTTGATAGATATCAAGATACTCGTGTTCTAGCTTCTACCTACTTTGACCAAGCTTTAAATCTTAAACTGTCCGGTGCCGCATCTGTCTCGAATTTCCAGCTGTTTATAGATAACTTCGTAACCGCGGTTAATTCTCTTAGGAACTTAAAATTAGAAGATCTTTCCGACTTTATGTTGCTTCAACTCGCTTTAAAAAAGTTTGACACTGATACAATTCGTGCTTTCGAGATGACGGAACGCAATAATAAAATACCTACACTAGATAGTTTTATTTCGTTCATCAAAGATCAGTGTCGAATATTTCATAATACACAGTCTAGTTCACCTAGCCCGTCTAACAGTAACAGCAGCAAACAAAGGTTGAATAAAGCGCGAAATAGTAATAATAACTCGGTCCCTAATCCACAATCTTACGTAACATGCTCGGAATCTAATAAAATTAATTCATAGAAGTGTCTGTGCAGTAATATAGTGCACGACCATTTCTATAAATGTCCCGCTTTTAATCATTTAAATCCGACCGCTCGTTTCAAATGCGTAAAAGATAACAAAGCATGCATTAATTGCTTAAGTATAAAGCATAAAACGAGTGCCGCTCATGTAATCAAAGACATCATTCACTGCTACACTTCGATAAAGGTAACCCGTTGTCAAGCCAAGCCGCAAACCTTGACACACTTACGTCGCAGGTGCATGCTACGACAACTGCGCCTGCCACGATTCAGAATGAAATATCGTTGTGTACGACATCCATTGCGCGGGCGGCACGCACGCGCGGACGGCCTTCGCGCGCTTGTAGTGATCAGAGCAGTGCTAAGCCACGATGTATGGCGTCTAAGACTGTTCTGTTAGCGACAGCGCAAGTTATCGTTTATGATGTTAATGGGTCGCCGCACATGGTACGTTGTCTACTAGACAGCGCGTCTCAAACCAATTTAATAACGTTTGAGTTGTTCAAACGCCTCGGATTGTGGAATAACTTTAAAAATACGAACTCAATAGTCAGAGGGATCGGCGGTTCAGAAAAACATTGCAAGGGTTCCGTAGATATTAAAATACATTCGTGTTTTGATGGAGACATTAATTTTTACATTTCTTCGCTTATCGTGGAGCGTATTACGGACACATTGCCAAACGCTAATGTGGACGTATCGCTTCTCACACACCTCGAGTCATTGCCACTGGCAGACTCGGAGTTTGCGAATCCGGCAGACATTGATGTTTTGATCGGAGCCGCAATATTCCCGCACTTGCTACTAACTAAAGTGGTACGTAGTGAGCAAAATAACTTACCGCCCGCTATTGAGACGGTATTTGGGTATGTGATTATGGGTGCCGTACCTACATTACATACTTCTCAATACATTACGTCTTGCTGTTGTTCTGTTCTTCAAGAAAATAATATTGATTCTCTTCTCAAGCGATTTTGGGAGCTTGAAGAGGTTACCGCACCTCCCTCGATGGACCGTAAAGATCTCGAGTGTGAAGAACATTTCCGCGCTACCACTGTTCGTGACGACAGTGGCAGATACGTTGTGGCGTTGCCATTCTGTGGTGACCCTTATTCGTTAGGCGACTCGTACGCTGCTGCGCTCAGACGTTTCCATTGTTTGGAACGTAAACTTGATGCATCACTTAAGTTACGCAGCGCCTATAATGACGTCATTCGCGACTACATGGATAAAGGTTTTTTGAGTGTAGTTGTAAACAACGAGGGCAACTCTCTATCCTCATATTATATCCCGCATCACGGCGTAGTTCGCGAAGATAAAACCTCTACTAAACTTCGTGTGATTTTAGATGCTAGTTGTAAGACTACCTCGGGTCAGTCGATTAATGACATTTTGCATGCCGGCCCCAATCTACAGGGTGATTTATTTAACATCATAATAAAGTTTCGTCTTTTCCAAATCGCTCTGTCAGCTGATTGCCGCCAAATGTTTCTCAATATCGGCGTTCGCGAATCTGACCGTAGATTTCAATGGATCTTTTATCGTTTTGACAAGAAAGAACCTTTATCTGTGTATCAGTTCAATCGTGTTTGTTTTGGACTCAAGTCTAGCCCATATCACGCGTTACGAGTTGTTCGCCAGTTGATCGCTGATGAAGGCGATCACTTTCCCGCCGCAGCGGCTGTTGCCACTTTCGATTTGTACATGGATGACATTGCCTGTAGTGTCATATCCGCTCTGCTAGCAATTTCGCTTTGTGAAGAGCTTATTCAGCTTGTCAAGCGAGGCCAGTTTGATCTTGTCAAATGGACAAGCAACTCTAAGGAGGTTCTCGCACGCATACCAGATTCTCATAAAGCTTCTCCAGACATTGAGTTTGAGAAGTCTGTACCGCATAAGGTTCTCGGTTTACGCTGGCACAAATCCTGCGATAGTTTTCGGTTTGACGTCTCACCACCAGATGATAAGTGCACCAAACGCACTATGCTGTCCACAGTGGCTCGACTATGGGACATAATGGGTTTTGTGGCTCCCACAATTTTGTACGCCAAGCTCTTGATCAAAGAGCTTTGGCTATCAAAGTGTGAGTGGGATGAAACACCCCCTGACCATATTGTCACCGCTTGGGGCCAGTTTTGTATTGAGCTTACCGCGCTCAATCAAATTACTACTCCGCGTCATCTTGGGTTGGTAGATGGATGTACCATCAACTTAATAGGTTTCGCTGACGCCAGCGAGCGTGCTTATGGCGGAGTCGTATATTTGCAAGTCCGCATTGGTTCTAGTTAGAACCAATGCGGACTTGCAAATATACGAACCGAGTAGTTACTCGGTGCAGTTAGTTTGTGCCAAGTCTAAGGTCTCGCCTGTTAAAACCATTTCGGTTGCGAGACTGGAGTTGTGCGTGGCCCTTCTGCTGTCTCAGTTGCTCCGCAAGGTTCAAGACACAGTTTTGCCCCACTACCCTATTAATAAAATATACACATTTTCTGACTCCAAAGTAGTGCTCGCTTGGATTCATTCTTCTCCTCACCGCTGGCAGACTTTTGTCGCCAACCGCGTTAGTAAATTGATTGAACTTGTTCCCGCTACTTGTTTCAATCACGTCGCGGGTTATCGTACTCGTATTCAGGAAGAATTTTCCATAGATCATATTGACTGGAAGTTTATTCCACCAGCATCACCACATTTCGGTGGATGTTGTCTCTCTTACGAAGAGCTTTTAACTCTCCTTGCACAAGTCGAGGCACTGATCAACTCGCGTCCGCTCACGGCATTGAGTAGTAACCCTGCAGAACCATCCGCGTTAAGCCCTGCACATTTTCTGAACACAGTGCCATTATCGTCATTTCCGGCTCCTGAAGCAGACTCTTCAAGCTTGCTCCAGAGACATACTCTGCTGGATAAACTCGTGCAATCGTTCTGGCGGCGCTGGCGTGCGGAATATCTACACCAGCTTCAGGCTAGATCCAAGTGGAATAGTGCTGCATCCCCTATACAGGAGGGTACGTTGGTCGACATAATACATGATAATGCTCCGCCGCTTTCATGGCCGTTAGCCATCGTAGAGAAATTGCATACTTCCAAGGACGGTACAACCCGCGTTGTTACCGTGAAAACCGCTAAGGGGAGCTACGTGCACCCTGTTAAACGTCTCTGTCCGCTTCCAACTCAGTGAGATCTAGCCTGAAGTTGGATCTACCTCTTAGTTTAAGTATTTAGTTAGTAGTTTCGCTGTTATTGCGTTTGTAGTTTTCGCTTAAGTTAATTTAGATTAATTTTATTATCATATCGCTGTCTTAGCCTATTGATGGGTTATGCGGTAGTACACCCAACATAGCTAAGTTCAATTCTATTTCTTTTAAAGGCAACCCTTTAGGGCCGGGGGGATATGGTAGCGCCATCTACCTTTCCATCGAGAACTAATCACGTCAACGTCAATGGTTCGTCGCTGCTCGGCCAATCCGAGCAATCCCTTTCTTAAATCCCTTCCCAAAACACCTCGCTATTGGCCGGCTTGCTCAACGGCGACGCAGAACTTTCGAGTCGCTGAGAACGTGTCCGCCATACTTTACCGCACCGCACCGCATCCGCCATATATAATTATTACCGCTTATACAAAACCGCTCGCGAGTGAAAGTGATTTGTGTAGTGGAGTGAATCAAGCACCTTCATCTCGAAAACACCAGGAGACTCCCCTTCTGAGAAGAAGAAGATTGCCGTGCAAGGTAAGAGGTTCCTTTCTACACCACACAATCCTCTTCCCTTCCAATCCTAGACGAGCAGAACTCGCCATCCTTTAGATACAGTCCATTCTTTCCCAAATTGCCTAGTAACCTTCGGTTTCGGTGTAACGCCGAACCAGTATACAAATCGCGAAATTTTAAGATCGATTAAGAATAATAAAGTTCAGTCAATCCCAATTGATTTATAAACGTACTTTAATTTGTAATGTGGTTCATTTACAGGTTTTGTTTTTCAATGTTTAAACGCTCGAACTACTAAAAGCCTATAACTAGTAACTACAATTTTTACGAAGTCATAACAAAAGTATGAATATGTAAGTTTCATGCTAAAGTTGCATCTAATCTTGTAAAGTAGAACAAGATTTAATGCATAGTGTTATCCACCTAACTGAGATCCTGAGCGAACTATAACTCTAGGAGTACAAAGTTGTAAACAGTATGAGTACTGTATATTATAGAATATGTGTACAATGAGCAATCACGTACGAGAGTTTGTGAACTGATCTAAGGTTCTTCCAAAATCATCGTTATATGGAGGGTAACCAGCTAAAATATTTTTTAATATTCTACTCATAGAGAGCAACAAGGTACTGAATGTAAAAATGCGGGCAATAGCAGACTAGTCTATAAACATGTTAATAAAATGAAATCATTTTTTTCTTTCTGTCTGACTGTATGAACGGGATAAACTCAAAAACTATCAGATTTTTGTAACGTTTTAGCAAATAGATAATGAAATTCCCGAGGAATAGGCATTCACATGGACGGAGCCAGAAGTCTTGTATGTATCATAAATATAATCCAGCTAAAAGAATTCATTTATTGAGAACACTCACATGACAGAGAACATTTTTCGAAGCCCTTAAAAGTACAAGTAAACCATTATATGTGTTTATTCAAAGGCTAAACGGACGGCAACGACAAGGTTGCTTTGTCTTTTACATAGCCCGTGGAAAAACATAACGCAGGTAAAGCCTTTGATTTGTCATCGTTTTGTGCTCCACAGCAAACAGTTTTGTTCACGAGTAACGTCTACCGACTCAGCGCACACTTTTTTATGATCGCCGAATGTGAATATTCACATGTAGCGTACCCTCGTAAGATACCAGTCAGTACTGTTTTGTTCCTTTATGTTTTCTGAAAATTACTATTTATCAAGATAAAGATGAAGATAGCATTTTGTGAGAAAACCTGCATATCTAGAAGTGATAGTAGTCTGCCAACCAGTACCTAGCTAGCCAGGTGGACTATAGCCTAAGACTTACCGTTATGAGAAGATACCTTTTTTCAGCAGTGGTACAGTTTATATACTGGGCTGGTAATAAGAACATAACGTTTCTATTATATTTGGTTTTAGGTACTAGCAAAGAAACGAGCCAATATTCCATTTTTTTATATATTGCCTATGTTCTGGATTCCTTTTGCACGAGTGGCATAGTCGCCGTTTAGAACTGTATCGTGAGTTCGGTTCCCAAACGAGACAAAACTTTGTGCGGTCCACTAACTGGTGTTTAGAGTATTGGTATTCTTTGTGTCCGTTTATATATTTTTGTATATCGCGACACAGAACATATTCCTTATGCGGAATATGACTTTATAAAAGATCACTTCCACGTTCAAAAGTTGACGACTACTGCCTTAAAGTTCTAGCAAAAATATGTACCGATTAAATAGCAACTAACCATTAAAAATAGAACGAGATCTCAGCAATCTATCATATAGAACATCTTGAAGTCAAAGTCAAAATCCTTTATTCATTTAGATCACAAAGTGACACTTATGAACGTCAGATTTAAAACATTATTACTTTAAGCTTCTACATTTACATTTACTGCCACGTTCGCAAAGCAAGGGCGTAGAACCATGAGAAAGAACGGGCAATAAAACTCACGGTCACTCTTTTTCATCGCCAGATTTTTAATCTATACATATAAATAAAATTGGAGTGTTTGTTTGTAATATTAAAATAACCGCTTTTACTAAATTTATATGGATGTATACACGGTACATATACCGAAATGATTTTGTTTTTACAATTTTTGTAGATCTGTCTGTCTGTTTGTTTTCACTAATCTCTAGAACGGCTGGACCGAAATTGACGGGACGTTCACTGGCGGACAGCTGATGTACCAAGGAGTAACTTAGGCTATAAATTAACCGCGAACGCGAAGTAGTTCCCTCAGGACGTGTGTGAAACCGCGGGATACAGCTATAATACATAACAATTAAACTTTTGTAAGGTGCTGCAACTGTTACACCTTCTATGTTACTTGTATATATTGACTGTACATAATACTCAAGCATAATCAAGTTAAATTTTGCTGTTCATTTAGTTAGCCTCCTGAACATAGACATGGTGAAACAGGAGCATCCACTTACATCATAAACCTAACAATGCAGGCAATCCGCACAAATGTTCAGAAGCATGATAGAAATGATGCAGTTAAATATCAAAAATTTAATACCAGCCCATAATACCGCCATCGACCAGCCATCGCAAGTAGCACCCATTCACGAGTATGACGCATGGGCCAGCCATCAATCCTCTCGCCATATCAGAGGGACAAGGATGACACGACACACGACGCCACCACAAGAAATGTAATTTTAGTGAGCATGACGACAACGGTATATGAATCGGCAGTAATTAACACACTGCTATCTCACACATGCAATCACAAAACCGATGCACGAGGAGAACCGGCTTAGCCTGCAGTTCAGGGCATCACTTAGAGGCGGTGACGGTTGCGAGCGAAACCTCCAATCTCTATACACAGACAATCTGTACAGTCGCCCGATACGACAAATTCATAGCGTTTAGCTAACACTTGCCACTATTACTGCATATTATTATTCATTCGAAGTGGTTGATACGGGAAAATGTCTCTTTTTGAACTCCCGTCGCAAACAGATGTGTTATATGTTTCATAAGTCTGTGGCGCCGTGGCTCTTAAGCGAATGGGCGTTTTTTTAACACGCTTTTATTAGGTCGTCATGTATGTAACTAACTATATAATGGAATCTAAGCTAACTAATTAAACCATCTTCTAAGGGCCGCGATCTATTACGCTACGTAATGAAAATTGGCAGTTGTATGTAGTTCTGATGACAATACAATAGTATGGTACTGTCAAACTGATCTGTTGATGGAGCTGGAAGACATGAACTGGAACTTCATGATGGAAAATCGTATCATAGCTGTTTTGGATTTCTTAGAAAAGTATTGTAATGAACTTTGGCCACGATTAGGTTTCAAGGTCTGATGATGAAGCCGGAAGGTAGGCACTGGCATTCCATAATGGAATATCGTATCATAGCCGTATTTGCACTTGTGAGAAAGGCCATGTAATGGACTTTGAACACGATCAGGTTTCAAGGTTATAACAAACCAATCATATATTGTAGACCACGCAGTGGTGTAGTTAGGGTCCCGTACTTTTGCGGCTGGACAGGCGTATGTGGCCCTGAGTAGAGTAAAGTAACTTAGTGGTCTCCTGATTGAAGAGCTAGATTGTTATAAGCTGACAGATAAAATACCATCTAAAATAGACGCACAGGCGGAGATGGAGAGGATGCGGGCTCATTCGCCTGCTTAAAATAAATGTATAAATGTTAAAAATATTTCGTTATCAAAGACCAAAAAATATAAAATAAATTAATAGTTTAAAAAACACCAGAAAAACACGCGTTTATAAATACACATATCTTTCTCTTAGCGTTATCCCAGTTTCAGTCTGGGGTCCGCTTTCTAGTCTAACCGGATTTGGCTGAATATTAGCTTTTCCACGGAGCGACTGCCTGTCTGACCTCCGAGACCCGAAGGGATAGCGATATTCCAGGGTTTAGACTAGTGTCAGTTTATTTAGAAGGTACTGACACCCTGTAAGAACTGTCAAAGATCTTCATGACAACCGGGACCGACGGCTTAACGTGCTCTCCGAGGCACGGGACAAGCGATAATTAACAATTCAATACGCACATAACTCTGAAAAGTCATTGGTGCGCACCGTGGATTCGAACCTGATACTCTCTGCATGGCAGTCTGTTGGTCCACTCGGCTATCGCTGCCTTACTTTAACGATAGAGACAACTTGAACGATCCATAATTATTTTTTTGTTTTTATGTGTATTTATAAAAGCGTTTTTTCTAGTGTTTTTTAAACTATTAATTTATTTTATATTTTTTGGTCTTTGATAACGAAATATTTTTAACATTTATACATTTATTTTAAGCAGGCGAATGAGCCCGCATCCTCTCCATCTCCGCCTGTGCGTCTGTTTTCATGGTATTTATCTGTCAGCTTATAACAATCTAGCTCTTCAATCAGATGTAAAACGCTGGAACAGGAAAGACTTTATTGTTAACAAACACTAATACTACCTTCCAGGCGGAAGCTGCATGAGGTCGCACAAGAGCATAGCATTTATACCGCCAAAGGGTTACCAAACGGAACCAAAGATATCTCATCCAAGAACAAGAACTCTACATTTTGCCACTGTTGACGCATTACCTTATGTACTTAATTTCATGAAAGAAGAGGCGTTAAAAATGTCGGTGAATGTCGTCTTCCTCGCTGATGGCGCATGTTTTGTCTGACTTCGACAAACTGGTACTTTGAACAGACTGTTTAATGTAGAGCCACTTACTACTCGTGTTGCAACTCCAGTTAAAGCGCTAATCTGTGTAACCTGCTTCCCGTAAAATTTGTTCACTTAAATTTTAAACAAATTGAACAAGAACCTCTTTCTTGTTCCAGCGCTCGACGCTTTTACAATCAAATATTATAATTAAAAGCACATAGTTTACACTTCAGCCCAGAAATAGAGACAACTTGAACGATCCATATATATTTTTTATGTTTTTATGTGCATTTATAGAAGCGTGTTTTTTAGTGTTTTTTAAACTATTAATTTATTTATTTCAAAGCTTTGAACACGTGATCAAGAGAGCTCTCGTCTGCAATTTACGAGAATCTCAATCTATTTCAAAAATCATTTTAATTTTCATTTTATTTCAGTTGGTTTTATATTTTTTGCTATGGGTTCTTTTTTAATATTTTTGGCGACAAAGCAACCACATGCTACTCTGTATCTTATTAAGGTGGTAATTCTTCCAGGCCGAATATTCTAATATTCTTATGGTTGTTCAAAGAGTCCTAAGTCTATTATAATAAAGAATAAAAAAATAGTAATACTTACCAGTTCTACATCCTACATCAAAGTTGAAATCGGACATTAATCCGCTTCTGCCGCTTTAAAAAAAGAAATAAAGTAATGGGGAACCACCAAAAGTAAAATTAAAATATATGCCGTGCCTATAGAAAACAGTAATAACAGAAGCGTGTCACTACAGCCATTCCGACTTTCACGTTAATTACAAAATCCTACTAAGACCTACAATGATATCAGAGAACAAATGAGACCTACAATATATAATCACAGCTACATTACCTGTACAAAAGAAAAATTATGTATATACCGACTTATTATATTATTCAATTGCTTTCCTCAAACAAAAGAGGAATGCCTGCTGAACATATAAAATAGGCGTATATGATGATTTGGAGGTTCTATCAGACCACTAGATCGAGGGTCAGACCTCGCGATAAATAATAGCTTGTATCTCTTTGCCGCAAGAATACAAAAGTATTTATTTTAATGGTTTCGTTTGTGTGGGGTTCTTTATGAATGAAATTTATAATTTTTGCTACTGTGGTTTTGGAACTGAAAATATGAGATTATGCGTGGCTAGCTAATTATCCTGCAGAAGTGTTTAGACACCATCATCATCATCAGTCTGCCAAAGTCCACTGCTGGATATAGGCCTCTCCAATGGCATACCACATAGCTCGATTTTCAGTTATACTTAAAAACATAAACTAACAATGATTATTTAGAAGTCCAGCTGCAAATGTCAAAGTGCCTAGCCAAAACTCATTACTATTTCGTGGCGTACAGGGAAGTATATAATGTTGATACCTCACGTACAAAACGTCAGGTGGTACGGCTCTAGAAAAACAACGTATGAACCTTATGAAGCGAGGTATCATAAAGTAATTTGGAAAAAGGTCACTTTAATGTACCGATTTGAAGAGTAAATGTTATTTTAAATCAAATGTTCATCATCGTTTAGGTATATCCGTCTATTTTGAGCTTCATCACAAAAGCTTAAACCTTTAAAATTATTAGTAAATGAAATTGGTTAGTTTAGCCATCACATAAATATACAAAAATCACACTTTGTTATTTAAGTGAATAAATATAGCAAGGGTCCACAAATGAAAGTTATTAACCTGGATATTTGTATTCTGCACACTTGCATTGTGAATATAACATTCAATTTTGACATTAAGACACCTGGAGGCTTACCATGACCTCTTATAGCGATTCAGTTTAAGACTTAAACTAAATAGAACCGCAATATCGTACCATGACCTCATTATAGCAACTCAGTTAAGGTGTTTACATTTCAAAGCGACGCAGCTGTGAGTTGGATAGCGTTTGAACCGAAATCTATAAACCATTCATTCATTTGGCGTTTGAAACCGTACCATGACGTGCTTTGTCAGGTTAAACTGAAACGCTTATCTGTCATATTTAGCAATTCAATAAAAGTTAAAATTTGTAGTGTATAAACAGAATAGGTAGCCATAAAAGTGTATTTTTAATAGTTTTTAGACGTTAAATGAGGGCTTAAAACATGTTGTTTTTGGTTATAGGTCGATTCCCTTAGGTTTTAGTGTCAAATAATCAGTAATATTGTATAATCTTAGTAACACATTCATATTGTGAAATTTGTGCATAGAAGTGCCAAGGAGTTAAGTTTTATAAGTTTTTCTTCGATAATAATTATGTCTGATAATTTGGTTTTACTTGAATTCATGGAATGTGATAATGAAGCTAGCACTTCCCGTCGTAAACAAAGGCGCCAAGCTAAAAAACAGTCAGATCCATTCATTGCATTTGATGAAACAGAATTAATAAAAAGATATCGCCTCTCTAAACAATTGGTCTTAGATTTATGTGAGGAATTGAGACCATTGTTTAAGCGGCCTGTGAAATCTACCGATTTGAGTGTTGAGGTTAAGGTAAGAAGTATTTTTTTATGATATTTATTGATGTACATAAAATACTTTAGTGTGGCTCCAGTAATGATACAATCTGCGTTTCTAAGTGCATAGTACCTATAACAAATACATATATTTTACTTAGGCTTATTGATATTATATTATTAATCATTTGATTATTTGTTTTAGATATTGACTGCACTGTCATTTTATGCTACTGGATCTTACCAGAGGCCCATTGGTGACATTGCAGCTCATTCTATGGCTCAACAGACTGGCTCGGCTGTCATAGCAGAAGTGACATCCAAAATTGATTCTCCTCAAATGAGAAAAAAGTACATTTGGTTTCCCAAAACTTTGGAAAGGTAAGGTTATATAAGTGAGCTTGGTTTATTACACATGAATAATTATTATGCTTTCTAATAATCAATATTAACATTTATACTTTCTTTATTTCAGGTTTTACCAAAAATTCGGTTTTCCTGGTGTTCTGGGTTGCATTGATTGCACTCATATTGCAATCGCCAAACCAGCAGTTCATGAAGAACATTATTTTTGTAGAAAGCACTATCACTCATTAAATGTTCAGTTGGTTAGATATTTTAACTTTTATAATACATTTATATAGTTTTGATAATATTAGCTTTTAGTGAAGTATGGGTACTCATTGATGTTAATATTAATTTTTCAGATTTGTGATGCACATATGAATATAACTAGTGTGGATGCCAGCTATGGGGGTGCCACTCATGATTCATTTATTTGGAGTGAGCACCCTTTAAAAACATTTTTAGAAAATATTTCCGAAGCAACATGGTTACTTGGTAAGTTGTCTGAATTATGAAACATTACTGTATTATAGATATATTAACATTTAAGTAGGTAACTATACAAATTAAATCAAACATTATTGTATAGTAGATATATAATTAGTTATATAAAAATATAAAAAATTAAGTAGGTAACTATACAAATTAAATCAAATAATCATTTTTACTTCAGTCACTCACAGTTTATTACATTCAAAATGCAAAAGGTTTTACTGCGCAATAATAATTATATTACATTTGTTTATACATGCTTTTTTTGTTTCAGGAGATTCTGGATATACATTACGAAAATACTTAATGACTCCTATTGTTAATGCAGTGCCCGGCACACCAGAGAGCCACTATACTGAGCTTCATGTCCGAACAAGGAATGTAATTGAGAGGACAATTGGGCTTCTTAAGGCACGTTTTCGTTGCCTTTTGGTGCACAGAGTTTTACTTTACAAGCCAGAAATGGCTGCTTCTATTGTAAATGCTTGTGTAATTCTACATAACATTTGTAATAAAGCAAATATGCCTGTGCTTCAACTGAGCAATGAAGATGTGCAGCAGGAAGCTCAAAGACAAGTTTTTATGTCTGTTGCTGACTCCGGAAGTGTCAGCACAAACAATGAGGCTCTCCAACAAGGTGTGGCCACCAGAAATGGAATTATTCGGCGTCTCCAGCAATCCCATCATTAGATAGTTTAATAAGAAACAAAACATAGTTTATGAGAACATAATTATAATAACGCTACTTAATTAGGTAAATATAATTAGTGTATATTATATAGTAACTCTAGTATAGTAACTATAAAATAAATTGTAAATTTATAATAAAATTAAGTACTTGTATAATAATAAGAAAACATGATTCATATTTATTTCTATTCTTGCTCCTAGCAGGTATAACTAAATCAACTAAATGTATGGCTATAAGATAATGTATAAGATAAAAAAATGAAGTTTACCTTGATTTTATAATTTCTTTAATTTCTCTTATTTGATCTATAAACACCTGAAACAATTGTAATTTTTCTTCCTGAATTTTAGTCTGTTTTTGGGATTCTGCTATTAGAGCATGTCTGGCTTTTTCCATTGTAATGGGCGGCTCCCGTCTTAATCGTCACCGGCGCTCTGCAGGTGGCAGCTGAGATTGTGGGGATGGGGGTGACAGTAGCCGACGTTGTGGTGAGCGACGCTGAGTTATTGTAGGTGTCGTACTATAAACGCCGGCAAACTTCTTGAAAACTACCATAGACCAGAAGAGCTGCGTAGTAGCAAATTTACGTACAAAAATGTATCCTGCGCATGCATATTGGTCTATAGTAGTGTTCAAGAAGTTTGCCGGCATCTATACCAGGGAGAATTACAGATGGTGGAGTTCTCTGTGTATTTGGGCGGCGTGGTGAACGACGAGGGCAAGGTTCAGGATTTGGAGAAGCAACAGGGGTTGATTGGGGTCCACTCGTACACGTACACTCCATGATGGCCCTTCCTGTACATCATAATAACCAGGTGCCACTGCGGTCAGTATGCTCTCAGAGCCACCTGAATTTATAGGGACACTGATTTTGGACCTCAGGAGGTATGGTGAAGTTTATCTCAATCTGCAAGAACATTATGAAACATTAAATCCTAAGTTTAAAAAAATAAACATTACAAAAACTAACATGGCTACACATACTTCTTCATCATCAAATGGTTCCACTCTCACACCAGGCAACCCAGATCCGAAATCGGCACCAAGTATCTGGAGCAATTTGAGTTCAATATCACTCATGGGCTTAACTGTAGCCCGACCTCCACCAGTTTGATGTAAAGAAGCATTTGATGCTGCAACCAGCTTTTTTAGTTTGCACTTGTAATCATTCCAATACTGAAACAAAAAATATAATACTTATTTGTCTATGATAATAAACAATAAAGTTAGTAGGTATATTTGTTCATTCGTAGGTAGTAGAGCCTTGCTGATTTTAGCATAAATGGGCCGGCTCGACCGGGGAAGTACTACCCTCTCACAAAAAATCGACGTAAAATAACAGTACCTAAACTCTTGCGTTTCGTTCGGTGAGTGAGAGTGCCGGCGGCCCTATCACCTATTCCTTCTCCCTCATCCCACTCCTTATCCTATCCCTTTTCCCAACCCCAAGAGGTGGCAACGCACTTGTGACTCCTGTGGTGTTGCTTGTGTCCATGGGTGGCGGTAATTGCTTACCATCAGGCGATCTGTCTGCTCGTTTGCCGCCTTACATAATAAAAAAAAATGAATTTTACTGTACATACTTTGCACCATCCTTTCCAATCTTTTATTGCACCATCACCATGGGAATTTAAACTTAAGGCAATTTGTTCCCACATCCTGCGTGAAAATTCCCTAGCTTGGGACGATTTATTGAATCCCAGAGCTATATCCCTTCGCTTATCTAAAAACTCCCACAAGTGCTCTAGCTGGCCGTAAGGTACTCTTCGATGCAAGGGTTCACTGTATAAAAAAACGAAACCACTTAAAACACCAATGCCGATTTCGTTTAACTATGAAATCTTCGTATGAATTGTCTAGTTATTATTATACTGTGGAATAATCACATGTTCTTTAAATACTTACCTCATTTCTATATGGGTTCAAACTTGGTTTTGACTTAATTAAACACTGACTGTATAAGAAAACAATATTTCCAAGAGTCAAATTAGCCGCGGTTCTATAACACTTGTATAACCTTGGAACGTTAACGAAACATACGTTTCGTACTTACTTAACTCGAGTCAATGTTAATAACGTCTTTCAAGTTAGTTTCGTGAGTAAAGAACTCATATTATTAAATATTCTTGCTTATAGTTATACATACATACATAGACTCACGCCTGTTTCCCCGAAGGGGTAGGCAGAGGCATATTAAACGCCCACTTTTTGCCAGTGTTTTGATCCCACGTAATAGGTGGCGAGCCTATTGCCGCTTATTGGGACATTTTGTTTGCCAGAGCCTCGTCCGTTGATCGGCAGGTGCACCACTTGCAGGTGAGGTTGGCTTGGGACCCTAAGTTCTTGGTGGGAACCCTATGCACCCTATTATAGTTATTCTAAGATAAAATATATTTCCTTTGTTAAATAAGAACTTTTATTAAAATGTTAACTTAAAAGATTTAACAAAATTTAATAACCGTAACTTTCCGAAAGAAGCTGAAGATTAGTTTTAGAACGCAATCGCGGGAAAGAGCCCACGCTATACACGAATTGTATAGCTTCATCTCTTTCTATCAATGTTATTATAATGCGATTCAGCTATATCATTCATTCATTCTAACAATCCAAACACGATTCAGTTTAAACAACGTCATGGTACGATTTAAAGCAATTCAATTTAAGAACCTAAACTGAATGGCTCCAGAACTGAATCGTTTGTTAAAAGTTCATGGTAGGCTTGACCCCAAAATTTGACAATAAGTGTGTACTGTGCACAAGCGTCATGTTCGACATACGTGAAGAAATTATATTTTTGATTTAAAATGATTTTGATTTTGCACCAACAGGCAGCAAGATCCCTTGATATAAAATGGTAAGGTGTTTACTGAATCTTGCTCTTTATCACACACTGTTCTTAATACTAAACATAGGGCGAAGTAAAATTCCAAGAATTCGAGGTCATTCTATCCAATTTTCTAAGTAGTCCGTCCAAGTCATATCCTAGTCTTTCAAATAGAACCTTATAGAATGAAATTCTTGACCTACTGATCTCTGAACGCTCCGACTCGCGGTGACACGGAAACTATGTCCGACGGAATGGAAAATCGGAAGCTAACTAACTTATCGAGTGGATTTAATCCATTTTATATCTAACAGACAGACATATTTCGACCTACCTGAGTTCAATATTCCCATGAGTGAAATACAGAATATCTGATTTTGTTGACAGTTTTTGAATACTGTTATACGAGTTTGGTTGCATTTTCAACATATTTTAGTTTCAAATACAGAAAATGAAGCTGAGCCGTAAACATCATCGTTTACATGGATAAATAATATGTTATGACACAACACTAGCGAACAGCTGTCATTTCGCTACGTGTATAATAATTTAATTGATAAAAATAGTTTTATTTTGTTATCCTCATTAATTGTATCTCTAAATTAAAGTGTATACCCATAAACCTTAGTAATAATTGTTTGTGAAACATAATATCAAAGGACTAGTGACTAAACCTCACTGGAAAACTTGTGGCGGACCAACTGTCAAAGTAACGGACAACTGATACAACTTAAACAAGATTCAAAATCAACTGGAAACCCGGGGAGTATTGTTTTCATAATTATTTACTTATCCCTGTATCGTTTTATTCATATAATAATAACTAATATACACTATACATTTCATAAACACTGCTCACTGCACGTGAGCGACGTCATTTACAATACACAGCGGCACCGTTTATGTCTCCTTTTGCTTGACAATTTGTGGAAGCAAAATCGATGACGAAAAACATTTGCCTCAGACACCATATCTACATGACACACTATACACAAAACATAATTATTTATTATAAAATAAGTATATTAATCTAAGGAGTACAATAGTGTTACACAGGTCAATTTATAGAAGTACCTACCTACATTCCAATTGTATTTTATTGTTTTATAAAAATAATATCAAACATATAACTTTTTGTACCTATTCATTACTTTCATATTCCCCAATAGCTAGATTTAAAATAAGCTGTTCCCAAATTTATTTAATTTACTTTTCTGTTATTTTTTTTATAATCTACCTACATTATTTCCTTCTCAACTTTCTATCCACCCATTTCTTAGTTTCTCTCTGCTGACTTTACTCACTCTTCCTTATATTTCAGGTGCTTACGGGGTGGGTCTGTTCAAATGATGACCCGCAGAATGGCAGTTCTGGAGGACAAATTACAGTCCACACTCAAGGAATTGGAATCCTCCAAAAGCCTGTGTAACCAGCTGCTACAGGAAAGAGAGGACAGCGAAGAAGAAGTAAAGAAAATAGTAGACAAGAACACTGAAATCAAGGCACAGCTGGCTGAAATGCACACACACCATCTTGAAATACTTGAGCAACATGAACAACTTCGACTGACGGTGTCCAACTTCCAACAGTGCATGGACACTCATGAAGAAGCTCTGAGACGTGTTGCTGAACTGGAACGTGAATTGAGTGAAGCTCATAAAACCATCTCCAACATAGAAATAAATAAACACAGTCAACAGATTGCGAATACCTGTAGCCTATATCATGAGTTGGTTAGTAGTGAGCCTGATCATGTGTGCATTAGGGAGCCAGTAGTGACAATAGATCTGACCAGGGAGGATACCATTATTATGAGACCCAGCTTTTCTAGTCGTAATAAACTTAAACGTTACATTAAAATTACTAAATTAATAAAAAATATCATAAATCTATTAGGAAATATAATGTGCATAGAGTTAATTTTAATCTTAGAAAGGAGCGCATAAACTTAGTTAATCAACTTTCTGAGTACTCTAGAAATTTGGAACATAGCAGATCAGTGTATGATATGGAAACTCATCGCTTAAGGGAAGAGATATTACTTAGGGAAAGAACCTTAAATGAGATCTTCAACAAATACCAAGCTTCTTAACAAGAACTGAGCAAGCGTATAGTGGAGGCAGGTGAGCTCGTAGACTTGGTGAGGTGTAATGCAGAAATGTATGAGTCTCTGACCAATAAGCTCTCGTGTTCTTGTACTCATGCTATTGTACCAGCAGAGCCATTGAGTACCGTACTACCTGAGAATTTTTCTAACAATCCACAAAACTCACACTCATTACAATCAAATTTAAATAAATCTAGGCTTCCAACACTATTAATAAGACTTTTATTTTTTCTGATAGGCTAGGTCACAATTTTGGTAGTCTTCTCAGTGAATATACAAATCAGTGTGTTATAAATTATTGTAGGCCAGGGGATAGTTACTGTAGTTTAGTTAATCAGATTAAGTTACACCCCTTAGATGAGAGTAGTACTGCAATATTATTGTTTGGTAACAGTTTAACTGTAAAGAGACAGGATATCATAGAATGTGTTGAATTGTTGATAGAACTTAATTCTAAATTTAGTTGTAAATTTATTTTAGGTGCTTTACCTTACTCAAACAACTTAACACACACACAAAATATGCACCTACACTCATTAAACATGTTATTGTATAACATAACTTGTCGTCATAGTGACGCAATATTGTTTTTTGACGCTAATAAATTTATTAGTAAATTTATTTTAACTAAAGATACAATGTATCTGCCATTTTATATTAAGCGACAAATTGCTACGTTATTAGCATACAATTTACAGCAAGGCAGTAAGGCTTGTGTTGACAATTTATTTGATAGGGTTAGTACATGTACTAACAACGTTTTTATTGACACATCTTGTGATTTAAACTCCAAGATAGGACAACAGTTAGGCTGCAGTATTTGAATATAGTACATCAAAACATGCAGGGCCTATCTGGCAAAGAGTTAGAGTTAAGTTTATTTCTAGAAAAATATGACGTTAAGGTTTTGTGCTTAACTGAACATTGGTTAAGCACCCATGAGGTTATTGTTATAAATGAATATTACACAGTGCAGAGTTCGTATATAAGAAAGCAGGCTATTAGAGGCGGTTCTCTCATAATGACTTCAAATTTATTAAAATGCAAAGAACGTAAGGATATTGTAAATTTATCTATTGAGCGCACTATTGAGTTGTCCTGTGTGGAACTAGACTTATGTATTATAATTTGTGTATATCGACCCCCTTTTGGTGATTATAATCTATTTGAGACTGTTATGGAAGATGCTCTTAATAAAATTATAGGTAGTCATAAGAATATTATAGTATGTGGTGATTTTAATATTAATATTTTAGAGAATTCTTCACAGTGTACTAGATTTCTGAATCTTTTTAAGTCATTTAATTTAAGTAATTTATTCTGTGAACCTACTAGAGTCTCTAAAACATCTTCTACTTGTTTGGATAACATATTTAGTTCTTGTGTTGCTAAAAACCCAGTAGTTATTAGTTCTCTTCCTTCTGATCACCGTGGACAGATAGCTAGTTTTTCATGTACAACATATGATAAATCACATACAGTAGAATGTAGGCCTCAAACTACCAATCGTCTTATACGTTTTAAAAACAATATTATCGCTAAACTCAATCCCTCAATTTTGAACTCAGAAAATCCAAATACAATTTATAATTCACTTTTTGGAATAGTAAATAATGAGTTTCAAGTTACTTTCAAGAGTAAAACTGTCACATTAAAGGTACTACCGGATCTTTTAACCAGTGGGCCACTATAGGTATATACAGAAGTAGAGCCAAATTGTTTGAATTATATGGTATGAAACAACATAGATTTGACACACCTTTTCTAAATTATGTAAAAAACTACTCAAAAATTTTTAAACAAGTTTGTGTTATGGCAAAATCTAAATTTATTAGTAGCAAAATTAAGCATTCAACAAATGTAATTAAAGAAACTTGGAGAATTATAAATAATGAAACAGGAAGAGCACGACCACGGGAAAACCAATTTGAACTAAAAGAAAACAATTTATTAGTCACCAATCAAACTCAAGTAGCGCATATGTTCAATAGTTTCTTTGCGAGCATACCTTTAACAACTACTAGCCCTTTACAATCATCATCCTTAAACGCTGGAAATTTTTTGCTTAGCAGTGTACCTGAATGCAAGAGCGTGTTTAGATTCGAGCACGTTACCCCGCGAGATATATTGATCGCATATAATTCAATTAATATTAAAAATACCGGCGACTTTTGGGGCATTTCAATTAAAATTTTAGGTACTATAGTTGAGACTGTTGCGCCTTACCTCTCTATAATTTTTAACCAATGTTTTGACTTAGGCGTATTTCCGGATTTGATGAAATTAAGTAAAATCATACCTTTATTCAAATCTGGCAGTAAAAATGACGTAAATAACTTCAGGCCCATCTCTATCTTGCCGGCATTTAGTAAAATATTTGAAAAGATTTTATTAAAGCAGCTACTAAGACACTTTAATTTAAATAGTCTGCTTCATAAAGATCAATACGGATTTACTAAAGGTAGATCCACTACTGATGCGGGTGTTGCTCTCATAAAACACGTTTATAATGCTTGGGAGTCATCTAAAAATGCTATCGGAGTATTCTGTGACCTCTCAAAAGCATTTGATTGCGTTCATCACGACACACTATTGCGTAAGCTCCGCCACTACGGCGTAGAGGAAACCGCACTTTGTGTTGTCGAGTCGTACCTGCGGCAAAGACTTCAGTGCGTCGATGTAAATGGGACTACATCCTCTAAATTACCTATACAGTTAGGCGTTCCACAAGGCTCTATTTTAGGTCCTTTTCTATTCCTTGTATATATTAATGACTTACCTTTTTATTTAAAAAATATCTGTGATGTCGTACTTTTTGCAGATGATACGTCACTTATTTTTAAAGTAGATAGGAATAGGAATCAATTTGATGATGTAAATAATGCACTTATACAGGTTACACAATGGTTTACAGCAAACAACCTAGTGCTTAATTCTAAAAAGACTAAATGCGTTAAATTTGCTTTACCTAACGTTAGACAACTGGGACCTAATATAAGGCTAGATAGGGAGGAACTTGACACAGTTGACTCGACAGTGTTTCTAGGCATTACACTAGATAATAAGTTACAATGGGGTGCACATATAGCATGTCTTGCAGGTAAGCTCAGTTCTGCTGCGTATGCTGTCAAAAAAGTTAGACAACTTACTGATGTTGACACAGCTCGTCTAGTTTATTTTAGCTATTTTCATAGTGTCATGTCCTACGGTATTTTGTTATGGGGCAAAGCTGCGGATATTCAGAATATCTTCGTTCTACAGAAACGAGCGGTACGAGCAATATACATGTTAGGGGCAAAAGATACTCTTAGGGAACGCTTTAAGTCTATAGGGATTCTTACAGTAGCCTCGCAATTTTTATTTGCTAATATATTGTATATTTGGCAAAATATAGGTTTATTTACTACAAAAAGTGATGTACATAACATAAATACTCGAAACAGGCATAAGTTATATGCCCCTTATCATCGTTTACATAAAGTTAATAATTCTTTTGTAGGGTAAAATACCAATTAGCATTTTAGAATTGCCATTTAGTACGTTCAAAAGTAAAATAAAAGACTGTCTTATTAGGAAAGGTTATTATACCATTAATGATTATTTCAGTGATAAGGATAGGTGGTCACTTACACTAGCCAACTCTTGATTTTTTTAATTTATATAGATACCTTACTTTTCAGTTTTTTTTTTATATAAAATCTCTAGTTCTATTAATTTAATATTCATGCATTATTAGGTCATTCAACTTACTACATTTACATTTTCATTGTTGTTCCACAAATTTTATTAAAATTTGCTACAGTGTTAGATGAAGGTAACTCGTTATCATGGGCTGGATACTAACGTTTTTGTAATTTTCGTGTATTCATATACCGTCACTTTCTGTAACATACTTTTCCACCATAGTTCTGAACATGATCGCGAGTTGCCTACATTATAAAGCGTAAGTGGATGCTCCTGTTACACAAGATTCATATTTGAAGACTACTACAGCACTTAATTTAATAACTACATATTTTGTATATAATATGTATGTTCTTATTTACTATTTACAAGTAATTAATTACAATGTGAAACAGTTGCAGCTCCTTACAAAAACAAAATATGTACCATAACACTGGCGATTAAAAAGAGTGGCCACGAGTTTTATTGCCCGTTCTTTCTCGTGGTTCTACCTATTGCTTTGCGAATGGGCAGTAAATGTAAATGTAGAAGCATTATTAATTTACTTTAAAAATTTGACGTTCATAAGCGTCACGTTGTGACCTAGATGAATAAATGATTTTTGACTTGACTTTGACTTTGTTACATTTAAACGACTGTCGTCATTATAGTGTTGCTCATTTTTTGTTCATTATTACCTGTGATGAACCAGCGCCCTATCTGATTTGCTGTAAATCAGAGTGATGAATGAGTATGTTCTATTTATTTTTACAAAATAGTTGTAATACTTATTTTACGTTCATTTATTTTTTGCAAGTAGTCTTTAGAATACCATCAAAGAGGTAGGCCAACGGCCACGCGACAGTTTTGGGAAGTGGTTGGATGCGAGTGGCCCAAAATCAATCTGTGTATGTGACGTCGCTGTGACGTCGCTGTGACGTCGTGATGACATCGTCCGCCCGGCTGCCTGCATCTTCGCCCCTCACCTCAGACACCACACCTCGAGCTACTATAAATACTGAAGCGCTGGCTGCGCCCGGTCTCTTTCTAGCGGCTGCAGGCAGACAACGAGCTAAGTGACCAGCTTTCCTGGACGACCTGGAAGTGGACCCCCAACAGGACTCCTTACCATCGCCGAATCACGCGACCCTGATTATATATTTTTAAATCACAGGTTTTAGTAAATTTTCCTAAGTAAAATCAATTGCTAAAGGATGTATTAGATTTTTTGATGAATTAAATCGATTTTTAATTGTAACATATAACCACGTTTCTCATTTAAACACACCCAACGGGATACTTCGTTACATGTAACATTAGATGTCAAGTTACAAATGAACTTTACAATAATGACTGCTGGACTTACGAAGAGCATACAAGTCCAACAGCAGGCATCTTACGGCTGCTGCAAACAGGTTCGTAAACATCAGTTGGATCTGAATTTACTTAAGATTTTACGATATCACGACAAAACAACTCTAATATAATTAAAAGAAAGAGGAACAAAAAGCCAGTAATGATTTTTTTTTTATCTTTAAATACGAACATAATGTTATATTTGTATAATAATATATTTATTTATTTAACTTTAATTCAGGTACAACCCATAAATTTGTTAGTATTTCTTAACCTATGTTTACCATAACCTATGTAACCCGGGGAGTATTGTTTTCATAATTATTTACTTATCCCTGTATCGTTTTATTCATATAATAATAACTAATATACACTATACATTTCATAAACACTGCTCACTGCACGTGAGCGACGTCATTTACAATACACAGCGGCACCGTTTATGTCTCCTTTTGCTTGACAATTTGTGGAAGCAAAATCGATGACGAAAAACATTTGCCTCAGACACCATATCTACATGACACACTATACACAAAACATAATTATTTATTATAAAATAAGTATATTAATCTAAGGAGTACAATAGTGTTACACAGGTCAATTTATAGAAGTACCTACCTACATTCCAATTGTATTTTATTGTTTTATAAAAATAATATCAAACATATAACTTTTTGTACCTATTCATTACTTTCATATTCCCCAATAGCTAGATTTAAAATAAGCTGTTCCCAAATTTATTTAATTTACTTTTCTGTTATTTTTTTTATAATCTACCTACATTATTTCCTTCTCAACTTTCTATCCACCCATTTCTTAGTTTCTCTCTGCTGACTTTACTCACTCTTCCTTATATTTCAGGTGCTTACGGGGTGGGTCTGTTCAAATGATGACCCGCAGAATGGCAGTTCTGGAGGACAAATTACAGTCCACACTCAAGGAATTGGAATCCTCCAAAAGCCTGTGTAACCAGCTGCTACAGGAAAGAGAGGACAGCGAAGAAGAAGTAAAGAAAATAGTAGACAAGAACACTGAACTCAAGGCACAGCTGGCTGAAATGCACACACACCATCTTGAAATACTTGAGCAACATGAACAACTTCGACTGACGGTGTCCAACTTCCAACAATGCATGGACACTCATGAAGAAGCTCTGAGACGTGTTGCTGAACTGGAAAGTGAATTGAGTGAAGCTCATAAAACCATCTCCAACATAGAAATAAATAAACACAGTCAACAGATTGCGAATACCTGTAGCCTATATCATGAGTTGGTTAGTAGTGAGCCTGATCATGTGTGCATTAGGGAGCCAGTAGTGACAATAGATCTGACCAGGGAGGATACCATTATTATGAGACCCAGCTTTTCTAGTCGTAATAAACTTAAACGTTACATTAAAATTACTAAATTAATAAAAAATATCATAAATCTATTAGGAAATATAATGTGCATAGAGTTAATTTTAATCTTAGAAAGGAGTGCATAAACTTAGTTAATCAACTTTCTGAGTACTCTATAAATTTGGAACATAGCAGATCAGTGTATGATATGGAAACTCATCGCTTAAGGGAAGAGATATTACTTAGGGAAAGAACCTTAAATGAGATCTTCAACAAATACCAAGCTTCTTAACAAGAACTGAGCAAGCGTATAGTGGAGGCAGGTGAGCTCGTAGACTTGGTGAGGTGTAATGCAGAAATGTATGAGTCTCTGACCAATAAGCTCTCGTGTTCTTGTACTCATGCTCTTGTACCAGCAGAGCCATTGAGTACCGTACTACCTGAGAATTTTTCTAACAATCCACAAAACTCACACTCATTACAATCAAATTTAAATAAATCTAGGCTTCCAACACTATTAATAAGACTTTTATTTTTTCTGATAGGCTAGGTCACAATTTTGGTAGTCTTCTCAGTGAATATACAAATCAGTGTGTTATAAATTATTGTAGGCCAGGGGATAGTTACTGTAGTTTAGTTAATCAGATTAAGTTACACCCCTTAGATGAGAGTAGTACTGCAATATTATTGTTTGGTAACAGTTTAACTGTAAAGAGACAGGATATCATAGAATGTGTTGAATTGTTGATAGAACTTAATTCTAAATTTAGTTGTAAATTTATTTTAGGTGCCTTACCTTACTCAAACAACTTAACACACACACAAAATATGCACCTACACTCATTAAACATGTTATTGTATAACATAACTTGTCGTCATAGTGACGCAATATTGTTTTTTGACGCTAATAAATTTATTAGTAAATTTATTTTAACTAAAGATACAATGTATCTGCCATTTTATATTAAGCGACAAATTGCTACGTTATTAGCATACAATTTACAGCAAGGCAGTAAGGCTTGTGTTGACAATTTATTTGATAGGGTTAGTACATGTACTAACAACGTTTTTATTGACACATCTTGTGATTTAAACTCCAAGATAGGACAACAGTTAGGCTGCAGTATTTGAATATAGTACATCAAAACATGCAGGGCCTATCTGGCAAAGAGTTAGAGTTAAGTTTATTTCTAGAAAAATATGACGTTAAGGTTTTGTGCTTAACTGAACATTGGTTAAGCACCCATGAGGTTATTGTTATAAATGAATATTACACAGTGCAGAGTTCGTATATAAGAAAGCAGGCTATTAGAGGCGGTTCTCTCATAATGACTTCAAATTTATTAAAATGCAAAGAACGTAAGGATATTGTAAATTTATCTATTGAGCGCACTATTGAGTTGTCCTGTGTGGAACTAGACTTATGTATTATAATTTGTGTATATCGACCCCCTTTTGGTGATTATAATCTATTTGAGACTGTTATGGAAGATGCTCTTAATAAAATTATAGGTAGTCATAAGAATATTATAGTATGTGGTGATTTTAATATTAATATTTTAGAGAATTCTTCACAGTGTACTAGATTTCTGAATCTTTTTAAGTCATTTAATTTAAGTAATTTATTCTGTGAACCTACTAGAGTCTCTAAAACATCTTCTACTTGTTTGGATAACATATTTAGTTCTTGTGTTGCTAAAAACCCAGTAGTTATTAGTTCTCTTCCTTCTGATCACCGTGGACAGATAGCTAGTTTTTCATGTACAACATATGATAAATCACATACAGTAGAATGTAGGCCTCAAACTACCAATCGTCTTATACGTTTTAAAAACAATATTATCGCTAAACTCAATCCCTCAATTTTGAACTCAGAAAATCCAAATACAATTTATAATTCACTTTTTGGAATAGTAAATAATGAGTTTCAAGTTACTTTCAAGAGTAAAACTGTCACATTAAAGGTACTACCGGATCTTTTAACCAGTGGGCCACTATAGGTATATACAGAAGTAGAGCCAAATTGTTTGAATTATATGGTATGAAACAACATAGATTTGACACACCTTTTCTAAATTATGTAAAAAACTACTCAAAAATTTTTAAACAAGTTTGTGTTATGGCAAAATCTAAATTTATTAGTAGCAAAATTAAGCATTCAACAAATGTAATTAAAGAAACTTGGAGAATTATAAATAATGAAACAGGAAGAGCACGACCACGGGAAAACCAATTTGAACTAAAAGAAAACAATTTATTAGTCACCAATCAAACTCAAGTAGCGCATATGTTCAATAGTTTCTTTGCGAGCATACCTTTAACAACTACTAGCCCTTTACAATCATCATCCTTAAACGCTGGAAATTTTTTGCTTAGCAGTGTACCTGAATGCAAGAGCGTGTTTAGATTCGAGCACGTTACCCCGCGAGATATATTGATCGCATATAATTCAATTAATATTAAAAATACCGGCGACTTTTGGGGCATTTCAATTAAAATTTTAGGTACTATAGTTGAGACTGTTGCGCCTTACCTCTCTATAATTTTTAACCAATGTTTTGACTTAGGCGTATTTCCGGATTTGATGAAATTAAGTAAAATCATACCTTTATTCAAATCTGGCAGTAAAAATGACGTAAATAACTTCAGGCCCATCTCTATCTTGCCGGCATTTAGTAAAATATTTGAAAATATTTTATTAAAGCAGCTACTAAGACACTTTAATTTAAATAGTCTGCTTCATAAAGATCAATACGGATTTACTAAAGGTAGATCCACTACTGATGCGGGTGTTGCTCTCATAAAACACGTTTATAATGCTTGGGAGTCATCTAAAAATGCTATCGGAGTATTCTGTGACCTCTCAAAAGCATTTGATTGCGTTCATCACGACACACTATTGCGTAAGCTCCGCCACTACGGCGTAGAGGAAACCGCACTTTGTGTTGTCGAGTCGTACCTGCGGCAAAGACTTCAGTGCGTCGATGTAAATGGGACTACATCCTCTAAATTACCTATACAGTTAGGCGTTCCACAAGGCTCTATTTTAGGTCCTTTTCTATTCCTTGTATATATTAATGACTTACCTTTTTATTTAAAAAATATCTGTGATGTCGTACTTTTTGCAGATGATACGTCACTTATTTTTAAAGTAGATAGGAATAGGAATCAATTTGATGATGTAAATAATGCACTTATACAGGTTACACAATGGTTTACAGCAAACAACCTAGTGCTTAATTCTAAAAAGACTAAATGCGTTAAATTTGCTTTACCTAACGTTAGACAACTGGGACCTAATATAAGGCTAGATAGGGAGGAACTTGACACAGTTGACTCGACAGTGTTTCTAGGCATTACACTAGATAATAAGTTACAATGGGGTGCACATATAGCATGTCTTGCAGGTAAGCTCAGTTCTGCTGCGTATGCTGTCAAAAAAGTTAGACAACTTACTGATGTTGACACAGCTCGTCTAGTTTATTTTAGCTATTTTCATAGTGTCATGTCCTACGGTATTTTGTTATGGGGCAAAGCTGCGGATATTCAGAATATCTTCGTTCTACAGAAACGAGCGGTACGAGCAATATACATGTTAGGGGCAAAAGATACTCTTAGGGAACGCTTTAAGTCTATAGGGATTCTTACAGTAGCCTCGCAATTTTTATTTGCTAATATATTGTATATTTGGCAAAATATAGGTTTATTTACTACAAAAAGTGATGTACATAACATAAATACTCGAAACAGGCATAAGTTATATGCCCCTTATCATCGTTTACATAAAGTTAATAATTCTTTTGTAGGGTAAAATACCAATTAGCATTTTAGAATTGCCATTTAGTACGTTCAAAAGTAAAATAAAAGACTGTCTTATTAGGAAAGGTTATTATACCATTAATGATTATTTCAGTGATAAGGATAGGTGGTCACTTACACTAGCCAACTCTTGATTTTTTTAATTTATATAGATACCTTACTTTTCAGTTTTTTTTTTATATAAAATCTCTAGTTCTATTAATTTAATATTCATGCATTATTAGGTCATTCAACTTACTACATTTACATTTTCATTGTTGTTCCACAAATTTTATTAAAATTTGCTACAGTGTTAGATGAAGGTAACTCGTTATCATGGGCTGGATACTAACGTTTTTGTAATTTTCGTGTATTCATATACCGTCACTTTCTGTAACATACTTTTCCACCATAGTTCTGAACATGATCGCGAGTTGCCTACATTATAAAGCGTAAGTGGATGCTCCTGTTACACAAGATTCATATTTGAAGACTACTACAGCACTTAATTTAATAACTACATATTTTGTATATAATATGTATGTTCTTATTTACTATTTACAAGTAATTAATTACAATGTGAAACAGTTGCAGCTCCTTACAAAAACAAAATATGTACCATAACACTGGCGATTAAAAAGAGTGGCCACGAGTTTTATTGCCCGTTCTTTCTCGTGGTTCTACCTATTGCTTTGCGAATGGGCAGTAAATGTAAATGTAGAAGCATTATTAATTTACTTTAAAAATTTGACGTTCATAAGCGTCACGTTGTGACCTAGATGAATAAATGATTTTTGACTTGACTTTGACTTTGTTACATTTAAACGACTGTCGTCATTATAGTGTTGCTCATTTTTTGTTCATTATTACCTGTGATGAACCAGCGCCCTATCTGATTTGCTGTAAATCAGAGTGATGAATGAGTATGTTCTATTTATTTTTACAAAATAGTTGTAATACTTATTTTACGTTCATTTATTTTTTGCAAGTAGTCTTTAGAATACCATCAAAGAGGTAGGCCAACGGCCACGCGACAGTTTTGGGAAGTGGTTGGATGCGAGTGGCCCAAAATCAATCTGTGTATGTGACGTCGCTGTGACGTCGTGATGACACCGTCCGCCCGGCTGCCTGCATCTTCGCCCCTCACCTCAGACACCACACCTCGAGCTACTATAAATACTGAAGCGCTGGCTGCGCCCGGTCTCTTTCTAGCGGCTGCAGGCAGACAACGAGCTAAGTGACCAGCTTTCCTGGACGACCTGGAAGTGGACCCCCAACAGGACTCCTTACCATCGCCGAATCACGCGACCCTGATTATATATTTTTAAATCACAGGTTTTAGTAAATTTTCCTAAGTAAAATCAATTGCTAAAGGATGTATTAGATTTTTTGATGAATTAAATCGATTTTTAATTGTAACATATAACCACGTTTCTCATTTAACACACCCAACGGGATACTTCGTTACATGTAACATTAGATGTCAAGTTACAAATGAACTTTACAATAATGACTGCTGGACTTACGAAGAGCATACAAGTCCAACAGCAGGCATCTTACGGCTGCTGCAAACAGGTTCGTAAACATCACTTGGATCTGAATTTACTTAAGATTTTACGATATCACGACAAAACAACTCTAATATAATTAAAAGAAAGAGGAACAAAAAGCCAGTAATGATTTTTTTTTTATCTTTAAATACGAACATAATGTTATATTTGTATAATAATATATTTATTTATTTAACTTTAATTCAGGTACAACCCATAAATTTGTTAGACACACAATATTTAATTACGCCACCTCCCGGAGACACCCGGCAACAGAACATGCACTGCGCACAGGTGTGGCATGTGGCAGGTGCGCATAAGGCTTCCTTCAGTCTTACTAGCAACAATGCTCAGAAGACTGCTATCACTGCCCCGCAACCTACGCAGTAGTGAGGCGGATCTTTTACGAATGATCGCAAAGAAGTCATCCATACGCGCTGCTGCGAACATACCTGACGCGCTGCAGAAACGAGGCAGCAACAGCAGCATCCTAAAAGCATTGTTGTATTGCACACGCAGAGCAATAAAAGCTTTCTGCATGTACCTGGTCCACAGACTGCAAGTATAAAAAGCCTGGCAATAAGCTCTAAACAGAGTTAACTTGACATTGCTGTCACACCTTGCAAATCTGCGGGCCAGCATGTTGCACTTTACGGTCAATGCCCTGCGCTCCTCCCTCTCAATATCACAGTTATCAGTGCCATCTTCAGTAACCCAGTGACCAAGGTAGGTACTTAAACTGTTTGACTCTGTTTAGGGTGGTACCACATAGTGAGACTGGTGGTACCACTTCATATGACTTGTTGTGTGCCATAAAAACTAACAGCTCGCTTTTTTTGGCATTATACCTTAGTCCATGGGCTCCAGCATAGCACTCACATATCTTTAACAGCTTCCTAAGAGCACTGATCGCCGGACTCAGCAGCACCATATCATCAGCATAACCAATGTTGTTGAATGACACACCGTCGATCGAGCATCCGATGCCAGTGCTGCTGAGTTCTTCGATCAGCTTATTCCTATAGATGTTAAACAACTTAGGTGAGATCAGTCCCCTCTGCCTCACCCCACACTCTAACTTGTACACATTTGAGTAAGAGCCTGCCCACCTCACAGCGTTGTATTGGTTGTCGTACCAGAACTTTACAATGTTAGTTATTTCTGGAGGCAGGTTAGCTTCTTCTGACAACTTTTTCCACAGGATGTCATATGAGACAAGGTCGAAAGCACTGGATAAATCCAAGAACCATGCATACACAGGTCTCCTTCTCCCAGTGTAATATTGAACTGTACTCTTTAGAGTCATTATTGCAGTCTCAGTTGATAACCCATTCCTAAAACCAAATTTCCTGTCATTAATTTTTAATTTTTCACCAAGACAGCAGTCCATTAAACTACCAAAAAATTTCGCTGTAATAGTTGCCAGGGATATCCGTCTGTAATTTTTAGCATCTGAAATGTCACCCGTCTTATTTTTAGGAACGGGCACCACAACTGTCTTTACTAGGTCACCCGGCAGATAAGAATGACTCACACAAAGGTTGAAAAGTAATGCAAAAACCCTTGAGAGACGAACACCTGCGTTCTGCATATGCTCTATACTTAAACTATCGTGACACGGCGACTTACCCCTAGACATGTTTTTGATGACGGAAGACACGTCAAGGGCAGTGAAACGTACACTAAGGTCATTACAGTATATATTCGATGTTTGATCTGATGAACCAAGAGGTGAATCAATTTTGAAACGCTGTCGAAATAGGTTAGCAATATCGACCGACTCACTTTTGCCCCCAACACTCGAAGGGAGACTCGACTCAGGATTCAACCTTTTCGTTTCTCTCCAAAAACTTCCAAAATTCCTCGCCGAGTGGTGTGAAGCTATAATATCTAGTTTAATTTGATGCTGGTTATTTTGACACCACTTCAGCTTTGCCTTAAAAGCTTTTTGAGAGTCACGCATTTGATTATAAATTGGTCCCACACCGAGTTTACCATATTGCATCCAAAGCTCAAACCTTAGTCGAGCCTCCGCATGAGCCTCTTTCACATGTTTGTTCCAACCCGTGACATACTTCCTTTTCACTCCAGTCTGATACGTACAAGTCTTCTTCTTCTTCTTGTCGTATCAATGGCGGTTTTAGATGACCGACGACCAGTATTATGCTATAGCTATAGCGTTGTTTGTGGCCTTATACAGCTCAGCCAAAGAGCATTGAATCGGACAGGAGGGGCAAGAAAGCAAGTGTGGCATATCCTGCCTTGTTGCTCCACAGTCGCACCGGACAGAGTCCTCAGCCACATAGCCCCATCTATACAGATTGTATCTGCAGCGACCCACTTGTGTTCGGAGTCGGTTTAGGGACTTCAAGGTGGACAAGGGCAGGTCCTCCCTGGGGGAAGCTCCTCTGTAGGCACAATGTAGGACTCAGAAGGAGCATGCTTTTCATGCCACAAGTTACGGCGTGCCTCAGCTGGACTGTCTGTAGGAGGTTTCGTGTGGCTTAGGAAACTTTTACGGCTCCTTAGGCGGGTTGAAACTGTGCCTTATTATGGAGTGGATGTCGAGTGTCCGTCTCTTGTTTCGACTTCTCGATGGAACACGCCACACACCTTCGCACCTCTGAAGGTGCAATACCTGCCAGAGGGTACACCATAGTACAAGTACCACCACGTACAAGTTTCCGCGGCTGACTCAATTAAAATGTTAATTTTAGTTTTTTACAAACTATTTATATGTAACCTATGCTCTCGGTTGAGGCACATATTATCACAGCATTCATGAAACACAACTGGAAAGTAAACTTCTCTCAACCTATCGTGACACAACTCATGGCACCTATTAATCTGGCTAGCTTCTCTAAACCCCCACTTAAGCCTGTTATATGCGGCTTTTGTGGTAACAATTTTAGGCTGCAATACTTTTAAGTTGCATGTCAGCTGTACGGGTAAGTGGTCTGACCAAAAAACATCATATAAAATCTTAACATCTACAATAGTTAAACAGGCGGCCTTTGTGACCATACAGTGGTCAAGCCATCTTCGACAATTATCATGAGCTTCACTAACATATGTATATGTATCAGAATTCAGTCCAAGTCTCTCTATACCTGCACATAACCAGTTTTGCTCACTACAGAAGTTTAACAATTCAACACCATAACGCTCACCTGGCTGTAAATTAATATCTCCCAAAACAAATACACTTTCAACGCTCTCGTTCTCAATAATTGCACTTACTTCGCTTCAACATTTCGTAAACTCAATAATGTTGTCCATTGAGTCGGTAGGCATATACACGGGAAAAACAATAAAGACGCGTTCCATCACAACAAACTTAGCCGCAACTAGACGCACACTTTTACACTCAATGACTGACCGATATAAACAAACT
Organism: Euclidia mi; assembly: GCA_944739405.2. Lineage (NCBI taxonomy): Eukaryota > Metazoa > Arthropoda > Insecta > Lepidoptera > Erebidae > Euclidia > Euclidia mi. The sequence goes on from OX123182.2 coordinate 98,547,147, forward strand.
CCGTCGCCAGATAAGCGCCACGCCACCATATGGCCGCCCGCGTAGTATCTTGTTGGACGCATCCACAGCTGACTTGCCCACAACAGCAAAATCTTTGTGAATAGTTCCTAGGTACGCTATATTTTTTTTATTACAGATAGGCTAGCGTTTGGCCATGATCTCACCTGATGTTAAGCGATGATATGGTCTAAGATAGAGGACGCTTACCCAGAAGGTACCCATTCACTCGCGACTTGAAAACACCCAGGTTGTACTTGTCAGGAAACACAGACTCGGGTAAAGAGTTCCACACCTTGGCGGTACGCATAAGAAAGGAAGAAGCAAAGCGCTTTGTGCGTATAAGCGGAATATCCACCATGTAACGGTGACTCTGACTCGTTAGTCTGGTCGTCCGATGGAAGAAAGGGGATGGGGGAATCAGATTGTGTAGTTCCTCTGCGCACTCTCCAAAATGTATCCGATAGAATACCGATAGACTGGCGACACTACGGCGATGCTCCAGGCTTTGGAGTCCTGCGTCAACCAATTGGTCATCGCCGATGATTTTTCTAGCTTTTCTCTCATTTGACTCCAATGTATCTAATTGATGCTTGGCAGAACCATCCCAGAGGTGCGAACAGTACTCCATGCAGGACCGGACTTCTGCTTTATATAGATTGAGCAATTGTTCCGGCGTGAAATACTGCCTCACCCTGTTGAGGATTCCTAGCTTTTTGCCAGCTATTTGAGCTTTGGCCTCTATATAGGGGTCAAAATTGAGTGTTGAGGTCAACGAGACACCAAGAAGCTCAAGGTCGTCAGTAATCGGCACGGACAAATTTTGGAATGTCGGAACCAGGTCAAATTGGCTCCGTTTTGCCGAGAATAGACACGCCTGGGTCTTCGAAGCATTGAACTTGACAAGATTGGCATCACCCTAATCGGAGACCGCCTTTAAAGACAAGTTCATCCGCTCGATCATTCCTTCCCTGAGTGATTGTATTTGCGCTCCACTGGCTCGAGCATTGGACATTATCTCTCTACCACCGTGCTGTCATCTGTATACCCAAATGTACCGGGTTTCAACAGATCGTTGATATGCAGTAAAAATAGGGTTGCGGAGAGAACTGATCCCTGAGGGACTCCGGCATTAATTGCCAATTGATCCGACGAGCATACATCAACGGCAACCCGAATAGATCGGTCTCTCAGAAAATTTGATATCCAAGTGCAGAGACCAGTGGGTAGGCCAAATGACGGAAGCTTGCTTATGAGACTATCGTGCCAGACCCTGTCAAAGGCCTTTGAGATATCGAGCGAAACAGCAAGTGCTTCGCCGTATCTTTTGATGGCCTCGCCCCACATGTGTGTGGCATACACTAGAAGGTCTCCAGTGGACCGATTCCGGCTAAAGCCGGAACTGTCGGTCACTGAGAAGACTGTTAGTTTCTAGGTATGCCAGAAGCCTATTATTCAATACACGTTCCATACTCTTACAGAGTATGGAAGTGACTAAAATGGGTCTATAATTATTAAGGTCGGCACGGCTGCCTTTCTTCGGCACAGGCTGAACATTGACTTGCTTCCACGACTTAGGTACTTATCTTGTCGTAAGGGATAGGCGGAAAAGGCGTGTCAGTACGGGGGACAACTCTGGGGCACAGGTTTAAAGTGCTATGGCTGGAATGCCATCTGGACCGCTGGCCTTATTCACGTCTAGATTCCGCAGCGTTTTACGAACCTCAGTTTGCCGTATGCGTATGTCACACATACGGGTTTCGCAAACAGGTAATATTGGAGGTGTTTCACTCGCAGTGTCTAGACGCGAAGATTCCGCGAAGATGGAGGCAAATAAATTTACCTTGTCCTCAGCAGCGTGTGCCAGGGATCCATCTGACCTCAGCAGTGATGGTAGTGAGGGGCGGCAGAAGTTCGATTCCGCCGATTTCGCCAGGGACTATGGAGCCCATGGAAAACTATGGAGCTTGTGCTTGAATAGTTCACCCGATGCATGGTTATGATGCATAAAAAAGATAAATATTAAATGTTGATGTAAAATAGAATGTTCCTGTATTATTCGCGAATCATAACTCCACTGTATAGCTAAGGAAATGAAGGATTTTTGTTTATTAGGGTAAGCTTTGATGCGATAGCAAATTTACTAGGAAATTGTACTTGTGTTACTTGGAATGAGTGGACGGTTAATGTATATTTCTAGATATAACTTAGGCATGCATTTTAGTGACCAATATCATATGAATAATGTCTATGTTTTATTGTCATCTTGAATGAAAAATGCATATATAGGGGCTTTTTTCTTAATGAATGATGCACATGTAGGTGAATTCTCGTATCTATACTCCACGTGAACTCAATGGCATATAAATAAGATAAAACATTACATAATTTTTTTTTATCGATTATATAGATATTCGATATCGTTGCAATTCAATTATGATTCAAACATGGCAAACGCAGGTAAACAAATTTTATGGACTATAAGGTATTGCTACGCAAGGGAGTCTCACCCACGACGCACCCAACAGACTATTCGAAGTTAATAAAATTGCCAATTAATTTGCTAATTACCGCTTGCTTAGCGGTGAAGGGAAACTCGGTGAAGACACTGCATGTCAAAGATTTCTCTATCACATTCTCAAAAGACATGTAATGTTTGCCAACCCACACTTGACCAGCATAGTGGACTGTGGCTTTACCCTTATCATAATGAGAAGTAGTTCTTGCCCTGCAGTTAAGTAGGACAGTTTTTATACGTAGCTGATGAATATGTAAAAAATCTGTATGTTTCTCGCTATTTGCAATTTCAAATATTTTAGTACATTCCACCAGATTACGTGTGACTCCGTAAGGGATACCTACTCAATTTCAGTAAACCAAACCTTTTCATTTTATGATGTACATAAATAAAATTCAATCAATCCACCGACACATTGAATTTTTTATATCACGTATATTTCATGAAAATGCGGATTTTGGTTTATTAAATTACTGAAATGTAAATATAGCTTAAGCTTTCTTTTTCGGTCACATAGGTGCATTGCGTAATTTTTAGTATAGAAAGTTATTTTGGCTTGTTGAACTAGTGGTTATCGATCCATATATTGTTGCCATAGTACAGCTCTGCTTAGTTTGGAATCAGATGACCGTGTATGAATTGCTCCGGGATATTAATTTATAATGATTCTCCGTGTGGTGACGGATAAGGATACCAAGTGTCACTGCTCCATTGCATTAAACACATTTTGATAATATGTCATATTTTTCGCATATTATTCCAACTGCTAGTAAAAATGAGGCCTTGTAGTTCGAAGATCCGACCGAGAAATAACAGCTTAACTTGCCATGAAATATAAAAATTTTAACCTAAAGCTGGAACATGAAAATAGGTCACAAAGGAAATTGGTGGTTACAAAAGAAAGATACGCACTTAAATTATACAGATTACTAAAATCATAACATTGTTTTAGCTTCGCAGCGAACGAACTCAGTTCTTTGTAAATATAAATGAATCTAGGACAGTGAATGCTCTTTGTAGTCAAAGCACAAAACAAGGAAAGTAAAAACAAGCTTCTGTACATGGATATACGACAAAAATGTACGAACAATTTTCAAGAAAAATCAATAACAAGGTTTATAAAGTATTATACTTGTAGCGTTTTATGATTTCTTCAACTGTTATGTTTGTACAATCGTACTATTTCGCAATTATTAGAAATTTCCTAATCAAAAGATGTTTTGATAATACCTTTAGTTTTCCTTTTATTTTTACGCGGCACGAACACTAAAATTTTTGGTACAAAGTAATTGCTTGCTTCTTGTAAGATAGGCCTGTATAGGTCATTAAATTATATATCATACAAAAAATTGGCACTTTTACTATCTTAGCACCAGGCCGCTGAGTAGCTGTTTCCGGAAGAATCGAAAGCTGCGTGCGCATTTTATACAGTATGATTGCACGTCGAGTCAGCATCGCATTCGAACTTATGTTTAGGACGTATCGCCTCCTTAATATGAACATCCTTAAAACTGCACGAGAGGGACTCACGCAGGAGTGCAAAATTAAATCTGCCATATAATTATATGTAAGCACAAACGACTTATGGTGACTCAGCAGTATTAACGTAAGCACTTATAATGTAGGTAAAAAATATATATAGCTTATAAAATAATTACTTTAATTACACGTGAATTCAACATGCACCCTTTGTAAGGTAATGTTTGTCAGATAATGTTTTATCAGAATGTTTTATTGTCAGATGATGTTATACCTACTATTAATTTATAACGTACTAGCTTTTGCCCGCGGCTTCGCATGCGTTAATTTCGGGGTAACACAAATCTACTTTCAGTCTCAATTTGTGTGAAGACACTCCTGATTACTGTAAAGACATCAGAAACAATATAGGGTAAAAAGTAGCTCGGTCAGTATCCATGACATTATCTACCGAAAGGTACATAATAAAATCACATTGCATACAGACAAATGTCAAAGCCATGTTCCAATACATGTCCAATATACAGGGTGTCACAAGACCCATCACCAAGCCGAAGTCTACTCGTTTTGCACATCATGCCAAGTCATACTACGCGAAAATAATACCTGGAAAACAAAAAAAAATTTTAAGCTTAAAAAAATTTACAACTTTTATTCCCGGTAATGTATAGCGCGCGCTTGCAGACATCGTACCTACGCCGGCCGTATCTACCTACACCGTGCGCCGCGGTGGCGGCAGTTTATGATCACGTGGTCGCGCGGCCGAGGGGAATGACCTCACAGCTGATTAATGTAGGCATACACTACGCGCCGGGAACTTTAAAGCCGTTTATTTTAGGGAAATATTGAAAATTTTGTTTATGTTTATTCGGCAGAAAGTGTACATTTATCATTCTAAACACGATTTTGGAATAATTCGAAAAAAAAATTCGTGACTTTGAGCATCAATATCTCCTGAACCAGTAATTTCCCAGGTATGGTGCCGAAGTAAAAAATGATCGTAATAATTGGTACTATATGGGGTTTCAGTTTTCGTAAAGGGTCTTTTTACACCCTGTATGTATATCTATGAAAACTTTCGCATTTATAATATAAGTTGAGAAAATCGTTTCAGCCGTTTAAACGTAGTACATAATTATTAGTTTCTAATAATATGCAAACAATGTAAGCACCGTGCACAATATGTCATTATGTATGATTTGACAGTACTGACAGTGATATGCGATAGCACATGCGCACTTAATTATTACAGCGCATGCGTTCTTACTTTCAAGAGGTAAATTAGTGCCGTACTAATTTCTACCCTCCCTAAAATCCCTCCCAGTTAATTTTTTGCAACTTATGGTAGCCTATGTCCGTCTCCATCGTCCAATCTATCTTTATATAAAATTTCAACAAAATCGGATCAGCCGTTTTAGCGTGAAAACGGAACATACATACATACATACACACTATCGAATTTAAAATATTAGTAGAGATTCCACTGTAGGACATAGGCATCAGACATTATGATGTGTCAATATGATGATTTGGCCTACTATACCACTTGTACTTATAATTAATATTTTGCTCGAAGATAAAAACAGAATAAAGTATTTGAACAGTTGAATAAAACATGGTTGTTCGAAGCTAAATCGTGAGTCCATGTCGAATAACAATGTTTTATTCAAGTAAAGGTATTGAAGTGGGGCAGTGCATTGGGCTACAATTCAATTTGGAAACCCCTGGACAAGTATAATCTTGCGTTTCAAACACGAATAATGTTTCTTGTTTTCAAAATTATGTTACACAATTTTATAGAAGTTGCTTCAAAATAGCAGTTTTCTATGCAAAAGTTCAACACTTATTTTATCTTCTTAGTGTTGGGATATTAAAGTATATCTTCCTTATGGTTGCGTCATAAAATAACTGATTCCACTGTCAATCTTGTATGTGCCCTGTTACAGTTGTTTAGCCAGAACAAGTGACTTTATATATAGATGAAGATGATGTTATCCTTAGGTACTAATTGTTTCTACATTATACAGATATAGCAATAGTTTATATTGTGACAGCATTGTGACATTTAAACTTGAAACTGGCTTGTTTTTCTATTTGGGTCATTACCCAACTAGAAAAACAAGCCTCATGGTATGCTAGTCATGGACCCGAAAAAAAATCAAAGTTTTCATTTTCTTGCAATTTTGATAATGAAGACCAAAAAAAGAAACACAAAAAGACACAAATCGTGAGAGTGAAAAAAATACTTTTCGAACTGAGCACATTTCGTCATGTGAAAATATTTTTGAGCTTTTGTGTTGCAGCATTATTTGACCCATCACATTCGAGCGTACGTTACAAAGACTACAAATTACAAAGGCCTCAGAAAATGTACCGATAAAAAATTCAGGCACTATCATATAAATTCTTATATAAAATGCGGTACAACATTCTAGGGTAAAGCCGAGATTTCACTCTTGGCCGGCACTTGACACATGCTGTGGCAGACTTACTGTATTGTGATGTACGATCCAAACATTTGTATGTGCGTGTGTGTGTGTGTGAATGTGTGTGTGGACTCGCGTCTTCAACCAGACTTGTTGGCTGACATGTGCATTCTGCATAAAAGTACTAATATGAATGCTTAGAATTAAGTTTGCCATATGTTTGTTTTTCTTGCTTAACGTCGTTTATGTGTCTATACGTTGTGCGTGTTGTTCCACTAAAACGGATTTCATATTTTTGTATATGTTTGCTTACAGGGTCACTTACGCTTGCATGGGTTATATACCGCTTGTATACCTGTTATTTGTCATCCGTTATCAGTAACTATGCATGATTTTGTCTGTTTTATCTTCAACGAATTTCTTACGCTCATTAAAGGCACCTGTGCTCAATAACTCTAAAGGCGCTGATACGTTTGAACATTCTCTTGTGAATTACAAGTCATTGATCAAGTCTAGCAGCACCTTAAGAGTGACATTGGCATACACTACGTTTTCAACGTACGTTTCGGTGAATTGATGTGTCGCATTCAAATTGAGTACAACACAAAGTCTATTGTTAATACTGTGAAAATTGCAGTCGTAGTATGTACAAAGTAGTGAATAGCAGTAAGCTATGCGCTAGCAATGGCTACATCGTATCATGCTCTACGTTGTAGCAATATCCGTAGAATCGAAAAGAAAATTAGAAGTATTTAGCTACATAATTTGTAACATTAAATAACTTCTGCTTAATTCAAGATCATGCGGACCAAATAAAAATGGACATTCTGGCTTCACATCATTCGAACTCAGACTTTCGTTCATTCTGGAAGCATACCAACAGATTGAGTAGTAAGCCTGGCCTACCGGTATCTATCAGCGGTGTAAGTGATCCCTTGCGTATTGCCGACCTCTTTAAGGACCATTTTATGGTGACATCCCCACTGGGTCCGTCACAGTCGATGCCTACTGCTTTGGACCAAAGTGAGCCAGGAATCAGATTCACAGCCAAAGAAGTGAATCGTATTGTTAGTAGTATGTCTAGAGGTAAATCCCCTGGTCATGATGGTCTCAGCATTGAGCATCTCAAGTTTGCGGGCCCCCATTTACCAAGAGTGTTGGCAATGCTGTTCAACCTTTGTATAAGCCATGGCTACTTACCTAGTCAGATGACTAAAACGATTGTACAACCTATTGTTAAAAATAAAACTGGTGACATTGCGGACTTAACCAATTATAGGCCTATTTCTCTGGCCACTGTGATCGCGAAGGTACTTGACAATCTACTAACGCACAACTGAATAAATACATTAAGTTACATGATAACCAGTTCGGATTCCGACCTGGTTTGTCCACTAATAGCGCCATCTTGTGTCTTAAGTGGGCTGTTAAGTACTATTCGAATCGGAATACACCTACTTACGCTTGCTTCCTCGATTTATCCAGGGCTTTTGATCTGGTTTCCTACGATATTCTCTGGACCAAGTTGGAAAGAACCGGTGTTCCTGTTATACTTATAAATATATTGAAATATTGGTATGGGAACCAGATTAATCATGTGCGTTGGTGAGGCGAGCTTTCGAGACCGTTTACGCTCAAGTGTGGTGTGAGACAGGGAGGGTTAAGCTCTCCAACGCTATTCAACCTATATGTTAACGAACTGATTGAGACACTCAGCAGGGAGCGCGTTGGCTGTTACATAGACAGCATCTGTGTGAATAACATTTCTTACGCTGATAATATGGCACTCCTCAGTGCCTCAATCTGTGGTTTGAGGCGATTGGTATCAATCTGTGAAGACTATGCTAGACGTCACGGATTGATATACACCGCTATTTTTTAATTAGTACAAAAACTTTAAGGACAGTTTTATATATCAATAAAGAGCAAAGTTATTATCATTTGTTTATTGTAGAAAATCTCACTTAAATCATAGTTATATTTTACAATCCATTCACTAATTCATTGATAATATTCCATCCTGCTCATTTGCATTCTCTCTGTCGCACTTATGATGTAGGTAGCAATAGAAAATAAAATGAAGAAAAATAATAAATGTAGGTAGTTATTTTTTAATGTTGTTAGTTCTACCCTCTCCTTCATACTTCATTCGGGCGTAGGACCGGTAAAATTTATCGTTTAACAAGTAATTAAATACGGAGGTATGTAATTAGAAAGCAAACAAATATCAAAATAAAAGATGGTGTTCTGGACTAAAAGAAAAGAGTAATTTTGGCGTATTTATGAAGTTAGAATCATCTGCTATTTACAAATCATTTTATCGTCATCATGTCAGCCTAGAGACGTCCACTGTTGGACACAGGCCTTCCTCAAGGTGTGTGGAGAACACAGACCGATTTTGAGGCGCCTGCATCAAATTATTATTTACTTAAGTACGTATTATTTACTAAACTTACAAGTATTTCCATTGTCCTTCGAAATGTCCACCACCGTTGTCAAAAGCATCCAATATGCACTGTTTTAATTGTTTGACACTGACCCGGTCACTTTTGTACACTCACAATACGATGTTTATGGGTACACAGCTGCACTCGCGATTTTTCCACTCAAAAAGTACGCACGAAGCATAGCTACATACTCCCGTTATATGAACTGATATGATAGGCCATCGCGTTGGGCAAACGTAGACAAACAATTAAGTTTTGCAACGAAATTAGATACGCTGACTTTCGCTAGTAATTTAGTACTGTTTTTCGCATCGTCGAGGCGTGGCGCAGGCGCAGAGGGGCGGGGGGGAGGTAATTTATCAATGGTATGATAGTACACGGGTCGGTTATAGTATTAGTATTGCATTTACCAATTATCACGTATTTTTGTGGACAGTTTTGAGACAGTTTTGGGACATAGTGTTTTTATTTTTCAACTACATAATTATGATCAGTTAAAGATATTTAGTGCCCTGTTAAATTTTTTGTACTAATTAAAAAATAGCGGTGTATAATGTCAAAAAGAGCGAAGTCATGGTCTTTGAGGCCGGGGGTCGATGTCCAGAAGTTGTACCACCAGTTACACTGAATGGATCACCACTAGCCCGAGTCTGTACTTTCAAATATCTGGGACATATTCTGACTGCCGACCTCAAGGACAATGCTGACATTGAAAGGGAACGGAGAGCGCTGTCGGTTAGAGCTAATATGATAGCTCGCCGGTTTGCACGTTGCTCCAGAGATGTTAAAATAACTCTATTTCGAGCATACTGTACATCGTTTTACACGTGTAACCTGTGGGCAAATTACACTCAGAAATCGTACAGCGCTCTTCGAGTCCAATTTAATAACGCGTTCCGGGTGTTGATGGGACTGCCCCATTTCTGTAGCGCATCAGGGATGTTTGCTGAAGCCCGAGTGGATTGCTTTTTTACCACAATGCGCAAAAGATTCGCCTCTCTGGTGCGCTGCGTGCGGGCCAGTCCCAATAACATACTTAGCGGTATTGCTAGCAGACTGGACTGTGAATATATTAATCATTGTGCTAAGCTGTCTACTTCTGTTATAAGTGTATGTGTGTAAACTACTGACATAGATAATAAGTTAAAATTGTAACTAACAAAAATGAGTCAATGTTACTTGAATAAAAAGATTTTATTATTATTATTAATTCACTTGCTATCCTTTGACGAAATACCTACTTTTAATTTAAGTCAAACGAGTTAAATGGTTAAATGATATTTCTTAAAACAGCAAATGTCTGCTAACTTATATAATTTGTTTGTCTGTGATAGTTAGCAAAATTTGTGAAACTTTAACGTCTCAAAAATTCTAAGAATAGATATTATTTTATCGTAAGTATTCGAACTTGTATTCGAACTATTCAAATTTTATCCATTTACATTTTCTTTTATATAAGGCATTGGCCACATGAAACGATGCGTTGATTCCATATAGTTGAATAATAACGTGATATGATACTTGAGATTACTTTAACGTCCCCCCCGTGGGATCTCTACCTTGTCGTGGTGGGGGGGTTTAGTAACCGTGGTTAGGTCACCCACGGCCTCGGTGAAGCTAAGCGAGATCCCGGGAGTGGACGCTCCGCGTGGGCTTGACGGAGGCCTGCGCAGGATGCGTCCAAAGGGGCGGGTGCGAGGGACAGTTCTTCTGTCCCTCGCACCGGACGCGGTCGCGGGAGGAGAGGCGTGTCGGTGTTGCGTTGCCGCGCGCCCTATCGCCCAACACCTTCATCCGCCGCCAAGGGGGTTTTGTTCGGAACCCGCCTGACCATCTGGCGGGCCAATACCCGTCCGGGGGTAGCGAGGTACATGAGGAACACGGGTTGGTTTTATAGTCAGTAAGAGTCTGACAGTCCCCTTCGCCCTTTTCCCATGGCGGAGGCATGAGGATTTTCCAACCAGACACTAAAAAAAAATATTACTTTAACGTTCTTTATTCGACGTTTGTAAAATATACTTAGCTTTGATACTTTTCTTCTAACATTGTTATGTATAGGTATAATACTAGTTTAGGTAGCATAATAAACTATAAAATAGCCTGATAACCACGTAATCTAAAAATACTGCACGGTCGGCGGTTAAAGTTTAAATGGCCGCCTCACCGCTTGACACTGCGGCGAGTGTTGTGGGTTCGATTCCCACACGAGACAACACTTTGTGTGATTCATAAATTGTTGTTTCAAGTCTGGGTGTTCACTGTGTCCGTTAGTTGTATGTTTGTAAAGTCCCCCGGTACACAGGATTTAGTCCTAGTATGGGAGATGTCTATTTTTTTTAATAAAAATTTGTTTTGTTTTTTAATAAATGATTGTACGAGAATGAAACGAAATTTGTTTCGAGCTTTATTTCTATAATATCACCAGAGGATACCCGCGGCGCCAACCGCACAATTTATATAAATTTCATCATTTCTGCCCCGTCCGGTAGGAGTTTTGGAAAATCCTTTCTCAGTGCACCCCATGAATACTGGAAAATACATGCTAAAGAAGAATGGCCATTTTTGACCTAAACATGTATAGAGATAAAACTCATTTTAAAATTAAAGTTATTTTTTAGTGTAATGATTTCACTAACAATTATATTTTATAGAAGTCTAGGTAAAAAGTAAAGTTTTGGGTTGTAAAGATGTTCTAGAACTCGTGAACGCATCCTTATCAAAATATGTTTAATTCGCTGCATTGTTATATTATCTGTGCCCGTTAATACTTCCTTGTTTAGCTACGTTCCATTTCACTTATACCACATCTTTAGCATTTGGTTTTGTCAAAACATCGAGCAAACTTAATTTTATATATAAATTGAATCAAGTTGTTAAAAGCTGATCATATATGAATGTATTTTTTTATGTTTAAATATATAAAAAGATAAACATAAGTGTATTTCTGCCGTTGAAAACATTGGAGAAGGAAGGATACATTTTATCTTTATACACAACAATATTATATATTTATTTTTATATATATATATATATATATATATATATATATATATATATATATATATATATATATATATATATATATATATAATTTTTTAAATGAACGTACATAAAGTAACTTACCTATCGGTAAGAAGCTTACGCTTAGGCGTCTACCACGCTGGCTAAATGCTGCTCTCGATTATATAGTCACTCGTTGGAGCAACGCCCCCTCATAGTTGTAAAAATATGCGCAGGCAGCTTCTTCACGTCTGTACAAGAAGGCGTGTAATTGCTAAGTTAACTAAGCTAAGATGTTTGCGGGGTCGATCCCTGCTCAAGTCAAACAATTGTCTGCGTGAGTATGGATTTTTGTCTTGGCCAGAGTGTTTCTGTTGATAATCTGTATTCATTTACAAATATTTTCTTTTTGTATCTATCTATCTTTCTATTTTCGTTTGGGACTAATTATACGAGCTTCACTTAGTAAATTGTTTGTATAATAATAATATCATATAATAATATTCTACCACATTCACACAACACCATCTAGTCCCAAACTAAGCAGAAGCTTGTACTATGGGTGCTAGATAATGGATAAACATACATATATACTTTTTTTGTAAATACATTTATATTATACATAGAAACACCCAGACCAAGACAAACACCCATGTTCATGCACACAAATATTTGATTTGAGCGGGAATCGAACCCGCGACCTTCGGCATAGCAGTCGCTTACACTCCCGCTGCGCCAACCGGTCGTCAAATAATAATGCAAGGAATGTACAACTAATCTAGAGTAGTATTTAAATAAATAAAAATTATTATTATTTATTTATGCGTGTATAAAACATGCGTGGCATAGTGCATATATGAATTAGAATAGATATTTATTCTGAGCGAATAATTATCTCAAATCGAGTACTAAAAAGTAAGTACAAGTGCATGTCCAGTTCCAAAACTATACACAACACAAAATTAACTAAATCAAACAAAACAAACTACAAATTAAACCTTTAGCTGGAAGTAAAGCTTAATATTTTTAAAATTAGGTCCACCAAAACAATATAATAAAAACATTTAACCGAACAATAAACTAAGTAGAGTGGCTATTGTGTAATTAGAACAAAAAATATGAGACACGAAGCTGTACGAGACTTGAGTGCAAAAAACGTCCGGCTCTTGGCTTTCTGCCAATGTTTTGACATCATAATAATGTGTTATCTTCACTGTATCCAGTTGACCCCGTCCACAAGTTCCAAGAGTTATCCAATTGTCACATAAAACTGGGTGAATTATGAGCTACGACGTCATCCGTTTAAACGTTTACGGTTCGGTTTTCGGTTTTTGAGATTCGAGATTCGTGTTCGACATATTTTGTATGGAGCTTATGTCAAAAACGAATCTAAAATCTGCAGATCTATCTATAGATTGAATATTGAATTGCGTAGTAAGTCAACATATTTTTTAGTCTTAGCGCATTGTTTCAAAATTTAATCAAGTTTCATTGTTTGTTTCGAAACTAGATTTAAATCCAATTCAAACTTTGAGTTGAGGTTAATTGAGGTTTAATTTTAGATCTGTAGCTCAAATGATGTATAACCATATTAAATATAACATGGTTCAATAAAGCATTCCATCCATCTGCGTTTAGACGAGTCATTTTATTTTTTAATTCTTTGTCTGGGTCAATAATCCTGCAGCCTTAATGAGTACTCTGTCAGTAGCTCACCGGGTGATTGCTTGGACTAAAATAAAGACAGTAAATATGCCTGGCTGAAGCAATAGGAAGCAATAATATTTCGACACCTCCTACGTATAACATCATAACTGACAAAATGACGAAAATTACATTTTTAGATTTTCATTTACCTTGTAACATGGACTGTCGTTTGATCTAATAAAAACAATATTATTTACAATAGAACCAAAGATATGGAGACTAAATGATATAGTATATTTATCTTTACCATAGTAATATATCGTAAAGCGCAACTACTATACAGTACGCGGGAGGCGGGATATCTGTGAGCCGCACGACCCAGTGGTAAGTGTAAGTACCGATAGAATACGAGCGAAAAGGGATGTTCGTGGTTGCATTAACAGAATGAAAGAATCAGTCAGCCGAGTGCAGGCGTTGAGAGCGGTACACTGTGCTTATCGTGTCTATAAACTTCTAATTACTCGCACGGAAATATAGATCATAGTGCAGTATTGAGTAGTGTAGTGAATCCTGTGCAAATATTGTTACTCATGCTCGCGGACTAAGTGAGATAACAATTATTAAACTATCGTCGTCTTGTTTTCGCATAGCATCTTCCGACCGCGACAGCGCGGGGACCTCACTTCCTCACCGCCAGGATAAAGGACAATATAATATTTTTATCTCTTTCACACCCGTACTGTTGCCGTTAAGTCGCTCAAAACGATGTCGTTACAACTAACACCGCCGAATGTATTCTCGTCGGACGGTGATATACCTGCATCGGTTAAAAAGTTAAGCGGCGAATCTTTCATAACAACTCGCAAACGTAAACAAATGGAAACTTACAATATGAGCTATTTTGAAGAAAAATTTGAAAGTCAAATGCAAATATGGAATAAGAACATTGCCGATTGCATTTCGAATAACATTGCAGCCGCAGTAACTACTGCATTGACTGGAGAGCTATCGAAGATTACCTCTGCGCTGTCTGAACTTAACGTCAATGTGTCGAAACTTAACGGAGAGACTATAGGCCTTAATAAGTCACTGAACGACGTCAATATGCGACTCTGCGAAATGGAAAAGTCGCTTAACTTTTCGCATGAACGACAGGACATCTTCGACGATCGTTTGAAAAACGTTGAACAAAAATTGTCTGAAGCAACTGAATGTGGAAGCCAAATTCAAATGCTCAAAAATAAAATACACGTCATGGAACAGCAAGCACGTCAGTGTAACGTTGAAATAACGAATATCCCGGATAGGCGAGGCGAGACTCTGGTCAACATTGTGCAGTGCTTGGGTGACTCAATCAAATATCCCATTAAGCCAACCGATATAGTAGCCGTTCATCGGGTTCCCCACGCTGACCAAACTGATAAGCGCCCGAAGAATATTATAGTGAAATTTATTAATAGAACACTACGTGATAACGTGATTGCAGCCAGCCGTGAGTCGAAAGGGTTAAACACAACTGCCCTGTCAATACCTGGGCAGCCTGCTACCATTTACGTTAACGAGCATTTAACATTAAATAACAAAATGTTATTTCGTCAGACCCGAGAAGCCGCGAAGAAGAACGGATATAAATATGTGTGGATCAAGCACGGCACCATTTTGGTTCGTAAAATGGACGCTGCACCCGCTGTTGCAATCAGATCGGTCAAGGACATTGCTCGAATCAAATGATTTTCCTTTGGCCGTCGAACATTCCAACGATACTAGTTTAAAAAGATCGGTTACTACAATAGTTACGTACCTGAATGTCAACATAGTTTTCGACTGCTGGTGTATGTATTGTAAGAAAGCAAACGTTAATTTCAAATGGCTTAATCATGGCTGTTTTCATTATAAATTAACAATAAGTAATATTTATCTTAGCGAATATAGTATATTAATATGCATTAAATTAAACTTGTTACATTTAAATAATAACAATGTTAACATAATATTTTGTAGTTTCCTATGCATAAATCATTACGAATGTATGCTTTTTGGCGTATGTAAATGTAATAACTGCTGGATACATAAAACGTATTATATTGTGGCACGTAAAATATCTATCTCTTACTTGATTTTTAATCAAAACTATTATAAAATAAAGTGGAATTTAAATATATTGGCACTGTCGACGGAGTTTTACCTGGCATACTACTTATACCTATTTGTTATCCTAGAACATAATTTTGCGTCTTTTCTCATGGCTTATGGTTATTGTGACCCAAAATATCTTGACTTAATACCTTATATTTTCACACATAATTTTAGATAA
The DNA here is from genome assembly GCA_944739405.2 of Euclidia mi. Lineage (NCBI taxonomy): Eukaryota > Metazoa > Arthropoda > Insecta > Lepidoptera > Erebidae > Euclidia > Euclidia mi. Next base: position 98,562,975 of record OX123182.2, read on the forward strand.
CAAGGTTTTATCAGTTTACTATCAAAACTGCCGCGGGTTAAGGACTAAATTAAATACCATTTACATGAATATATTATCACATAATTATGATTTAATAGTACTAACAGAGACTTGGCTACATGATGGAATAACGGACATTGAATTTGTGGACGCTCGCTATAATGTGTTCCGATGCGACCGGGACCGCGCTGCTACCAGTCGCCGTGATGGCGGCGGGGTCCTGGTGGCCGTGCTGAGCTCGCTGCGCGCTGCGCGCTGCACGCCAGCGCCCCCTGCCGCCTCACTCAATATACCATTAATTATGGACCACATTTTATTAGAATTGCAGATTGGTAATAGTCAATATTTGTTAAGCGCCACTTACATTCCACCAAGTATTGAATCTGAAGCTTATTTAACCTTCTTCAGTAAGTTACAAGAGATTATTCTAGTGAAAGGCTACGATAATTTTTGTATTATTGGCGACTTTAATTTACCCCATCTTGACTGGTATATTGATGGAACTCAAATGAAACTTCAGAATACTAACAATCTGGCGCCACCATACTCTCACTTACTGAATTTTATGTCCACCATGGGCTGCATACAGGTGAATATTTTTAAAAATGACAGAAATAGGTTGTTAGACTTGTGTCTGACTAATATATACAATATCAGCACATTTTCTGCACCTATTACCTTAGTACCGCCGGATTCGTACCATCCTCCTTTTTACCATTTAATACCAATTGATAACAGCTTATCTAAACCAATGTCGACAAAAACCCACACTAAATACTGTTATGGGAATGCTAATTATGAATTGATTAACAGCGACATCTCACAGATTGACTGGTGCGAACTATTTAGTAACAAATTTGCCGAAGATAGTGTTAATGTATTCTATGAACATATTTATGATATTGTACGTAAGCGGGTCCCTAGTAAACGCATCTCAAAATCGAATTTCCCAGTCTGGTTTACCCCCGCACTAATACACATATTTAAGGATAAAAATAAGGCGTGGATTAAATGGAAGGTATATAAAAATAAATCAGATTATTCAGTGTTCTCTATGCTTAGGGATAGGTTCAGAAGGAAATCAGTAATCTGCTATAAAAATATATGAGTTCGGTAGAGGATAACATACCTAAAAATATTAAATACTTTTGGACCTATATAAATAACCGAAAAGTCAGTCAGATATTCCTGTTAGTGTTTCGTACAATGATTCAGAAACAGTTGGTAAGTAATGACTTACGATATTTTACTATAGTCAAAATATAAATGAGTTTTGTGTATTTGACCTTACGATAATTTATACCGGATTTTGTTAATGTTTTTATATCCTACTAGTCGACGCCAGCGGCTTCGCACGCACATATTTTCCAATTTCCCGTTTTGCCCGATCCCGTGGGAATTTCGGGAAATCCCGTCTTAGTGCACCCCTGCGGTACCCAAGGAACATACATGCTAAATTTCATTTTCTTACGACCAGTAGTTTCGGCTGTAGCGTGTCTGTCAGTCAGTCAGTAACGCAAGGATTTTATATATTAAGATGTTATACTTAAGATATTTTACATCGAAACAAAACATAAGTTACTATAGTATTCGCTTAAAAAAACCTCGATAAAATGATTAATTTTGTTTTTGTTTTACAAAGTCACCGACTCCTTTAACGTAGATAAAGGGAACGGTGGACATTTTAACTGATTCCTAAGAAACACACCATAGTATAATCTACCCTTCTTAATGTAAGTAACAGTGTATTGGAATAATAATGGCACGTATCTAAAATTTATACCCAAAGTTTAAGGGTTCAAGTCAATTTGCAACATAATTTTAAATTAAACTTAATTTTAAATTATAATTTGTTAAAAAACTATACTAATTATACAAAATAATGTCAAATTGTATGTTTTTTCTCTCTCTCTCTCCGTCTTTCTTTTCTATCTATGTATTCATCCCTCTGTACGGTTAAACAACAAATCAAATTTTAGTGTCATTTTATTGTAGAGGGTACTAACTTAAGCAAAAGTTACGATTATCACATTATCACGCGTGCGAAACCGCGGGAAAGAGCTATAATCATGCTTTTTTCTTTCTTTTGAACACCGGTGAAGATTCTCTGTTAACTGCTGAGAATATAACACGCCATTCATTAATTGCGCAATCTAATCATCTAGATTTTTACTATGAAAACCACTTTTGACCTTGGTTTGTTGAAATAGGTATTTTGCCACTACAACCATCTCAACTTTCACAGATTTAGTTAATACTCAGCTAGCGAACACACCATTTGATTTTCGTCAGAAGTGACACCACAGACTTCCAGGAAAAGAAACACTAAGCCCAGGAAGGACAAGAGAAATATCGGACGTCGACAGGCTGCCGAATGGAAAGACAGCAAACGAAAAATGCTAAGAAACTTAGGCAATGAGTTTATGAGTCACGAGTGCGCTGTAAGGCATGGTAGCATACTAAATAGTTTCTTGCAACTTAATAATGGATTTTTAATGGGTTTGGGCATTTCAGGAACTGTGAAAAGCATGATGTAATGTCTATAGGATGTGTATGCGATCATATAAAACGTCTTCAATTAGTAGAATCTCATTAGACTCCCCAAATGAACCTGAAGATCACACAAAATATTTTTTCGGGTCTTAATCGCGTTAACTTATTTAAGGTATAAATACCTATTTTGTTTCCAACGTTTCGCACGTCTTGTCGGTTGCGGAGAGACTGATGAGAGCTCAGCGCCGTCTTGTGGAAGTGAGGGTTTCGGCACCTACCCTCACTTGGTCTTTATTTTAAGTTCGCTATGTCGGTGCTCCGACACACTACACTAATGACGTCTACACACTGTTGAGATTTATCACTGCGGCGGTGTCTACACTTGCTGATGACTGGATTCCAAGTAGCTGATAATCAATATCCATCCTCCCGGTTGAAATTGTTATATTTCATTTGACGGCCGGTTGGCGTAGCGAGAGTACTTATTGTTTTTTTTTTGTTTTTAAATTGCACAAAACAAATTACAATCTTATTATAAATTAACAACAATCAAAGCTTATGTTTAGATCTAGGTTGCAACTCAACACATGTGCATACATTGAAACAATTAAACATCAAGTTAACAGACAGAAGAGATGTACAAACTTACACATGTTACGGAATTAAACATATAAGGCAATATAGGTTTAATTTCGCAACACAACAACAACAATACTATATCTTAAGAAATATTTAACTATTTTATTTCCATTTGGGATGAAGGATATTCTTTAGAATATTTAAAAATGTGTAAAATCTAGGATGAGAAATGTCTAACTGTAAATTAGTTGTAACTAATTCATTATATTGTCTAGCCATTCTTACCAGTGGATTGTAATAAGAAATATTGTTTTTAGGGTTCCGTACCTCGAAATGAAAAAACGGAACCCTTATAGGATCACTTTGTTGTCCGTCCGTCTGTCAAGAGCGTTTTTCTCAGAAAGGCGTGGAGGTATTAAACTGAAATTTATATCAATTAGTCAAGTCTACTGTCCCTTAAAGCTGTGAAAATTTCAAACTTCTAAGCCAACGTAATCAAAAGATACAGCCGTTTATGCTGCAAATTTACGTCGCAAGGAAATTAAAACCTACAGGGTACTTCCCGTAAACTCAGAATCTTGAAATTTGGTACGAAGCAATGTCTTATAGCACAAATTAAGGAAAAATTGCGAAAACAGTAAATTTTTTGTTACATCATATAAAAAATGTGTTATTAATTTTAAAGATACTATCCCTTTCCTCATGAACGCGCTAAGTTACTAAATTGAAATTCATATCAAATACTTGGGTCTATAATACTTTTAAGCTTTAACAATATTAAACTTCTATCTCAACGCATTCAAAAGATAAAGCAATTTTACTATTTTTCAAACTCGCAACTACTCGCAAGGGAATCAAAACCTACAGGGTACTTCCCGTGAACTCAGAATCTTGAAATTTGGTAAGAAGCAATGTTTTACAGCACAGATAAAGGAAAAATTGCGAATACACAAATTTTTAAGTTACATCATATAAAACATGTTTTATTAATTAGGGTTGCGTACCTCACAAGGTAAAAAAAGCCCTTATACTCGTAAGATCACTTTCTTGTCCGTCTGTCTGTCTGTCCGTGTGTCACCACCGATTTTATCAGGAACGGGTGGATCTAGCAAATTGAAATTTATACCAGGTACTAAGGTCTATGGTTCCTATTACGTGTATAATGATATGGTCAAAATTAGATTTTTTCGAAAACTTGTAAGTACCAAAATTAACCTTAATTTCCAACGTTTTTTAATTTTCGGAATTTTTCCTTTACCTGTACTGTAATACCTTGGTTTTAACCAAAATTGACAATTCCAGGTCAACCGTAAGTACCCTATAGGTTTTGGGTCGAAAACCTATATGGTAGTTCCCGTTGAACTAGAATCACGAAAGGACATCGTCCAAATTGGGCTAATTTTTATTTTGCCGGCCAATCAATAGAATTGTGTTATTTTAATAGAACACACTATTTTAAACATTTTTTTTACTATTACACCAAACTTCTAAGTCAATTCTCTGAGACAATATTTAGGTTTGACTGTATGTCTCAAAGTACCGTAGAACAGGTTTGTGCTGTCAAAAGTGATAAATCAAAGAGGAGTAAAGGTGATCAACGATACGTTTTCAACCTCACGTGCAATAGTCGTGGGCTCTGTGCGCTTAAGAAAATCGGCACGGAGCTCTTCTTGCTGGCGTCTTAGTGCCGCAATCTCCCCTGATAGTCGGGAATTCTCCGCCTGCAGCTTCAATGTTTCCTCAGAAGCTGTACGGCTAAGTAGCACGTCTGCAATCTTTGTAATTGCGTCAACCGAGTCATTAATCTTCTTCTACCACGTTCCCTTTAGGTGTTTAGAGTTCTTGGACACATCAGTTATGGTGTCCAAGGCACTCTTTATTTGGGAACGCAACTGCGTGCCGATGTTTTCTTGCACGCTATCCGCAGTAATAGCGGGCTCAGGCAGGCGCGTGACTCGCACAGTTGCCACTCTTTGCTCGGCCGCTTCTATGCGTTTAATTTCTTCCCGGGCGCGATTATCGCATTCTTCTCGCCTCTTGGCTTCGGCGAGTTCCATACGAGCCTTGCACAGGCCCACGTACTTGCCATGCGTTGCAGGACGTCCTCTTTGTTCGGTCTTCTTTGAATCGGCGCACACCACAGCATCTTCAAGTGTAGAAATTATAGGGGCAGGTGGCCCGACACTCGAGTCTGATTTCGAGTGCTCTGAACGTGAATGACTGGCACCACGGGCACTCCGAGTTTGTGAGCGGGTACTGCGGGTTAGTAAGACAGTATCTCGATGTTTGGTAGGAGAGCCATCCGAGCCTGCGCTCTCAACACTCGCTCTCCCAGCTCTATCACCGCTCTTAACGCTTACCATGTTAACGCACGAGCTATCCGAACCTGGACCGGCCAGGTCCACAGTGCGCACGGACTGCACACACTCCTACGACTGGAGTCCCGCAAAACTGGGCGTGCGAGAACTCCCTTCATTGTCAACTGACACCGGTTAAAGGGCTTTTTTATAAAGATCTGACATAATTGATCCCATGAGTAGGAGTGATATGAATGGTCCGCCAGGGCAGAGAACCTGGTAAGCCTACATACGCTCAGGGCGTCGGCCAGTGCCCTGAGGTGGCCGCATTAGTAACTGAACTTACCATCAGCCATGCATCTCCTCGCCGTGCGGCAGCAACTTGAGATTAAGGGGATTTTTTATAGTGCTTACCTTGCACGCGGTCCGGGCGGTTAAGCCAAGACCCTCGGTCCCGTAAGCAGCCGCAAGACATGACCACGACGCTACTCACGACAGGATTACGATCTGATCTGGGACGGTGACAACGAAGGTGGAAGAAGGGTAAAGGAAAAGAATAAAAGGGGGAAAGGTAAAAAAAGGGGGGACGGGGGAGAAAGAAGATAAAAATAAAAAGTAAAAGTGTAAAAATAAAAGGTAAAGGGAAAAACAAGAAATAAAAAACGTCCGAAGACGGAAGGAAGAAAGCCCCCGCTGTCTGCCCGGTGGCAGTGCGAGTGCACACCGGGGCCATCCGACACCCTGTACCGTGTCCACTCCGCCCAGGCAGAGAAGTAGTAGGGCCAGGAAGACAGGCCCCCACTCCCAGCGGCGCTCCGAGACGCGCCACTCTATGGTAACTTTTTAGTGAGGTTTCCTCCCTCTTAGTTCGAAGACCCGTGGGCAGGAGGCCAAAAAGCCCCCTGCTAACGCGTTGACCAGACGGTAGCCGGAGTTCGACCGTGCCCGCAACCCACAAAAGGCGCAGGAAGTGAGCCCACCCGCCCAAGTGTCCCCGCAAGACCCCAAAAAGAGCCCGGATGCGGGGCCCCAAAGGACCCCCCCCAATGCCGGGTGATTTTTTCAGAGCTTGTCTTACCCGAGGACCCGCGGTCCCGAAAGAGTCGGGATTACGCGTTGGTGACCGGACGGTAGCCGGAATTCGACCCACCGCCCGCCCACTGTCAGAATTAGCCACTAGTAGCAACATGCTACTCACGTTGCCCGGGGTGCACCACTAGGAGGTTTCTGACACGCACCCCGACGCTGCCTTTTTTTTTTGTTTTACGAGGTGGAAAATCCCTTCGGATCTCCGACTCTTGGGAGAAATAAGAGCCGGAGTATGTGGTGTTTCCACTAAAAACCACCTTGACTTTCTCCATGTACCCGTGTGTACGAGGGTAGGGCATCGCCGAAGCACTCGTCGCTGCCCTCCGACGGGTATTGGCCCACCAGATGGTCAGGCGGGCCCCGAACAAGACCCCCTTGGCGGCGGATTAAGGTGTTGGACTCCGCTGCCAAAACACCCAGCGGCCACAGAGGATAGGGAGGACGGCAACGCAACACCGCGGTCCCCGGGGTCCCCACCGTGAGATCTCCACCAAGGTGGAGATCTCACGGGGGGGACCCCGACGCTGCCTAAGCCAACCATTTTTAAACCTTAGCAACCTGGTATGCATTAATAACGTAAACGACCAGTAGTGTCTAATGCACACATTAAAAATAGATGGTATTTAAACGAAAATAGGTATTGTGAATAGAATTTCATCAAAATCTTTTTAACTCTTTATTTGACTTGAAAAATAACCTTGTAAGCACAACCATTAATTACAAAAAGATAGCAAGTCTGGTAAAAAAATATATATTTACATATATTTTACAGAGTGTTCTGCGCACACGTTGCGGTTGCACTTGTAACAACACTGTTTTGAGGCCCTAGATATTTTTGAAGGACATATGTGACAGCGCTTCTTTCTTTTTACTGCAGGTTCAGTTGACTAAGAAGATGATTCAGCTGATCCTACCACATCTTGTATAGCTGCTAGGTGATAACTTGTTAAGCCTTTTTTGCTTCGTCTCCGTATGTGAGGACTTACTAAATCCGTAATAATTTCTCGTAGAAAATGTTTTTTTTTTGTATTTTTTTTCGTTTTATTCCATGTAGGGTGTAAATTTTTCCATATAATAAATAACCCGATACCAACAACATCCATAATATTTTGAAAAAATGCAACCGGCCATCTGTTTGTTTTACGTCGAGTTGTATATTCATGAACCATCTGATCAAGTGTATCAACACCTCCTTTAGTAGAGTTGTAGTACAAATTTACTTCCGATTTATTTTTATTCTTTAGATACATTTCATTTGTATGATGCATCGTTGATAAGAAAATAACAGCACGATTTTTCTTTGGCACATACGACACCAATGTCATATTTTTCGAAAATCCAAAAATATTCGATTCGACATTATGAGTTCTATTACGCCGAAAAGATGGAGGTATACAAGCCTTATTTTTACTCATTGTACCCACTAATAATTGTTAGGCCATTTTGTGACAAGGCATTTTGCAACTTCAAGACTCGTAAAATAATTGTCAAAAGTGACATTTCTGTTGCTTCTAAAATATGGTTCACATCACTGATTGACAACATTGTACGCCAAATTTTCCGCCCTGTTGTTGGCTTCCTTTCCAAGATATGGTATGCCAAAGAGAGGGTAGCTCGTTTTACTGTCACAGATCCACCAAATTTTCATACCATACTTATCAGGTTTGCTGGGTAGATATTGTTTGAAAGATACTCGACCTCTAAAAGGTATTAGTTGCTCATCAATCGTGAGATCTTCCCCAGGCAAATAAAACTTCTTTAGATTTTCATTTACACACTCCCATAATTCTCTAATAGGTGCGAATTTATTTCGTGATTTTCTTAGAGATCAAGTATTTTTATCATCGAATCTCAAGAATCGGAGTAAGGAAGCGAATTGCTTTTCCTATTGATCTAAATTGTTATTGTGTCTTGTGGACATTTGTGGGTTGCTGCGTTACTAACGTGGTTTATTGATTATAAATAAAAAGAACTAATTATATTTATAAAAAATTCATTACACTTTTGGAATCAGTAAACCATAGTAGATTAGATAAGAGGATTTTTGCAGAGACAAATACTTTAGTTTTTATACATCTTTAAACCTAATAATGAGTCCGCAAGACACTTGTGGGTTGTTAAGGGTTAAAAGAAAGTTTAGATACAGTTCCAGTGTGAGAAGTCATCGGCCGCTATCACACGGCTCCTACTCCATATCAATTCGAGTTTATTCAAGTGAAGATTTGAAGGCCACGGGGGCTGGCGAAGGGCCAAGTATTAAATAAATTCGTTTAGAGCAGTGGCTGGACCATAATTGTTGAGATGCAAATTGCCTGGGTAAATATTTATGGTCAATTTGCGGAGGGTAAAGAGATTTGTTACTTTTTTGCTCTGTATAAAATGTAGAGGATCGTGATGTTAGTGGATCTCGATTCCACACGATATGTTGCTTACGTTTATGTGTTAAGGCTGATTTACTGTCTACTGTCAGATAATTTGCTAGTTACAGTGATTTTTAATGCACTAAATTTATCTTGTAAGTAAGCTTTCTCAGGCTAACGGAAATTTTAACGTAACTTTTGCTATTGAATGTCAGAGGAATCTTTTGTAAATTTATCTCTGAAGATATTATACTGAATATATTTTTCACTTATGCATCTTTCCAGATGTAAGTGTGTGTAACAATTGGGTGTATCTGGAAAGAATAACAAGTTATTAGTAAGAACTAGGACTTTCTAGTTCTTAAAACGACGTCATCTCGAAAGGGCAAGTGCGATCATAGATGAGATCATATTTTATAAACAGCTCTCTTGGATTTATGTTATTAAACATTTCAAATGAATCTGATGTTATTTTGTGGGCCTTTAAAATGTGGTTATTGTTACAGAAGAAACCTACTCTTCCAGGCTTATAATCGTTTTGAAGATTACTTAGTTGCTGCCAAAACATATCTAACACTCAACGCATACGCAGGCAAAAGTGAGATTGCCTAACTATGTAAGTAAGTATTTAGTTTAGTAGACTGTTGTGATCAGAATTGTGATTTGTAGGCATCTTGACTCTATTTAATCTCAATTTATGTTTCAATCAACTGTAATTAGGTTTATAGAACAAACGGACAGCTTTGGTTTGGAACGTGATAATCTGTGATCTCCGTAGACCTAGTTACCAAAATGGTCGATATTTGCCGAAAACTTTGTTTGAACTACAAAAGACCGTTCACAACTCATAAATTTACTGTTTCCCTAATTCAGATGATTGGTTTCATTACAAAAGATATGCCTACAATTCAGAAGCTATTTATAACGTTCCAATAGAGTTGAGAACTCGTAATGAATGTTCTAATTCTTCGACTCAATGATATCGAAATTTCAGGCGGGTCATCGTCAAACGGGTTTATACTAAATTAGCTGGAAATAGTGTGAAGAGAGAATTTGTACGGCATAATGTTTATACCTAGAGCGCAGGAAGTCTATGTTTATTCCTGATTCAGTAAAGGAAGCTTGGTCTTACAGAAGATTGCAAATGAGAGCAATTTGTGGTGAATATCGAAACTGCGTGGGACTACTCTAGTATTGATTCTGTTTCGATACTAACATAATTATCTATTTATTATGGATAGTGTTATATGAACATGGATGCAAAACCAATGGAGTAAAGAACAGACATTATTATTACGTAAGTTGATGGCATAGTAATGTAGTACATAATTTTATTGCTTTTAAAGTATAAAAATATGTTTAATTGTTATACAAGGAGCGGGTCTTACTCGCGATAAACAATATATTTAAGGCATAAATACCTCGGTTTTTGCCAACGTTTCGACTGACTTGCTTCAGCCGTGGTCACAGCGGGACTGGTGAGCTCAGCGCTGTCCTTGTGTTGTGCGGGTTTTGGCACCTACCGTCATTTGATTTTTATTTTTGATTTTAACCGCACTGTCGGTACTGGGTGCATGGGGTTCCCACCAAGAACTTAGGGTCCCAAGCCAACCTCACCTGCAAGTGGTGCACCTGCCGATCAACGGACGAGGCTCTGGCAAACAAAATGTCCCAATAAGCGGCAATAGGCTCGCCACCTATTACGTGGGATCAAAACACTGGCGAAAAGTGGGCGTTTAATATGCCTCTGCCTACCCCTTCGGGGAAACAGGCGTGAGTCTATGTATGTATGTATGTATGTCGGTACCTCGACAAACTATACTAATGACGTCTACACACTGTTCAGCTGTATCATTGTGGCGGTATTTACACTTATTGATGACTGGATTCCAAGTTGTTGATAATCTAAATCCATTCTCCCGGTTGAAATTCTTGTGTATTTTTATTTCAACCGCTTCACGCACTATCCTGGAGTGATAGTGACGTTCGGTGGACAAGACCTGTGGTTGATGTAGTTCTATCCAGTGGTTTGGTCCAGACTCCAAGAAATGTTCAGTTACAGCGGACTTATTTACTTGTCGATTTTTCACAGCTGTGATATGTTTCTTGACCCTTTCCGCAATTGTTCGCTTGGTCTGTCCGATATTATTTATCGCGAGTAAGACCCGCTATATAACCTTATAATATATACTAATCACGAAAGTTTAAAATCGTTTATGTTTAATTGTTGTTGTTAGAGTTTCGTTTAAATGTCCATTTGCAAAACAAAAACCTAATCGATTATGTTTTTTTTTCAATACTGCATAGCTATTGCTAGTCGAGCTAATGTGGATAACTTATGTCGAGAATTCGACGGCATGTTGTAGATGCAGCAATGAGGTTGCTGGAAAATTGTAATGTGGACTGATTAAGTGAAAGCTCTGCTTTTGAGTAAAGTTGATAAACTTCTCCGGTTACTTCACTTGTACCATTTACTCTATGTGCATATGTGCATATTTTTTTTGTAGATACATAAAAATACGTGACACAGAAACAAAAATCGCAAAAGACTAGGAAGCGCGATTGAGAAGCGAACATGTTTATCAATTATGATTAAAAATTATTTACAACTTTTACAAGTAAAAATATTGGCAGACGGACGAGTCAAGGCTTTTCCGGGCTTTGGCACTGACAAGTGTGAAGAACTTCATATAAAATGTACGCAACGAAATGTTTTCGAGCCCTGAAGGTTCAAGAGCCCTTGCCCACACCAATCGAGATATATAGATATCTCGTTAAGTTGTAATTTATAATTTATAAGTCAATATCAACAAACTGTCCGCGTCCGTTATAAGCCGGATTCCTGGTATTAGATGCTATTTTGGTATGAGCCTTCATCGGTTTTTGAAACTAGTCAAATAATTGGTTAAACTTTAGCCAATGTTCTATTTACAATTTAGTCTGCTTAGTTTTATTTTACCTGGAAACCGATCACACTGTAAGTTTTTTTTACCAAAAAATTAATGGCGAAATGTGGGTGTAATATTACACCCACATTTCGCCATGAATTTTAGGTCCCACTGAATAGAGGGCGAGCATATTGCCGTTACCGGGCTCATCACCAGTCACGGTACTGCTACTGAGAATTCGGTAAACTCTGTAGCATTTTTCCCGTCCCGGGATCGAACTCAGGACCTCCGATCAGCAGACGCATACGCTATCCACTGGACCACGGAGGCAGTCTAATAAAGGATAATTTTGTAAATTTAGATAAGTAGCAATATAGGAGTAATATTACATGAAGCGCGGCTTCGCCAGTTCCTTTTTAGGGTTCCGTACCTCGAAATGAAAAAACGGAACCCTTATAGGATCACTTTGTTGTCCGTCCGTCTGTCAAGACCCTTTTTCTCAGAAACGCGTGGAGATATCAAACTGAAATTTATATCAAATAGTCAAATCTACTGTCCCTTGAAGCTGTGAAAAAATCAAACTTCTAAGCCAACCCATTCAAAAGATACAGCCGTTTATGCTTCAAATTTCCACAAATATTCGAAACTCAAAACCTACAAGGTACTTCCCGTAAACTCAGAATCTTGAAATTTGGTACGAAGCAATTTCTTATATTATGCATAAAGGAAAAATCATAAAAATATTTTTACATCATATCATAAAAAAATGTTTAATAATTATAAAGGTATTACCATTTTCTCATGAACGCGTAAAGGTATTAAATTGAAATTCATATCAAATACTCGGGTCTTGGTTCGGCGATACACCGAAACCGTGGGGTAGGGTTCTAGGCGACTTGGGAAGGATTAATGGACTGTATTAGGGCGAGTTCTAGGTCGCCTAGAAAGGATTAAGGGAAGAGGAGATGGATACGGGAGGAGGTGATTGAGTGGGTATAGGATATTTCCAGGATGGAAGGCACTTACCTTATACAGCCTTCTTCGTTTCTTTTCCTCCTGGTGTTTTCGTGATGCAGTTGCTTGTTTTCACTTCACTCACGAGCGGGTTTTCCTTGGTGGAAGCGGTAAATCACATACAGCGGTGCGGCGCGGAGCGGTATCGAGACGGCGTTCTTAGCGAGCGGAATGTTCGAGACTGTCACTCGCGTTCACGATCGCGTCGACGAATCAGGCGGAAGGCAGTGCCCTTCCAGGGAGTGGGATAGAGCGGGACGGAAATATGGTATCGCTCGCACTAGACGTGGAACGATTGATCTTGATGCGATTAGTTATATATAGGAAGGTAGATGGCGCTACCATATCCCCCCGGCCCTAAAGGGTTGCCTTTAAAAAAAATAGAATTGAACTTAGCTATGTTAGGTGTACTACCGCATAACCCATCAATAGGCTAAGACAGCGATATGACAATAAAATTAAGCTAAATTAACTCTAGCGAAAACTACAAACGCAATAATAGCGAAAACTACTAACCAAATACTTAAACTAAGAGGTAGGTCCAACTTCAGGCTAGATCTCACTGAGTTGGAAGCGGACGCGAGTTGATCAGTGCCTCGACTTGTGCAAGGACAGTTAAAGGCTCTTCGTAAGAGAGGATCTGTTGACCTATAACTTTGAACAGATGCGTTTTAATTACTTTGACCATGCTTGCCCAACATCCACCGAAATGTGGTGATGCTGGTGGAATAAACTTCCAGTCAATATGATCTATGGAGAGTTCTTCCTGAAGACGAGTACGATAACCCGCGACGTGATTGAAACAAGTAGCGGGAACAAGTTCAATCAATTTACTAACGCGGTTGGCGACAAAGTCTGCCAGCGGTGAGGAGAAGAATAAATCCAAGCGAGCACTACCTTGGAGTCGGAAAATGCGTATATTTATTAATAGAGTAGTGGGGCAAAATTGTGTCTTGAACCTTGTGGAGCAACTGAGACAGCAGAAGGGCCGCGCACAACTCCAGTCTCGCAACCGAAATGGTTTTAACAGGCGAGACCTTAGACTTGGCACAAACTAACTGCACCGAGTAGTTAGAACCAATGCGGACTTGCAGATATACGACTCCGCCGTAAGCACGTTCGCTGTCGTCAGCGAAACCTATTAAGTTGACGGTACATCCATCTACCAACCCAAGATGACGCGGATTAAACTTGATTGAGCGCGGTAAGCTCAATACAAAACTGGCCCCAAGCGGCGACAATATGGTCAGGGGGTGTTGCATCCCAATCACACTTTGATAGCCAAAGCTCCTTGATCAAGAGCTTGGCGTACAAAATTGTGGGAGCCACAAACCCATTATGTCCCATAGTCGAGCCACTGTGGACAGCATAGTGCGCTTGGCGCACTTATCATCTGGTGGTGAGACGTCAAACCGAAAACTATCACAGAATTTGTCCCAGCGTAAACCGAGAACCTTATGCGGTACAGACTTCTCAAACTCAATGTCTGGAGAAGCTTTATGAGAATCTGGTATGCGTGCGAGAACCTCCTAAGAGTTGCTTGTCCATTTGACAAGATCAAACTGGCCTCGCTTGAAAAGCTGAATAAGCTCTTGACAAAGCGAAATTGCTAGCGGAGCGGGTATGACATTAGGCAATGTCATCTATATACAAAGCGGATGTGTAGTATAGTATAGTGTAGCGTAGCGTAGCTTAGCATAGCATAGCGTAGCATAGCAAAGCATGGCGTAGCATAGCATAGCATAGCATAGCATAGCATAGCTAATTAGTGCTTTATCTTACACACAGTTTTAGCACCCACCTTGATCTCTTGAAGAGCAGAACAACAACAAGACGTAATACAATGAGAAGTATGTAACGTAGGTACGGTACCCATATTCACATAACCAAGTACCGTCTCAATAGCGGGCGGTAAATCATATCGCTCACTACGTACTATGTTAGTTAGTAGCAAGTGCGGAAATATTGAAGCTCCGATCAAAAGATCAATGCCTGCCGGATTCGCAAACTCCGCGTCGGCTAACGGCAATGATTCGAGATGAGTGAGTGATGCTACGTCTACATTAGCGTTCGGCAATGCGTCCGTGATACGCTCCACGATAAGCGAAGAAATGTTAAAATTAATATTCCTATCAAAACGCGAATGTATTTTAATATCTACGGAACCCCTGCAATGCCTTTCTGATCCGCCTATCCCTTTGACGGTTGAGTTAGTATTTTTAAAGTTATTCCATAATCCGAGGCGTTTGAAGCATTCCGATGTTATTAGATTGGTCTGAGATGCGCTATCTAGCAGACAACGTACCATGTGCGGCGACCCATTAACATCATATACGATAACTTGCGCTGTCGCCAACAGTACCGTGTTAGACGCCGTACACTGCGTTTTGGCCCTGCGCGGATCATTATAGATGCGCGAGTGCCGTCTTCGCGTGCGCGTCGCCCGCGCAATGGATGTCATACACAACGATACTTCGCCCTCAGACGCGGAAGGCGCAGCTACCGTGGTCTGCTGCACCTGCGGCGCGAGTGTGTCAAGGTTAGCGGCTTGACTTGACAACCGGTTATTTTTATCTAAATGTAACAGTGTATGATGTTTTTGTTTACACGTGCGACATCTCGTTCTACTGGAACAATTACTCGTTTTATGTTTTATGCTTAAGCAATTATTGCAAGCTTTGTTATCTTTTACGCTTTTAAAACGAGCAATTGGATTTAAATCATTAAAGGTGGGACACTTATAGTAATGGTCGTGCACTATATTACTGCACAGACACTTCTGTGAATTATTACTATTAGATTCCGAACATGTTACGTAAGATTGTGGATTAGGGACTGAGTTATTATTACTATTTCGCGATTTATTCAACCTTTGTTTGTTGTTGTTAGTATTAGACGGGCCAGGTGAACCAGACTGCGTATTATGAAATATTCGACACTGATCTTTGATGAACGAAATAAAACTATCTAGTGTAGGTATTTTATTATTGCGTTCCGTTATCTCGAATGCGCGAATTGTATCAGTGTCAAACTTTTTTAAAGCGAGTTGAAGCAACATAAAGTCGGAAAGATCTTCTAATTTTAAATTCCTAAGAGAATTAACCGCGGTTACGAAGTTATCAATAAACAGCTGGAAATTCGAGACAGACGCGTTGCCGGACAGTTTGAGATTTAAAGCTTGGTCAAAGTACGTAGACGCTAGGACGCGCGTATCCTGATATCTGTCAAGTAGTGACTGAAATATGACCTGATAATTCTCAGCACTGGGTGTGACACCTGCAAATACGGACTGGGCCTTCGGTGAAAGTTTACCTATTAAATAGTACAACCTGTCAGCATCTGTCAGAGAACCATTATCGTGTACTGTAGACTTAAAACTTGCATAGAATAACGGCCAATTTCGTATATCTCCGTCAAACGACATAATCTCGATTGGCGGTAATCTCGGTTTGCGGGCAACGGGCTCTGCTGAACATTTACCCTCCAATTGCGATTGTATACGCTTAATAATACAATAAAGATCTTCGAATGAGGTATACGCCTGATAGTTCGGTTTTTCATCAGGATTGATAGAAAGTAATCTTGCGTTATAATCGTCTAACAACTTATGAAAATCTGTTCGAAAGTTCGAAAGAAACTGAGAAATGCTTCGCTGTTACCGTCAGACATAGATGCAGTTTTTGAGCATTCATATATGTTTTGGATGCGCTCAAATAAAATATTGCGTTTCGCTTCTAAGATTGTCATCTCTTTGTCTTCCGACACGCGTGACTTCTTTTGTTGTGACATGCTTACGTAAGTATAAGCTAATGAGAACGAAACAAAATAAGAATATCTAATGTATCTATTATTTTACCTAAGTAGGCAACACTTTAGAGCTGAGGAAATAAAGTTGATTGAAATATGAGATTTATAAGACAACTATGATAGTTGCAGAAATAATAATTTAATAAGTAGGTAGCTACATAAAAGTTTACCTACTAATGCGGGCGGAAATAACCATGTGACGGTTATGTGAATCTATTAGGAGTATAGCTAGGTGCTATAACTGCCTAGGTATAGCGGTATAACGTATAAAACGTAAATGAATCCGACTCGTATGGATCAAAAAAATGGTATGGCGTGGTGCCGAAACCGTGGGGTAGGGTTCTAGGCGACTTGGAAAGGATTAATGGACTGTATTAGGGCGAGTTCTGGGTCGCCTAGAAAGGATTAAGGGAAGAGGAGATGGATACGGGAGGAGGTGATTGAGTGGGTATAGGATATTTCCAGGATGGAAGGCACTTACCTTATACAGCCTTCTTCGTTTCTTTTCCTCCTGGTGTTTTCGTGATGCAGTTGCTTGTTTTCACTTCACTCACGAGCGGGTTTTCCTTGGTGGAAGCGGTAAATCACATACAGCGGTGCGGCGCGGAGCGGTATCGAGACGGCGTTCTTAGCGAGCGGAATGTTCGAGACTGTCACTCGCGTTCACGATCGCGTCGACGCGAATCAGGCGGAAGGCAGTGCCCTTCCAGGGAGTGGGATAGAGCGGGACGGAAATATGGTATCGCTCGCACTAGACGTGGAACGATTGATCTTGATGCGATTAGTTATATATAGGAAGGTAGATGGCGCTACCAGGTCTATTATACATTTAAGCTGTAACAAAATCAAACTTCTATCTCAACGCAATCAAAAGAAACAGCAATTTTACTATATTTTCAAACTCGCAACTACTGGCAAGGGAATCAAAACCTACAGGGTACTTCACGTAAACTTAGATTCTTGAAATTTGGTACGAACCAACGTCATATAGCACAGATAAAGGATTTTTTTGTTAAACCATATAATAACAGAAAAAAATAAGTTACTAGCCTTTCCCTTATGAACGCATAGAGGTATTAAATTGAAAATCATATCAAATACTCAAATCTATAACATCTTTAAGCTGGAACAGAATCAAACTTCTAAGCCAACGCAATCAAAAGATACAGCTGTTTATGCCGCAAATTCTCGCAAATTTTGCAAAACTCACAAGGGAATCGAAACCTACAGGGTACTTCCCGTGAACTTAGAATCTTGAAATTTGATACAAGGCCACTTCTTATAGCGCAGTGTAACGGAATCCTATAGACCCCAGGCTGATTAAAATTTTAGTTTTCTTACTAACTGAGTCTAAAATATCAATTTCAGCCTGGCCCCGCCAAGTAATTTGTGGCCAGGGTTCCCGCGCCCCTACGCCCGCGCAGGAACTATGGAATTCGTCCCTTCCTCTATATTCCTCTACTGACAGCATTTACCAAACGTAAACGCTTATAATTGAATGAAAGTGGTCATCAAAATACTAAAGACAGCGATACATTAGTATTGGTTTGTCATCACAAAATCACTCTCCATATATTCATGCTCCACATATTGGTACTTGAGTACAAGGCAGCGTATCTCAGAGACGGCAGCTCCAGGGAGACGGAGAACATGATCCAGGTATATTAGTCATATAGTATTATCGGCGCCGAGTATTTCAGCGATATCCAGTGTATAGTATTGAACGTACAGTAACAGTCTCAGAACTGATGTCACAAAACGCCTCCTTGCCGCAAGTCACAACATTGAAGCCCATACAAACATAGTCAATTAAAACGTATTAAGCCATCGCGCATAGTTTGCGGGGAAGCTCTCGTAACAATCGCCGCTAGGTTAGCCGCATTAGGTCTTACTGCTACCGCGTGACCGACAGGTGGCTCTTCTTTCGCTCTTTAAAACCTTGTCAGCTGCTATGTACTGGCCTGTACGCAGGTTTAGACAGCGATTGTGAAAGTCCTGCATTCTACCACCTGATCGCAAATACGGAGACTCCCATCATACATCGCTCGTCTTTACATCCATCATCAACAAGGTACGAACCACTACTAATGGTACACGCGGTTATTGATAATATAACTATGTACAATATCTCATAGAGAACTTTATATTTTAGTCAGCCTGGTATATATATATATGGTGTGATATAGACATAGATACACAACAGAGTTATTAATGTTATACAGTTCATGCAATAAATTACAGTAAAGTGAATAACAGACACTCACCGGACTATTAGCTGCGTCACTGCCAAACTTACCCCTTGCCCTGTGCTGATCACCTTCTCTTGAAGCCGCTCGCCTTGTTCTTCGATATCACTAAGCACTAATTATCGACCAACACCGAACCTCTTTCGCGCTAGGCCAGGTCCTATCTCTCTCGCGCCATAAGACCGACTGTCTGAAGCACCACGCTAGAGCATTCCCGTGAACTGCCCTCTTCCGCGTCCTAAGACTGACTGTCCCGAGATCCGCCTAGTTCCGCGTCCCAACATTGACTGTCCCATCCAACACCCCCACTACCACGTCACGCTGTCCTGGGACCCGACTCGCCCCGCCTCTCAAGCCCGACTGTCCAGTCAAACACCACCAACGCAACGCCTCTCAATTCTTACTACCTGACAAGGGTCCATTTCTTATCGTTGATCCCTTTTTTTATGATCCTCAACTACTCCGCATGTGAACACTACAGTGCCAATATTTTCTCACATTTCATGGCTATTTCTTTACTTATATGCCTGTCACATAACTCTTATAAATTTGTCAAACTCTTGGGATTTATGAGTTTACTAATTGCATAACGTTGGCGCCAGCGTAGCGATAAGACAAACACATGTGGAAACAAGTATGCGACCTAAGGACTATATATTATTATTTAATTTGGTGTAGCGAGCAACACCATTACATTCCCCCCTCTGAAAATCAGACGCGTAGACTAAGTCATAGCGTATGAGCTTTCACTAAAGATACAATAGCATATGTAGTAGAGTACGCCAGTTAAAACTGCATCTTATTTTCCACCATTTTACTGCCGGCAAATATCATACAACTTCCAATAAGTATCCATTGCTTCATACCACTTATCCTAACTTATAGTTGATTGATAATAATAACCCTACTTTACCCTTGCTAAGGCCGCACCGTACGATACACTAACTAACTATACTCCGCCCATCCCTATACTATGACAACATTGACACTTATAGGAATCTAATTGCAATTGTTGCCTCAACCTCGTTTACCATCTAAAGTTTATGAAAATTAATGGAAAAGCTTATTCTAATCCGTCTATGTACTACTTCTCCTACCAGACCTAACCTTCTTATTAGAACTAGCGCACATAACCAAGATCACCAGTTGCCCGTAACCTATGTTTTCCAATAAGCCAAATGGCGAATTAGCAATAAATTCTCAAAATAGTAGTACAATCTATAAGACATCCTATCCATGCTTAGAATGGAAGTGTACATACCAGATGTCTTCTTGATAAACGGGCAGCGTGGTATGATCAGGGTACCTGATTCGCCATTGTCACTCGTCGAAATCGGGTTCAGTAGCGGGTGTACATAGCGTCAGGTAGCAGTGGCTGGAATAGTTCGCACACACTCGTATAAGAGACTAGTTTTATCAAAAGTGACAGACAAGTAGTTGCAATAGTTTTATATAATGAGCTAAATAGTCGTAAACAATAGTATAGTGCAGCAATCGTTTTCCCCAGTTGATAGCTCGACAGTTCCTACAACTAAACAATTCTTAACTCGGTCTCACACTAGGAATTATTCCCATTTAGCTAGAAATTGTACGCGCGGGGATCGAACCCACAATGTTCGGCGAGATGGCCGCCAATCAGTTCTTCATTCGGATCATCAAGCGTATCGACATGATATCTGCTTCATTATTAAGGCTCTGATTACAGTTAACGTAAATAACAATTACGATTATTACTCGTGCAGTTGGACGCAGCTGCCAAATATATTATGCCATAAAATAAAGGTTCTATATAACGAACGACACACATAAGGCCCTATGTAACTTAAACCTTCGTTTAATATTGTATGTATATCTGAGAGTTCGGATCAGAGGGAGTCCACTTGCTTGAAGTTAGTCAATGTGCGCGTTTATAGTTAGTACAGATAATGAAAACTTAGCTCTGTGTAAGATGATCCAATGCGAGATATGTCCTTCGACGCATACTGCAGCTGCCTTTCACGTTACCGGAACGCCGCTACTTTGTAGTCACAGCCGACGGACGCAACAACATGTTCGGTAGTTGAAGTAAAAGGTGACGTAGGGTCCTGGAATTTTAAATGAAATGCCACGAGTATCAAACTTCCAAGATTAGTCATATAATATACGACTTCTATTTGAGTACTAAACCCGGATACAAACTAACAAATGATTAGAGATGTGATGCGGATCACCAATTAATATTTTTCAGTACGGATGCGTAATAAGTATTTTTGCATGAGTCTAGCAACAAAATATTATTTTTATTTGAACTTCAGAATCAAGTTAGCTGTTTACGGATATCACACGATAGGGCTTAACTATGTCTATGAGTCTAGTATGTATCAAGACGTTCTTAGCATACTGCTTACACACCTCTCGAATCTCATGAGGAATAGGAACTCAATGTCAAGCTCTAAGCAAACCTGGGGCTCGAACCCTGGTACATTGAGCGCTCTTAAAAGTTATGTGTACAATATACCAGGCATAACATATGCATACATCATTGCCACTGGCTATCACATTGTAACGCAGATGAGTAAGTATTGTAAATACTCAGCTAAACTAAAATTTGAGATAGCCTAAACTGTAACAGTTAGGTAAAATACTGATGCTTAGAATTAACACGTGTAGAATATCTATTTCATATGACGCACGGCGGGAATCGAACCCATACCAAAGACGGCAGAAATGACTTACAAAAGCCATTCAGTTTTTCAAAAGAATGCAGCACATGTGCAGTCATATCTTAACAAAGTAGCCGATCTTGGCCCTTGGACTAAGCACGTCAATAATACAAAAGAACTATGGCTTCTTTCACGATGGGAATCGAACCTATCCTAAAAAACGGCGTAAATGACTTTCTAAAGCCATTCAGTTCCTTAAAACAATGCGCCACATGCGCAATCATATCTTAACAAAGTAGCCCATCCTGTCCTTTTCACGTGCGCGTTGGCGCGTTCGGACAAAGCACATCAATAATACAAAAGAACAATAGTTCCTTTCTAGCCTTCTTTCTTTTAAGTAATAAACATCTAAAATGTGTTTCCCTTTTTTGTTTTATCCCTTATTTTTTCACACGCTGGCATTTGGAAACAAAACGTGCCAGATGTCGGCTTATTGCATTGCCTTTCTAGTTTGGGAAACAATTTTAAAACAAAACATTTTAAAATAATGGTCACTAAACCCAGCTCCAGACAATAATAACAACAATTAACAAAATAGTTTCGTGTTCAACAATAGTGTGCATTCTTTTTATGTTTGGGAATCGAACCCAAAATATTTAAAATCACATTGTGCGACTTCTATAAAGCCGACGCCGATCATTAGGTACATGAGTATAATATCCGCCGACTTTCACCAATGCTCAGGAATCGAACCTAGAGCTTTTATAAAGTATACCAAAATGCTGCAGTGGGCTAATATTACCCTAATCTACTTGCTAACACGTTAGGAAACTAAATTTACTGATATATGACCTAAGAATAATCCTTTTCTCAATTACAGCTCGTGTACACTTCATCATTAAAACCCCTATGCATTCTGTAAGAATCTCAACTCAACCAATGTAATAAACTAATAGATGCTTGTCCAAAGAACGCGTATGCATAAGATAGATATTATTACTAGATTTCGTAATTTAATACGTTTGTTGACACCATTTTGAAATATCGTAGCAACAGGAATTGAACCCGCTATTTCAGTAAGTTTTTAGAAACCATTTTAATATATCGTAACAACAGGAATCGAACCCGCTATCTCAGTAAGTTTGTTGAAAACATTTTAAAACATCGTAGCAACAGGAATCGAACCCGCTATCTCAGTAAGTTTGTTGAAAACATTTTAAAACATCGTAGCAACAGGAATTGAACCCGCTATCTCAGTAAGTTTGTTGAAAACATTTTAAAACATCGTAGCAACAGGAATTGAACTCGCTATCTCAGTAAGCTTGTAGAAACCATGTTAATATATCGTAACAACAGGAATCGAACCCGCTATTTCAGTAAGTTTGTGGAAAACATTTTTAAAACATCGTAGCAACAGGAATCGAACCCGCTATCTCAGTAAGTTTGTTGAAAACATTTTTATAATATCGTAGCAACAGGAGTCGAACCCGCTATTTCAGTAAGTTTGTTGAAAACATTTCAAAATATCATAGCAACAGGAGTCGAACCTGCTATTTCAGTACGTTAGTGTAATAAATTCCTGTCCCGCAACTCCAACAAAATATTATTCATTATTTATCCTTAAATAATTCCCTCTTATTATATACAGTTATCGAACACGCTATTAATAATACGGCGTCTAGTTTGTTGACGTTGCACAACAATATAGTTATAGTCACAGACATTGCTCAGGAGTCTAACCTGATTTAACTACATCTAGATGTTCCACGGAATATTCTGGTGTGCATTATACATTAATCTCAAGACATGTTAATGTTCTACACCAGATTTTCTATAAAAATAATCTTTATAATATAAAATCCTTCTCTTTCCTTATCTAAAATTAGTTCTAACCATCGCTAGTCCGCATCGCGTATCGGACTCAAACAGCGAACCTGATACGCAAGTGCTTGTAACCCATAATATGCTTATTATCGAGAGTCGAACTCGAGATATTAAAATGTAAAGCATTTTCTGTAGCCAATAATATAACCACTGTCGAGACTCGAACTCGACATACAGTATAAATGACACGCATGAGCAGCATTTATGTAAAGCATTTCAACATATGTAGTCAGTTATATGTTTACTTTCAAGATACAGCGATATTATAAGATGAACCACAGTGCCATAAGAATAAATAACACATGTGCAAAAGTGTGGCACTTAGGCGCAATATCGCCCCCCTCGGACTATTACATATTGTGATAATTGCCGTGACTTAAATTATTTCGTCTTGCTAAAATGAACAGGATCGTCTATCGATTATCGAATAACAAGTTGTGCTTAATTAGATCGATATTTTCCTACGTTGTGTTTGTATTTTTCTACGTTGTGTTTGTATTTTTCTACGTTGTGTTTGTATTTTTCTACGTTGTGTTTGTGTAGTAACTCTTTAGTTCTTCCTCGTTGTTCTGAAGTGAATCAGAACATTTTATGACGAGGATCCTGGTCACGGCACCAAATGTAACGGAATCCTATAGACCCCAGGCTGATTAAAATTTTAGTTTTCTTACTAACTGAGTCTAAAATATCAATTTCAGCCTGGCCCCGCCAAGTAATTTGTGGCCAGGGTTCCCGCGCCCCTACGCCCGCGCAGGAACTATGGAATTCGTCCCTTCCTCTATATTCCTCTACTGACAGCATTTACCAAACGTAAACGCTTATAATTGAATGAAAGTGGTCATCAAAATACTAAAGACAGCGATACATTAGTATTGGTTTGTCATCACAAAATCACTCTCCATATATTCATGCTCCACATATTGGTACTTGAGTACAAGGCAGCGTATCTCAGAGACGGCAGCTCCAGGGAGACGGAGAACATGATCCAGGTATATTAGTCATATAGTATTATCGGCGCCGAGTATTTCAGCGATATCCAGTGTATAGTATTGAACGTACAGTAACAGTCTCAGAACTGATGTCACAAAACGCCTCCTTGCCGCAAGTCACAACATTGAAGCCCATACAAACATAGTCAATTAAAACGTATTAAGCCATCGCGCATAGTTTGCGGGGAAGCTCTCGTAACAATCGCCACTAGGTTAGCCGCATTAGGTCTTACTGCTACCGCGTGACCGACAGGTGGCTCTTCTTTCGCTCTTTAAAACCTTGTCAGCTGCTATGTACTGGCCTGTACGCAGGTTTAGACAGCGATTGTGAAAGTCCTGCATTCTACCACCTGATCGCAAATACGGAGACTCCCATCATACATCGCTCGTCTTTACATCCATCATCAACAAGGTACGAACCACTACTAATGGTACACGCGGTTATTGATAATATAACTATGTACAATATCTCATAGAGAACTTTATATTTTAGTCAGCCTGGTATATATATATATGGTGTGATATAGACATAGATACACAACAGAGTTATTAATGTTATACAGTTCATGCAATAAATTACAGTAAAGTGAATAACAGACACTCACCGGACTATTAGCTGCGTCACTGCCAAACTTACCCCTTGCCCTGTGCTGATCACCTTCTTTTGAAGCCGCTCGCCTTGTTCTTCGATATCACTAAGCACTAATTATCGACCAACACCGAACCTCTTTCGCGCTAGGCCAGGTCCGATCTCTCTCGCGCCATAAGACCGACTGTCTGAAACACCACGCTAGAGCGTTCCCGTGAACTGCCCTCTTCCGCGTCCTAAGACTGACTGTCCCGAGATCCGCCTAGTTCCGCGTCCCAACATTGACTGTCCCATCCAACACCCCCACTACCACGTCACGCTGTCCTGGGACCCGACTCGCCCCGCCTCTCAAGCCCGACTGTCCAGTCAAACACCACCAACGCAACGCCTCTCAAATCCTTACTACCTGACAAGGGTCCATTTCTTATCGTTGATCCCTTTTTTATGATCCTCAACTACTCCGCATGTGAACACTACAGTGCCAATATTTTCTCACATTTCATGGCTATTTCTTTACTTATATGCCTGTCACATAACTCTTATAAATTTGTCAAACTCTTGGGATTTATGAGTTTACTAATTGCATAACGTTGGCGCCAGCGTAGCGATAAGACAAACACATGTGGAAACAAGTATGCGACCTAAGGACTATATATTATTATTTAATTTGGTGTAGCGAGCAACACCATTACAGCAGATTAAAGAAAAATTCCATAAATATAAATTTTTTGTTACATCATCTTAATATATAAAATCCTTGTGTTACTGACTGACTGACAGACACGCTACAGCCGAAACTATTGGGCGCAGGAAGCTGAAATTTGGCAGGTATGTTCCTTGGGGACCGTAGGGGTGCACTAAGAAGGGATTTTCCGAAATTCCCACGGGATCGGCCAAAACAGGTAAATTTAAAAAAAATGCAGGCGTAGCTGCTGGCGTCCTCTAGTATATAATAAAAACATTTTTAAAATTTTAAAGTTACTACCACTTTCCTCATGAGGGCGTGGAGTTATCAAATTGAAATTCATATCAAATACTCAGGTCTATAACACCGTTAAGCTGTAATAAAATCAAACTTCCATGTCAACGCAATCAACAGAAACAGCAATTTAAACATATTTTTAAACTCGCAACTACTCGCAAGGGAATCAAAACCTACAGGGTACTTTCCGTGAACTCAGAATCTTGAAATTTGGCACGAAGCAAGCTCTTATAGCACAGATAAAGGAAAAATTGCGAAAACCATAAAGTTTTAGTTACATCATAGAATTAATATTTTTAATCATTTTAAAGGTGCTACCCCTTTCTCCATGAACCCTTAGGGGTATAAAATTTAAATTCATATCAAATGCTCAAGTCAAAACTAAAGGGTATTTCCAGTCGATCTAGAATCTTGAAATTTGTCATAAAGCAACGTTTTATAGCACATAGGCAAAATTTTGAAAACCCTAAATTTTTTGTTACATCTAATATTTTTTGAAATAATTATATACATATATATACCTACATGTTTGTACGGAACCCTCGGTGCGCGGGTCCGACTCGCACTTGACCGCTTTAGTTTTAACTAGGCTGGACACACTGCCGTATTTCGATATAATATAGTATGAGCGCTTGCAGTGTCTGACACTGAAATAATAATACCTACAGATTGGTTTAAGTTTATCTGGAAACCGACAACACTGTCCATGCTGTCAGCGATAATTTAGTATTAGATATTATTGGAACATGTCGTGTTGATCAGTAAAAAAAACAAAAAGGCATACTATTTGTACAGTGACGACAGAAAGGTCGGAGAGAGTTAATCTCTTTGTACTACAGCAAAGAACATAACGGACGGACGGTTCTATTTAGTGATTCGGCATCTTGTGCCACCTGAATAAACCTAGGGAACCGACTGAGTGTGTTGGTGTTTAGTCTGGCTGCTTTCGACAAAAATGAGAGACAGGGAATAATAACAATATATTGTTTGTCATAATAGTAGGGGAGCCCTAGACGGGATTTCGGGGTTTACTCGAGTGCGTCAGACATTGATAACATCCATGTCCTACGTAATTTAAATAAAGTAGGAATGTTAATCTGATCATTTGCATAGTAGAGGTAAGATTACAAAATGTAAAAAAAAAGAAAATAAATCGAGCGTGTCAGATTTGCCAAGGGGATGTTAAGTGAACCTAAATAAAACTCTCATTGAATAATCTGACGATTTAGGTGTCAAGCAAACTCGTGGCCATTATTATAAAGTTGCAAATTTGAATGAGTGAATTAACCGTATTAAAATACTCAAGCGGATATACATGCTTTATCATAACGTCCTAGAAGTGCTTAAACTCATAATCTGACGATTATCTGGAGGGATTAACAACAGCTCTTTTTAAAAATTTTGAAAGTCTATAGCTGCTCCCCCCACCGATGAAAAATTATACATTATTTACATTTTTATCTTTTTGTCATCTAAGCCTTGCAACCCAATAGGTCTCTATGACGCTCGAGTAAATTCTAATTAAGCATCGTGGGCTTCCCTACTATAAAGCTTTTACGCCAGTCCCCTACTATAGTTATGATGACGGGAAGTGTCACTCCACAATATCTAGGTTGTTATAGCAATAATGCTTTCCATCAGACTGTTTCGTCTGCCTACAATAGCATTAAATGATAGTACTAGCTTTAATATAAGCACGCTTGCTTAGCAGAATAGGAAGCAGTAATTTGCGTTATGTGGTTGCACAAATCTATTAGGATATTCCTAGTTACTAAATTACTCGTGGTAATATGTGTAATAGTTCAATAATATCAATGCATTCAAAGCCATTAGAGTCAATATTACTTTATTGATTTTCTAGGTGAGTGTAACTTTGAATCTTATGTTTATTAGACAATTGCTGATCACAGATTAGCCATTTGAAAGGAACGATTAATAACAGCCACAGACGGCACTGAAGATGATGGATCGCGCTGTAAAAAGTTTTACAGGGTATTACTGTGTATACAAGTTCTCGGCAATACCCTTCGGTCCGCGGACAACCAGTCACGATCACAGCCTGGTTAAAGGGTCTATTTCTCAAGCTGGACGAACACCACACCTCGTTTACTCGTATAAAACAAACATCAAACACTTCTTATGTATAAATAAATTGATTTTTCATGTCACCAGAGAAACCTTTGTCTAACAAACCCGATCCTGACGTAGACGCATATTAAATTAAAATACATACAGCCGAGGCGATTTTTTTAGCTAAGATATTAATGTAGATTGAAATATCACGCAAAATGGTCATTTGTAATTATTCTAAAACTTCGCAATTCAGGATTTGGTCTCAAGGTACTTTAAAATATTATTGCTAATTACTTGTACTTGTAATTTCTTGACGAAACATCCATTCCAATATTAGTTCGCAAAAAAGCTACTTAAGGTGTTGGTAGCTCGGCAATCGCTGTAATGCATCCTAGCTTTCGACTCGTCTTGGACACACCGTTGCTTCAAGGAGAATTTATTTTTTATACTGTACAGGTGTACTACAGAAGGTCTTTTTTGTCAAGCCTTCGACGTAGTGATGTGGCATGACGCATCGGATTAAGTTCTGAAATGTTAGGAGGATAAGGTACTTTTTCACTACTGTTCTTTCTACTACCAAAACGTAATGATAATAATCAGACTTTGAATGAAGTTGAAGTGTTAGTTTGATGTAACAAAATAACAGTATTTTAAGCTATTTAGCTAAGTAGTACCTATTATCTCCTTACAAATTAATTAATTCAGAGCTTAATTTAGCATCGCCAGTCTCATAATAGCTCATTTCTTCTTTATATATAATTGGTTCCTATCTGTACCACGTTTTAATAAAAATCCTGAAATTATAAAACAGCATCTTAATTATAATGGTATGTAGGTACTTCATTCTTCTCAGGTTACTCCAACATAAAAACTAAGACTTAAAACTTTGATTGATTTTATCAAGCAGTTGCATTTCTGCCAGAACCTTTCCAAAGTGCGAACACGAAGTGATATAAGATTTCACATTTTTAAATACTTCGCGACGCGACCGGTAGAGATTTAAAGTAAAGCTGATGGGAACCTTCGTCGGTATTATTACATTTCGTCTAAGTGACTCACTGCGATGGTTCAACTGTTTTTTAACTTACATTCTTGTTTTGGGCTCCGCCGCCAATACAACCAGCGGCCGCAGAGGATAGGGAGGACGGCACCTGACAACACCGGATCTCCTCTTTCGCAACACCGACACGCCTCTCCTCCCGCGACCGCGCCCGACTGTGAGGGACAGACAATACTGTGCCCCGCAACCGCACCTTTGGACGCACCCTGTGCAGGCCCTCTCCAAGCCCACGCGGAGTGTCCACTCCCAGGATGTCTTAAGCTTCACCGCGGGTGTCCTAGCCACGATTACTAAGCCCCGCCACCACGACAAGGTGGAGATCCCACGGAGGGGGGACCTTCTTGCCACCATGGCTTAAATTAAATTGACGATGATTTACTTTCGAGTGCTTTGAATTATTAGCTTCTTGTGTGCACTTTATCGACAATAATATGGAATTTAGTTTACAAGTTCGAAAAAAGATATCTAAAAGCTGAGTGTTCTATTTTTGAGCAGCCATATCGAAAGCGGTTGTGGCTTATGTTTTGAGCACACATAAATATCGCCTGGAAAAGGAATGAGCGCCTCAGAGATAGGCGGTGTCGTGCATTTAGCTACGCGCCGCCTTCCCACACTGCTACGTGCCTCAGTTACGACTAGATTTACAAAATGCTGATCGCTATGTCAGTCAGTTTGCTGGCGTGACCATCGTTTAGGAAAATTAGTTTATAAATTCAAAGGGAGTAGCGACATAAAAGTGAATTGAACGCAAGCAGAAAAAATACAACAGCGAGTGAACGGCAAGACTATAACGCGGCTAACACTCGCCGGAAGTGCGGTGACTGTGAGTTGACCACCGTGCCAAGCTTGCAATTAGCAAGCTTTTCTTGCGAAGCAATGCCGCAGCGGTGCTCATAAATGTGTACTAATAGATGGAGTTTCACGCAAACATACAAAGAATACCTTCTGAAAGACTAGAAAATAATCCGTTTTCGAAGCGTCAACGATCAGTCGTAACAGCGTATCAGAAAAACTACTTTCATATGTTTAAATATAATTATGGCACACATAAAATGGCAGTAACATATGATATAAATTGTCGAATTCTGCAGTGGAATAAAAGAGCCATATAATATTTTCTCACATCAACATTACGTGAACACTGTTCAATAATTCTTTATCGCGTCACTGTGATTGACAACTTAAAATTGTTTACAAAGAGTTGAGAGACATGGGATGCGAGAACCGAAACAATTTTGTCGAATACATCAAACATGTTATATAGTGTTGTTCATACGAATAAAGTTTTCCTCGAATACATTGCATGTGCGCCATGTGTATTGCGAATAGGTTTTTGGGATATTTTCTGTAGTAATTTGATAGAATGGAATGAAACGGTTACTTCGAACTTATATTTGATAAAAACCCATCCAGATATGGCGTGTAAAACATATAAAACAAATTGTTTTTCTGGGATTTACACCAGATTCATGGGTTTTAGAAAACAATTTACAATTTCAGATATTGAATAGCTTTTCAACTTTATTTGTAGGCATATGAAATGCCAATACAATATTTACATACTATGTTTACTTCAGCACAGCTACAACAAAAGAGCGACAAAAATAATTGCTTTACATTTTATTTAGTTTTGCAAAATGCCCTCATAAGTAAATAAGATGTAAACCATCATTTTAAGGTGACGAGAAACTTAATGAAACGGAAATTAAATAAAGCGAAACCTCTTTCGTTTTAAATTGATTAATTTTGAATAATAGCAGTTCTTTTCTGTCATTTATTCGGCTCTAGCAGAAGGAGTCTAGGTTAAGCAATTTCCGAATTAAATGTACCGGAAAATTCCGAGCAGGGATTTAAATTCCAAAGAACCTACTGTTCTTTAGATATTTTTTTGTTTGGTAGGAATAATTTTGCTTGACATTATCCTACGTTTTCGAGAATATTACGCGTTGTAATTAAAGTACTTTGTAGATCCCTTCAATGTCTGAGTAATCTTGTCAGGCGTACTTTTTATAGTCTCTTTACTCTTCAGGCAGTAAGTTAAAATGGCTGTAAAAAAATAATCCGTAGGCTGAATAGTTAATCCTGACGTTTTTGTATTGAATAATCTATTTAATCACCAAGACGTCACTCTTCGTTACCGTATCTTGTCGCTTAAGTTTATATAGCAGTGTAAGTATTAGTTCCTCTTCTAGGAACATTATACGAGGCACTCAATATCATTTAAATGTATGATAGAAAATAAGCTTTTTAATAGCTTTGAATGAGTACATACATAACTTCTCGCCTTTATCCCCGAAGGGATAGGCAGAGGTATTGTGTAACTTGGAAAAGTCAGAGGTGTATGCCTGGGGGGCTGGACCATCGTCTCGACAGTCCGTTACGTACACCACTGGGCTACCGCTGCTTTTCATAGTGATCCATTGGCAGATACTGAAATAAAAAATCTCACAAAATTCTTTACTAAAGAGGGAATACACAGCAAGTTTATTTTGGTTAATAAATGGTGGTCTGAAGCAGCCGAAGAATGTAGCTGACTTAAGCAGCTCAGTTGTCGCTGTCATCGAACCCCGAGCTCCAAGACGTGGGCCTTGGATCCAACCGGGACAGCGCTAGGATGATAATGATGGTATGATTTGCAATATTCATAGTTTTATGAATAGTCTCAAATGTGTTAGTAGTTTGTGTTAATGTTAGTGGGTAGCAGCGCCAACCTAGTAAACAAAAATCTTATTCTAGATTATACTCAATTTTAGGGGTTCGGTAATTATCAAAGTTCACAGGGTAGAGTTTTTCGCATTAATGAGCTTCCTAAAATAATTGATTATCTACCAATAGCCATAAAAATATATAACGTGCAAAATTGTTCATGTAGGTGACCCTTAAAGGTCATTGAGCGTAATCCGGTCCCGAACATTAATGAGAATGATATCAAGTAAAGTAGGGACAAATAAATTATATTTTTTTCCAAATCACTATCCTTTATAATTCATATAGGCTACAAAACAACACTTGTGGAAGTCAATTATATTTTTACAATCAGATCAGCGATGGTAAAAGAGCCTGGAAGAAACTCGTCCCACTGTTTTAAAATCAGATTCACAAATAATTCTATTTAACCGGTTTTATAGTCTAAAATAATGCAAAAGATAAAGGAATCTGGTTGCACAATCAATAAGGACCAACGTAACGTAACATCTCGTAAAGGCAGTTTGGTACATGTTCTATGCCAAAGCAGAAAATACTTAGCCAAAAACTTTAGCAACTATTGAAGCATTCGCACTTAAGCATGGAAAGTTAAAGTGACTTAAGAGGCCGTTCCAAAATTCACGGACTGCGTGAATAGGTATTTTACGACAAGCGCGCGGGCAACGCGATCGATGTGTCAATGTGTGCGTCTGTGTAGCCCAACAAAATCTACCTTGCAGTGAACTCGCGGAGACAAAACAAATTGATACTTTGACCAATAAAATGTATGATCGTAATACAGAATTATTT
Organism: Euclidia mi; assembly: GCA_944739405.2. Classification (NCBI taxonomy): domain Eukaryota; kingdom Metazoa; phylum Arthropoda; class Insecta; order Lepidoptera; family Erebidae; genus Euclidia; species Euclidia mi. The sequence continues at coordinate 98,595,462 of OX123182.2, forward strand.
TGGCTAACGTATTTTGATGTTTAAATGTAATAATTCCAGGTAAATTCCATTGTTGCTGTTAAAAAACATCCGACTTCAAACAGTCGTAGAAACATGCAAAATCTCATTTACTTAGATTACAATAAATACTAATTCTAGTCATTCTGTTATAAAATCCAAAATACTGAACTGATTTCGGAAAACTTTCTATGGGACCAATCTGGAAGTAATATCATTATAGCCCATCCTATGAAATAAAAATAAATCCAAATCGGTCCATAAATGATGCATTAGTTAGGTAACAAACATTAAAAAATATGAAAAAATAATACAACCGAATTGTGAACCGCCTCCGTTTTGAAGTCGGTTGAAAATATTAATACATAATATAAATGAGATTTGAGGCAGCGATAGCCGAGTGGATATACCAACAGACATGCAGAGGGGTTATCGGGTTCGAATCCATGGCGCGCACCAATGACTTTTCGGAGTTATGTGCGTATTTAATTATTAATTATCGCTTGTCCCGTGCCTCGGAGAGCACGTTAAGCCGTCGGTCCCGGTTGTCATGAAGATCTTTGACAGTCGTTACAGGGCGTCAGTACATAGTATAAAAAGAATAGTAGGATAGCTTCATACAAATCGGCCGCCGCCGGTTTGAATGTACGCGTGAAACCCCGGCGCCGTGTACGCACGTACTTTTCATGCTCACAATCTCATAAACGAGCGCGATGAGCGCGGCGAGCGCGGATTCAGTACGGGATGCGCCGCGCGTCTGATCACGCGCATTCATGTAGGTTCTACATAGGGCATGAATCCCGGAAATCCGAGATTTCGTAGTTCCGGAATTTCGTACGCTTTTTTCCGATATTATAATATCGGAATTGAGGACCCAAATATCGTAATTCCAGTATTGATAAATAATACAAAGTGATTTTTCTAGATAACATTTTTTGTGAACGTGGCCAATAATACACATTGTTAGGTCACCATTCCTTCCCCAGCGACTCCGCGCTTCCTTTTGAGTGTTTCCTATGTCCCCGACATTTTGTTAATTCCGCGAACGACACGAGACCATAGTTGACAATGAAAAGTTAAATGTGATCATGGAAGCAGATCTAATGCAAACCACATCAGAGTTAACTTCGGTGTTAAGTAGAAACGATTTATGAAACAATTCTAATTCTCTTAAAAATAATTAGAAAGGAAACAATTGTAGAAATAAGCAAAATACACCAACAAACACGCATTGATTGCTATGTGAGTTTACTCAACCGTCAGAATATAGAGGAAACATTGACATCTATCGTTTCGTCTGATGAAAAATTTGGACCGGTACGAGAATAGGAATTGCTCGTCAATGCGCTTGAACCAAGGAGAACCGGCCAAGACCTGCACAAGTGAAAACTCATTGAGAAAAAGTACTGGTTGTTGTCTGAGGGACCAGTGCTGGTATCAAGCACTTCAGCTTCCCAAGATATAGATAGATAGATATGACAGCATATTACAGTAGCAAATTTCACTGTGAACAATTGCAAACAATGATGGAAAGATGCCTGTTAAACAACCGACACCGGTCTCAATGGTTATAATCAGAATTATATCTTTATACGTTAGAGCCTTCTGCTGCTTGAGGACAACGAACACTTAGATTACATAGGTACTTCGCGCAAGACGGTAACTAAATTAGAGGGAGCTGAGATTTGAAAGTCTCCGACACCCTCCATACCCCCTACAGCTTGTAACTTGCTCCAATAGATCAACACATTTTTTGGAAAATGAACAATTTCATAAGGAAAAATTCAATTTCAAATATTTTATTGATTCTCGCTCCCACGATTTTTCAGCAATTGAATCAATCCACTACCCATAAAATAAGGAAAGTGCATAAACTCACATTATTCCCAAATGTTACTTTAAAGTTTAGTAATATTTGTTTTTATTTTAACCGTTACTGTCCCACTGCTGGGCTAAGGTCTCCCGCACACTCTTCCATAAATGCCTTTTGCTTTATCTTGCCAGTCAGCTAGAAAAGTATTAATCTTTTTTTCGACCTGCCCCTGTCAACACTTCTCTTTCCTCCAGTTCTACTTCTCCTTCAGGTTTGCATTGTTTGGTGATGTATGTCCAATTTCGAGATGTTTCCTTCAGACATATCCTACCCAATCCTACTTTAACTTCGCTGCTATGAAGCGCACTTTGCTGCTTTGACAGTTTTAGTCTTACACGGTACACCTAATACGCTACATTACATGGCACGTTGGCAAACCATGAGCTAGGAATTTCGAGAATAGATCTGTTTATTATTTTAATGTTAAATTGTCTGGTTTTATAACAATGTTTAATGATACTATTTTTCTTCGTAACTTTTCCTACTAAGGCTTGAATTTTCATGGCATGTTAATTAATCAAAACTGTAGAAAATGTTGAGGTGTACAAATTCAATGGTTAAATTTTGATCTAGCCAACGTATAACGAATTGTAAACTGATGAAAATATATAACTTGTTTAATTTTTGTAGTATACACGTTTATTTTATTATAAGAAATATACCTACTACCAATAAATATCTACCTACTTCAACAGCATATCGATTCCGGACCCAGTACCGGAATTCCGGAATTGACACTCCAATATCGTAACTCAGTTCCGGAATTCAATATTCTCCGATATTACAAGCCCTAGTACTACACTGTTGGATATCTCCAATCTGCAGGCCGATTCAGAATGTCACGACAAGTAATCGTACGATATGTCAAATTATTGTCCTTGTCTTTTAGCCGCCTATCAGAGATATTTTGAACAAATATTCATTGAATTTGGTTTATTTATTAATTTACTTCATACTGAATGCATAAAATTGATAGGAAATGCGATAGTTTTGACAAAAAATGAGTTAGCCCGTTTGACAATTAACGGAATCGAATGTCAAATGAGATATCGAACGATTATGAATCGCCCCCCTGGTCAGAGAACGTCCGCCTAGGTCTTCCCCTTCGTCCAAAAATGACGTACCTAACTGCAGAACGCTATCTATTTTCAACATTTAGAACTTAAATTATTTCGTTCGTCTTAATTTATTCGTTCCATTAGGTACTGATAGTTCAAACTAATACATTTATATCCTCCATCATCCCTTAGTTTATCCCCATGGGGGTTGAATTTATCAAAATCTTATTTAAGCGGACGTCTTCAACATAGTAGCTCTAATCTTTAAAATTTCAGTTCAATCAGTCGAAAATCTAAGAAAATTTAACCTTGATGTGAAATTGGGTAACAGTATTGGTGAGGTACCGTCATTTTGACGTACTTCTCAAATGCCGAATTTTAGGATAACTAATTACATGAGGACAAAACAAATGACTTTATTTACAAGTAAACATATTACTTTTATAAATAAAATACCTTTTTTATAGTATATTAGAAAAGTTTACTTAAACTATGCTTACAAATATAGTACAATTATTTGGCTTGCATTTTCGTAGACATGAAATCAATCAAGATAAAATTTAAAAAAATGAAACCAAATTAAAATGTAGTCTTCTAGTCTTATTGACACTTTAATAATTAATCAAAAAATAACATTCATATATACTACTACAATAGAAAACATACATACATAGACTCACGCCTGTTTCCCCGAAGGGGTAGGCAGAGGCATATTAAACGCCCACTTTTCGCCAGTGTTTTGATCCCACGTAATAGGTGGCGAGCCTATTGCCGCTTATCGGGATATTTTGTTTGCCAGAGCCTCTTCCGTTGATCGGCAGGTGCACCACTTGCAGGTGAGGTTGGCTTGGGACCCTAAGTTCTTGGTGGGAACCCTATGCACCCTACAATAGAAATAATAAAAAAAGTTGTGTCGCTTGTTATCAAGATTAATATAATATTTTTCTATTTTACAATAGAAAAATATTATATTAATCTTGATAACAAGCGACACAACTTTTTTCTAGGCAATCAAGGCAGGCGGCCTTCTTGCACTATGATATGATGATCTTTTTTTCTTTTTTGTGGGATATATTGAGCAAGTTTCTCGTTTTTCAGGCTTTGTAGATGTAGACGGAAAAGGTCCTGTATCTTCTATTTTCAAAATTCTCTTGATAGAAGCGCGAATGTCTCGAGGAATACCACTTTCAGAAAGCTCACTTTCGGTGTTGTGTACAGATTCCACACAGTGATTCTGGTCCAACTCACGATTTTCTATGTCACTGACATTGCTACTACTTTGTTCTAAAATCTCAGTGACAATGCGTTCGTAATATTTGTCGTTTGGATACATTTTTAATTTTTAATGAACCATAAATTACGGCACTATTAGTGATGTGACGACAAATTGACGTCAGGTATCCTTTATCTCTTCACCTGTGCGCGTGCGATAACCGACTCCGGCGAAATTGGGCGCCAAACTGAGCTAGATGCAGCTACTGAGAAGCGCGGGACGGTGGAACAAATCGTACGAGAGATATTCAGTTGTTTTACTTGAAAGGTGTCAAATTGACGGTACATCACCAATTGAAGGTTAAACAAACTTTTTTATCCCCTTAGGGGTGGAATTTATCAAAATCCTTTCTTAGGGGATGCCTACATCATGGTAGCTATAGGCATGCAAAGTCTCAGTTGGATCAGTTTAAAATTGACAAAGTTTTATACAAACTTACATCCCCTATTTTATCCCCTTGGGGGTAGGATTTATCAAAATCCTTTCTTAACGGTTGCCTACGTCATAACATCTACCTCCATGCCAAATTTCAGTAAGATCCCTCCAGTGGTTTGGGCTGTGCGTTGATAGATCACTATGTCAGTCAGTCACCTTTGAGTTATGTATATATTTAGATACAATTTCTGACATTCATAAGAGTCACCTTAAGACCTAAGTGAATATAGTATTTTTGAACCTTGCAGTATTTATTTTATAAGAGCATCGATTTCGTTACCATTATTTTATTATACATATTCAACATTAATAACTCACATCAAGAAGGGTTGGTCGCGCTATAATTACAGTGGTGTTTACAAGGCACGCACACAGACGCAGTGACGACGGCAAGCGGCACACGTCCTACGTCGATGAGCGCTCAGCGCGGTCTAAAGTTCTGTAGACGCGTACAGGATTTATATAACGATTTCTAGCTTCGTTTAAAAATTAATTTAAAATATTTGTAATCACATTTAGAAGCATATTTTTTTTCTAGCAAGGTATTATATCAAATCTTATTAGAAACTATTTGTTTTTTTATTTCTTAGTGTATTTTATGTGATAAAAAATAATCCATTTAGACGTAAACTGACAAATTAATGACATTTTACGTAACTTTTTTTGGTTTATTTCTGAATGAAACCAAAGTTTCTGGCCCCATCATACCAAGGAGCAGGATGTTGTTATGTTGTATATGCATTTAAAAGTTAATTACTCACATAATTTTCGATGTCATGGACCATCGCGTAATGCTCATAAAATGATTTCTTCAAAACATGCTTTGCGGAAACTTGATTTTTCCGTTGTAGGTAATTAAACACTTATTTTTACTCCCATAGTACCATAGTAGACTAAGTGATCTAATAGTATAATCGTTCATTTCTTAATTTGTTGATATATCTAAGTCACAATCACGTATCTCCGCGCGTGTTAACCGCTAAAAGGGCTTAAAAAACGGGAACGGCCTCTTAAATAGGTAACATGTAGAGTAGTTTTCGTTGTAATTATAGACGAGATCGGGTACTTAACTCGTAAAGTTTAATTGTGTTGCTTGTTACTAACTGCGGAATTCAATATTCGATCTATAAATTTTCTTTAAATTTTAGATTCCTTTTTGACATAAGGTCCATACAAAATAATTATGTCAACCTCGAATCTCGAATCTCAAAATCCATAGATTGATCGAATATTGGAATCGGCCGTAAGTGGTTTCGTGAAACGAACATTGGTTTTGTTGAATGTAAACTTGAAGATTGGGATTTTGTGCAAATAAGCTTGTTTACCTGCGAAGATTGGGTTCACAATATACCGAAAGTGAGAGAGGTGTTTTAAAGTACCCATGTATTATATTAAACTTTCAGTGTTACGTACCAACATACTCCAAGTCTTACTAAAGTCTGTCATTTTCTATTAGCACAATTTAAAAAGTACTAGCTTTAGCCCGTGGTTTCACACGCGTGGGCATCGGGAATCCATATTCCTTCACAGGTAATATGAAGGAATAGTCCGTGTGCGATGTTGATGTACGCTTTACTACTGCAACCTTTTATCAAGTTCAGTAATTTTTACCATTCTTGTTGATTTAATTTGTTGGACCATGTGTTGCAAGTTCTCTACCAAGGTACTACCAACCTAAACTACTTTAGCTAGAAATATACACATTTGACAGTTGACTCTTTTTTTAAAAGAGTTACAAACTTCCATACATGAATTTTATAATAGCAGTAAGATGAAATCTATAAAAAAGCAAAGATCTGTTGTACATGGGCTTTATATCGAGCTCAGTGGCGTGCCAGTGGAGAGGCCTATATCCAGCAGTGGACTACGTTTTTATATCGAACTAAAATAACTTTTACCTGAACGAGGAAACTCCTGCGAAGAAATTAAAAACACAAAATGCCTTTCAAATTTCGATTAACATGTCAACGAAAAAAGTCTAGCCATCAAAGCTTTAAGTGTTGTAAGAAAGCTTGATTTAAAATTGCTAATCGTGTTTTAGCCTTTATATTTAAAAAAATATAAATTAAATAAAAAAATAAACAACTTTACTGACTGAGACTGGATGTTTTATTACAGAAGTTTGGATTTATAACTTGGACTGTAAAAGGTACAAGCAACTACTAATCGGCAAATAATGAATAAATATTAGTCGCTTTTTGTAGCGCTCATAGCAAGACTTGGCTTGCCATTCGTAACAGATCGGCAAAGTTAAGCAACGCTTGCACAGGTTGCCACTTAGAGAGGTGACCGTGTGTGGCATTTTCCATCTGAGCGCTACCATGCTTCGGAGGGCATGTCGGTCCCAGTTCTTGTCTAAGGATAAGGATCGTTAGGCCATGTCGGAGGCCTTCGGGGGATTTGAAAACTCCGACACTAGAGTTCGCTACACACTCACACGACACACAAACAGTGGCTTATAAAGTAGTTGTATAGGTAACAGTCAGAGTCATTTCATATTGTGTACAACAAAATAGCTGTGGCCTAGTGGAAAGACCAACAGTAAAGTCTACCACCCCGCACTTGATCAGCGTGGAGGACTATAGACTATAGACTGCTAGCGGTCAGCGCACGGACAGCGCGCAAACGCTTGCTTAAAACGCGTAGTCAGCGAGGTTGCCAATTTAAATAACATCTAAAGAGCAATACTTAAAGCCCATCATCATCATTATCATCAGCCTGCCGTAGTCCACTGCTGGATATAGGCCTCTCCAATGGCACGCCACTGAGCCCGATATAAAGCCGATATTTGAATAATATTATTTTTGTAGGGTGGGAACGTCGTTGTGTAAGTGGGCTAAGTCCTTAAGGGCTAATTACACCTATAGGTGGCCCATGACTGCTGGGCAATGGGGCAGTTTATAAATAACGTTGATATTATAGTGTGTTAAATTATGTGTATTAAAACGACGAAACTGGTGGAAAGCTTTTTTATGTGAGTGCCTGCCTAAAGTAAATTTATTGAACCTGAACAAACAATATATCAATTGTAATCAGATGTATGAGAAATCGATGGATGGTGATATTATAGCTTAAATAGTAACATAGTCGTAAATTCTGGACCTGTCAGATCAATTTTTTTATGTATTGATGTATGAATTGCTCTTATCGAAAATTTGTTTTTATTGAATCTTTATGATGTCTGTTACTTACGGGACCCAAATAAAGCTGCGGAATCTTGGACGGATTATCGTCGTTATTCAGATAAATTGATAGTACGAATGAACTTTCCTAATTATACTCAGAAGCTGTTCAGATTCGGATTGTCGTAAGTAATAGGCCGTAAGAATATTGATTTAAATATAATTGATACAAACTTAGGCAGAATTGTTTGTATCACTTATATTTTAGCCAAAATCCATCCATTGCTGGACACAAGCCTCCGCAAGGTGGGAACGTTTTGCCGTAATCGGTACGCTTGACAGCCGAACCGCAAATTGGTGATTGTAGTGGGAAGTTTCATAATATTATTGTTGATAATAAAATTATACTACATACTTACATGTGCGCTTCAGACTGAGTCGAATCCAAAATCTTAAGGAAAGTTTTATTATAAGTTTAGTCTTAGATTCAGTTAGTGTTATAATAAAAGGTTCCTTAAGCTAAAAATCATCTTATTTGACGGATTATCCTATGATAATTAGACAAATAAGACAATTTTATGATATTTCTATGAGTAGTTATAAAATAATGTAATGATATATAGGAAACTAGGAGGACTAATCCTTAGGAGCTCCATCTGCGGTTTCATGCAGAAATTATAAGTAGGTACTATGGAACAGAAATTTGACATAGGTAGTTTTCTATATCTCATTACGACTATGTCGTCATAATGTTCTATAAAAAATTGAAAGACTCTGGGTAAGGTAGGACGTCTGCGAAATTATATTGTGTTTGGCCTGACTCGCCTTTGACTCGTTTTTCTAATTGTAGGTACCATACTTACTGTTATACTGTAAATAATATACTTACTGATATAAAAATATATTGAAAGCCTATTTTGTCTTTATATACCGTATAATACACCAATACCAATCAAAGATTAATACATGAGTACATCACTATTGACCAAGGAACAAGTATATATGGAGGGAGCATTTCAATAAGAGTAGAAATCGTATATGCGTCTCTTTTCTCTTTAATTACAGTAATGCATAGGTTCGAGTGTGATAGCCATAGAGCTTCTATATAGCCTTGAATGGCGTATGCCAAAAAAAAATTATGTCATGTCGATGTTCATCCAGCTGGAGTGAAAGCCGTGTCGAAATAAACAGCAATTTTAATTGCTACAACATTTTTTAATTGTGGATATTATCACTTTTGAACATTAAAAAATGACCATAGTTTGTAATGCCGTCGGATATAAAAGCCGAATGGGACTATTGACCGAAAATGGTCAAAAAATATCTTACCACCGGTAAGTCATAATAAGTAAAATTGAAGATATCTGCCGTAATAATTCTAAAATGATGTTTGTAAAGCTTATACTTAAAGATAAAGATAATGACCACCGTTGATACATATTTTTATTCCATTAGTCACAATGAAATAAATATAATAGAAATATTTCGATAAAAAATATGAGGATAGTGTTGTAATACAATTGTCAGTTAGAAAACCAGTTTCTGAAAGATTATAATTTGAATAATTGGTTTTTAATTGCGATTTTTTGTAGATTTCCAAAGTATGAAGATTTGAAACTAAATTGGGTGCGAAATATGAGAAAGGGAGAATGGCAACAGTCCAATTCTTCTAAACTTTGTTCGCTTCATTTTGTGTCTGCTTGTTATCAAGAAGGATTTCAAAGAAAAGTTTTGCATTTTTATGCTGTGCCTACTATTTTTACTAACCAGATATCTAATACTGAGGTTTATACTTCTACTTTATTATTATTAACTTATATTTTTGTCAATCAATATATACCAACATTGCAACTGTTAAAATATGCTATAGTAATCATATATGATAAACTGATTTGTGTTGTAATTTTCAGAAGTGTCCGAAATAACGAAACCTTATTTTTAGAAGTGATAATAAAGCTTCAAGAAAGAACATGGCTTGCACTTCTGGAACACAGGATGAAAATATTGTTCGTAAATGTTAACTGTTTCCGTCCATGTACATCCCATTTTGGTAACATATATATATATAGTATATAACATATAGTATCACACCTGCCGGGCAGTTATCGTGTGCGTCGCTTTGTGGAATAAATAAATGATTTTGACTATTTTGACTTTTTTTTTCAATTATTTTCCAATACCAATGTCACGAAGAATGGGAACATAAAATAACTCGCTGATTGCAAATGCACTGATCAGTGCGAGACATAATATATTTTTAATTGTGTCTAACTGTCTAGTCGGTATTGCAACATTCAACTAGTTAAATATAACTAATAGCGCAGTTTTTCACTCCTTCAAAAATTTTATTTATGTTTCTGTGTTGTCAATTTAAGAGAAATTAAAGGTTCACGTAAAATTTTCTGTCGGATTATAAGAAAATTGTCAAATTGTGATACCGAGCAATGCTAAACTGCGCTGTATACTGTTCCTATCTAGATCCAGTCGAACAACTTTCAGCTAGACCACAATAAGAGTGAGAATCGCTCAGCAGGACATCGTCGCTGCCAGTGCTACTTTATACAAACATTGACATTCGTATACAAAACCAGTTTCTAGTGTGCCTCGACTCTATGAGCGAGCCAAGGGATTTTTTTTCGAACTGGTCCACCGGCGACTTGTTTGATTGCGCATACCTGAAGGATTCGTTTACAAATAACAAGTAACCTACTTATTGTACCAAATGTACGGTTAAGACAAAACTTCATTTTATTGTTATGCAAGTACTTTATATTATTTGGAAGTTTCTGAAATGCGAATCATCATAGAGGTGGATAAAATATAGTCTGACCACCAGTTCGAAGTGGATACTTGAATTCCTCCTGTGAATAAGCGGTAGGAGAGGAGCATCGCGAAGGACATTTTCAATTCGATTTCCGACTTCGTAATTTTATGAGAAAAAATATTTTACGATTAATATTGCATTATTATTTCAGCCAAAATACTATATTTGCTGGACATAAGACAAGTCTCCTCAAGATAGTAATCATAGCTTATTATTACCTCTCTTTTTACAGTATTTGTTTCTTTGTAGGCACCTGAGTACTATACTCTAAATAAAAGCTCGTAAAATAATATACTACTGGTATATTACTTAATCAAATGCTTATCTTGTCACTACATACCGAATTATATACCAATACCAATCAAAGATTAATGCATGAGTACATCACTATTGACCGTCATTTCTTCTTTTGAAAAAATTGCGACATGAGTATTTCAAGAGGTAATAAATACAATACATCTGTCTCGGTTACACATATGACATTTCATACAAGTAAAAAGAAATAACGATAGGTTTCTTGATTATGCTTAAAGCTATCCCTCCATATATACTTGCTCCTTGCTATTGACAGTCATTTCTTCTTTAGAAGAAATTGTGACATATGTATTTCAAGAGGTAATAGATAACATTCTACTGTCTCGGTCACACATTTGACATTATAGATGCGTAAAAAGAAATAAGTATATGTTTTTGGTTTATGCCTAAAGTTATCTCTCCATGGATTACCACTATAATCTCGAAGCAAAGTTGTATTGAAAGCTGTCAAAATTGTCGTACTCGGACAACTTCCAAATTCGCCGCATGAGGCGCGCGGATAATCTTTGCTTCGCCAATAATCACTTCTGTTCAAAAAGAAATCAAAGGGCCTTATGCTGTAGTAGTAGAGCACACAAATATTTATTCTATGTCACGAGAGGTGTCCGTACAATCAGTAACTAGTTTCTTACTACTGACCAGGAGTTCAAGTTTTAAACTGATATTGCGTAGAAACGGAATTGTTAAACAACATTATTTATTGCCAACGAGCTTCAGCACAAAGCTTCATTCGAATACATTCGAGAATTTATTATAGCTTCTCTTATTTAGTAATACCGTCTAGATCACCTTTTTTTAAATCGAGACTTCGAGACACCCAAACAAAGCAACTATATATTTAAGTAATATAATATATATTTTTTTTATTTCGTTAAAGAAATGTACACAATTTTGACAAAGTCGTTTAAAAAGTTACATCAAGAAAATTTTGAACTCTGGCAGCCGTGATAAGATTTAACTTGTGTTACGGGTGCCAGGGCCCTCACACCAATAGATGACAATAAATATCACATTATAGAAGTGTTTACAAATATTTTCACTGAGTATTATTTAGAAGCATACATACAATTCTGAAGAGATGTAATAAAGAGTCTCTGTCTTACGAAAATATAAAAAAGAAATTGAAATGAAATAAAAAGAATATAAATAAAAAACAATATTAATGATGCGTGCAAGCCTGTTTAAAATATAAGAAAGTAGGAGGTTCGTAAAATATTATTATCTATGCAGGGTGTCTGTATACATATACTAGGTAGTTGCCTACAAAATTGATACCTTTAAAAGAAGAAGTGAATTGTACAAAATGTTATCTCGTGTGAGGACCTAATCCACAACGTTAAGCGAAATCCTAACAATTTAAACCACTAAGCTGAATACATGCAACCAACGGTCACAATGAACACCCTGACTCGTAACAATAGTTTATGGAACACACAAAATATTGTCTCGTGTGGGAATTGCACCGACAGCACTCATAGCAGTGTGAAGCGGCGAGGCGACTGCTTAAACAGTGGTTGAGTAGTGACTCAAAGTAACGAAAAGTAAAAGAGAACTTATAATATTTTATGAGGACAACCTCATACAGTTAGGCTACAAAGCCGTCATATATTATTCCTTGTTGATAAACAACCAGTGGTAGGTAAGTTTTTAGTAGGTAGTTTCTCTGTGACAATAAATTTTGCGGAGGAGTCACAAACATAGGCAGTTGTCACATTCCCAGTTAGATCGTTAAATCATTATGTGCCATCATTTTGGAACACAAACTTTTCTCCTCTTAATGTTTAGCTTCAACTGTCGAAGTTTTAATGCATACATACATAAACTCACGCCTTTTTCCCGTCGGGGTAGGCAGAGACAACGGAACGCCACTTGCATCTATCCTTACAAACCTCACGCGCTTCCTCTACATTCATTACTCTGTTCATACATGCTCGCCGGTTCCGGGTGCTTAGGACCTTCCCGTTTTTCAGAACGTCACCAATTTGGTCGACAAATGTCCTACGAGGTCGGCCGCGACCGGCTTGCCCATACACGTTAGCCTCATATATTTGGTGCGTCATTCTTTTTTCACTCATTCGCTCCACGTGCCCAAACCATTTCAGCATTCCTTTCTCAATCCTTGTCACGACATCTTCTTTCAGGCCACATCGCTCTCGTATTACTGCATTCGGAATTCTATCAATCAGTCTTACCCCACACATACTACGCAGTGACCGCATCTCAACTGCGTTAATTCTGCTTTCATGCTTTTTCTGCCACACCCAACACTCACTACCGTACATCAACGTGGGTACAAGCACTCCATTATGAACCGCCAGTCGCGCCTGTTTTGGCACATTCTGGCCGTTCATAAGGGCATGCAGCGCTCCATTTACACAGTTTCCCGCAGTCACTCTCCTTTCAATATCTCCTTCACATCTTCCATCTCTTGTAAACATGCAACCCAAATATACAAATTCTGTCACTTGTTCAATGTTTTCTTCTCCAATCGCAATATTACACTCAATCACATTTTCATCCTTCTCAAACACCATCACTTTCGTCTTTTTTGCATTCAATTTCATACCTTTCGATTCAAAGCTCTCATTCATGCAGTTCATCATTTGTTGTAACTCAGTCGCCGACGACGCCAGAATGACTTGATCATCGGCGTACAAGAGGCACTTAGCACGCAATCCTGCCATATCGATCCCGCATTCCATTTCCCTCATATCTTTCATGCAGCTATCCATGAATAAGTTGGACAACCAGGGCGAGGCTGCACACCCCTGTCTGACACCTATAGAGATGTCAAACCAGTCTGTATAGGCACCGTTAACCCGGACACAGGCTCTGGAACCCCTATACAGAGATTTCAGAGCCCTAATTATAAAATTGTCCACCCCATACATAGATAGCACCTTCCATAATTCCTTTCTATTCACTCTATCATAAGCCTTTTCCAGGTCTATGAACGCGCAATATACCTTCTGGTTTTTTGCCCGACACTTTTCAGTTACGCAGCGTAAGGAAAAGACCTGATCCGTACATCCCATTCCCTTCCGAAATCCCGCTTGTACATCCCATATCTTCTCATTAGTCACATTTACCACCCTGTCAATCAATATTCTGGCATACATTTTTCCTACAACACTAAGAAGGCTGATCCCGCGATAATTTCGACATTCCTGCTGCGAACCTTTCCTTTTATAAATTGGGACAAGCACTGCCTTCGTCCAGTCATCTGGGACCTGGCCCTGTTTCCAACACAGGTTAAAAAGGCGATGCAGCAGGTTTACGATTAGTCCATCGCCAGCCTTCAACATTTCAATCGTCACCTTATCACACCCAGCAGACTTGCCAGACCTCATACCATTTAGCGCTTTCATAATTTCATCCATTCCAATTTCATCACTAGGGCCATCATGTATATCTATCATCTCTTCTTGCTCTATTTCACTCACATCTTCCTCAAATAAACTCTCAAAATAGTCCTTCCAGCACTGTAGTATCATTTTTTCTTCATTCATAACTTCACCTTTTTCATTTCTAATAACTTTCATTGATCCATTTATATTTTTGCCCCGCGCTTCTTTGACTAGGTTCCAAAACAGTTTTATATTGTCTCGGAAACTTGAGCCAAATTGATCCTCATATTTCTTCTTTTGCTCATACTTCTTCCTCTCTATAAATTCTTTTACTTTAGCTTTCAAACATCTATACTTATCCTTCATTTCTTTAACAATATCTTCATTCATACCACCGCTTGCTCGATTCGTTGCTTCTACTGCTATTATATCCAACCACGCTTTCTTCTTTTCCTCAACCATACTTCTAGTTTCACCATCCCACCAGTCTGCTTTCTCACATTTCTTACTTCTTCTTTTACTCACACCGCATACATCTTCAGCACTTTTCACTACGTTGGTTTTAAATACCAACCATACATCATTCCCACTTTCCTTATTTACATCACTCCAGCTTTTATCCAGCCATTCGCTCAATTGCTTTTTATACGTCTCTTTCGTATGCTGATCTTTCAATCTTTCCACTTTTATGCGTTCTAATTCTGTGTACGACTCTTTGGCTCTGTGCCGCCAGTTTTTAAACATACCACCAACTCTTGATATCACCAAATAGTGGTCTGTGCCAATATCCGGTCCACGATAAGCCCTAGTGTCTACTATTTTCATTCTCATTCTTTCATCGACTATCACAAAATCTATCATGCTTCTTAACGTAACATGTCCATCCCTCTTACGCCACGTGTACATATGTATCATCTTGTGCTGAAACCACGTATTCATCACAGACAGACCCATCTCCACACATACATCTCATAAGTACACGCTATTGTCATTCACACTCTTATCACCAAACGTTCCAAGTACCTTTTCATACCCCTCACGCTTCACTCCAACCTTTGCATTAAAATCTCCAAGCATGACAATACGTTCATTCCACTTACGCAATAACACAACCTCTCTCATTTGTTTCCAAAATTCCTCTCTTACCGCCTTACTGTAGGAAGAGTCCGGAGCGTATACACCTATCAGGAATAGAGGTGTCAGACCTACTTTCATCCGGACCCACATAAGGCGCGGACTTACGCATTCATACCCTCGCATGCATTCTGCCATTCGCTCTGAAAGAATAATACCGACGCCCTTACTACCATGTTCGTCATTGGTAACTCCTGACCATATTTCTGTGAAAGGGCCGCGCGTCAGTATTTCTTTCCCTTTACGTTTAGTCTCATTTACACACAATACATCCAAATTTCTGTCACTCATTAACTCGTATACTTCATGCAGTTTCTCATTCATTCCTCCTCTTACATTCAACGTCGCAAATCGACATTCCGATGCCCACTTTCCGCCCCGACGTGAACAGTTACGCTTGAGGTTTTGGTTGTTTCGGCGTGACGTATGGCGAATATCGTCGCCGCCTACAGCTGTAAGGTTGCTCCCACCAGAATACAAGGAGCAGCCTCGTCCTGTAGATACAGGATGAGGAGGAGATTCTCTGGCTCCGCCGGTACCCCCCTGGGGTAAATTTACTGTAATATTTCCCACAGCCATGATCACGTCGGTAGTTTTACTGTCCTATTGCTTATTTTTGGGTTTGACAGTTAGTCCCTAACGGCGGGACAGACCTCCGGGTTTCTATCGAGTTTCCTTCTCTAAGACTAAGGACGCCAATCTAAATTATACTTTGCTGATATTACGGGCGTCGGATTACCTTAGTCGCCTTTTACGACACCTCGGTAGGAGTGAGGGAGGGCTATTCTACTCCGCCGGACACCCCATAGTATAATTTTAATACTTAAGCAGCTCCCATTTTGTTTTTTGGCCTTGAGATATGCCTATACGGTTTTTGGCAGTAAAATATATGGTAGCGCCATCTACCTTCCTATCTATAACTAATCGCATCTACGTCAATCGTTCCACGCTTGTCTAGTGTGAGCGATACCATATTTCCTTCCCTGTCTCCCATTCCCTAAGGAGGGGCACGCCTTTCGCGGATTGGTCGCGGCGATCGTCGACGCGAGAGACAGTCCAGAACTTTCGAGAACATTCGATTCGCTAAATACGTGTCGGCTATACCGTACCGCACCGCGCCGCGCCCGCTGTAATTATTACCGCTTATATAAACCGCTCGCAAGTGGAAGTGATTTGTGTAGTGAAGTGAATCAAGCAGCATCATCCCGAAACACCAGGAGACTGCCCTTCTGAGACGAAGAAGATCGCCGTATGAGGTAAGTGCCCCCCGTCCTTGGAATATCCTATACCCACTCACAATCATCTCTCCCACTCCAATCCTACAAGCTCTTCCCTTATTCCTTTCTAGGCGAGCAGAACTCGCCCTAATACAGTCCATTTTCCTTCTCCAAATCGCCTAGAACATACGGTTTCGGTGTATCGCCGAACCAATATAAATGATTACGATGCTGTTGATGTAAAGCTCATGATTTTGTTTGTGACTAAAAAACAAGATTTAAAGCCGGCGTTTTAATCATCAGTTGGTTTACCTATAAAGAGTAAGTCTTTTCGTTACTGTTCGTTCGTATCGTATCGTTTTTGTATAAAAAAATTGCTGTTATTTGTAAACTATATAAATATCTTATGGTTTCAAAACCTTATTATGTAGCTTAGTGTGTAACAGGGTAAGTAGAGTGCCAGCTTGTTTTAAGTCCATTTAATTGAGTCAAAAATTTGTTTAGTCCTATGCATTAAGTAAATAGCCATCTGTACTTTCGGTAGCGGTGTCCTAAAACCTGCTATGTTATGCGCTTACTCTCAAAGCCAAACTGGATGTGTACTGGGACCTCTTCCAGTCTGTCTATCAAAATGGAAAAATTTTACACTTCATTGCATTGTAGACCAGCAGATTTGCACGTGACTTTGGATCATCGGATATTGGATCGATTTCTGAGTCGAGCAAAAAGCGAAAAGTGAGAGGCAGATAATTGTAGATATAATACACCAGTGCAGTGTGGAGAAAAGTAATTTAAGCCGATGGTCCTACACTTAATCTCAATCGAACAGATTTATCGTCCTATGAAACTGTGAGAGCATCATAACCATCTTAGCGATGTCCCGGTTGCTATTCTAGAACTTTGCCATGGAGCCCGTGGTCCGCTAAACTAAGTGCAGTTGTGTTTGTGCGTATGGTTGTGCAAATGTGCTCTACAATATTTGCTGCAGTTGTCTAATCTCTATTGACATTCTCTACTATTTGAGAGCCTTGCTGATTTCAGCATGAATGGGCCGGCTCGTCCGGGGAAGTACAACCCTCTCACAGAAAATCGACGTAAAGTACCAAAACTGTTGCGTTTCGTTCGGTGAGTGAGAGTGCCGGAGGCCCTATCCCCTATTCCTTCTCCCTCACCCCACTCCTTATCCTATCCCTTTTTCCAACTCCAAGGAGCGGCAACACACTTGTGACTCCTGTGGTGTTGCTTGTGTCCATGGGCGGCGGTAGCTGCTTACCATCAGGCAATCCATGTGCTCGCTTGCCACCTATTACTATAAAAAAAGTATATTCTTCTTGTTCGCCTCTTACAATACCCACGGAATAAAACGGCATAGTGATACTTTGTATATTTGACCCGTCACCACACGGATCGAAATTACATTTTTGATGTTATCATTTGCTTCGCATTTTAAATTGACAATCCATTTTTATGTAATCTACACACATCCTCACAAATGACCCAATTTTTCCCTTTTTTAAATCAATTGAAAGTTAAAGTAACCGCATTGATTGATGACTCTGGAATGACTTGAGTTTTTTGTTGGTCAAAATACCCGACGTTTTTGTCAAGTTTGACAATTTTGGATCAGGTGCCATTTTAAGTAACACTGTTTACGTCCTATTAAGCTGATTAAGTCCCTTTATGGGGTATTGAGCTCGCTCAAATTTATTTTTCCTAACTAGAAGGGTATTTAAATCTATATCCATTAAAAAATTATAATAACATCCTGAGGTCAGTGTATGGATACACGGCCATCTGATTCTAAACTAGGCAGAGCCAATATATATTTAAATAACTACGAATACGTTTACGTCAGAAATTAATTACATCTAGACACATTATAAAGAACCGTAATAATCACACAAATATTTGTCTTGAATGGAAATCGGACACACTAAGCCCATCAAATAATATACTGATACATTTTTTTTATCTTTACTTTACTATTTCTCAAAGACATTACCTGTCACAATATTTGAGTTGATCGATGCTTCCACGAATTGGATTTCAATTACAAAAGAAACAAAACAGATGGAGTATCTGTGTAATCAGCGAGAGTTGTACGGCTTCAACTCCAAAGGAGGAATTCTAAATACTCTGATTTCTTGGGTTTTTATTGTGGAGGTGTTGAGGGACTTCCTTGAGATGTATGTAACATGATTTAACCTACTTTTTACTCTCGTCGTCGGAGTTTCTGTGATCCAGTTAAACAACTTTTGGATTAGGGTTAGCGTGCTCAGGTATAAAAGTATCGAACCACTTTGGGAAAATAGTTTTGTTGAACCTTTTCATGGACAAAGTTGAATGCCTAAAATTTTTAGTGGCTTACAAACAATCTTAGAACTCTATGTCTCGCATTGGGTTTGAATAGAGATACTACTTTACAGATACTTTTCATAAGTATATTTACTTACCGGTTTATGGAGCGGATTTATTTATTTCTTTACTTTTTTTATTTGTTTCATATTCATACATCCGTTAGTATACGGACACTTGAGCACAATCGAGATTGATAGTGGGTTCTCAGGTACAGTTTTCAGGTCAACTAAGCTGATATTGACTCATTCTGTAAGAAAGTTTCGTTCGTTTACTACCTGTGAGCAGACGTGCTGTTATCTCGCGCTTTGTATTAATATCATTTTACAATTTATTTAAATTTTTCGAATTTGCATATAGTATCGGTTCCTCTCGTTCTAACCTGTGTGGTGTACCATATAGTGTCTGCGCCATCTTGAACTTTGTAGAGCGCTGTCTCTTTTTGTCAGTGACTAGTTATCATTAAACATTAAATTGAACAATTGTTTATAAAGTCTCACAAAGTGTTTGCGATTTGCGGGGTTCGAACTCGAGGTGAAGTGACGCACGACTGGTGTAACGACGCGCTACCGTGCGACGTTCGGCTATCGGTACACGCCGGGCCCGCTGCGAAATACGTCATCGCTAACTGCGTCAACTACATAACAAACTAATAGAAGAGCGCTATTGAACATCTGTTGCTTACTTCAACCACTACGTTCTGGTACTACAGTTATTATTTGTACATACGCATAATGTTTCACTCACCGAATAAATCTCATTTAAATCCTGATCTTACAAAGGAGGAATCAGGCACTAATGTCACCCAAAGGAAGAGGAAACAGCCTGAATGTGTCCTAACCCAGGCTATCTCAGAATTATCAATGGAGATGAAAAGAAGCATAAATGATTTGCGCACTGATATTACCAATCAGTTTGTAAGTATAAATATGAATATAAGTACTCTCAGAGAGGAGTTTAATACCCTATCCTCTGCCACCTCACAAATTTCCAATGAGGTGAAGCAGTTGCGCACCGAGTACTCGTCTACTAAATCTGATGTCGCTGAATTGATGACTAAATACGCGGAATTATCTACAGATTTATCAGAATTAAAGTCGTCTGTTAATTTTAATGCGGAGAATTATGAAGATGGTGCGAAGCGTATCGCAGATATGGAGCGAAAACTGAATGATTCTGGGGCTGCCGCCATGGCTTTGTTAGAAAATAAGATAGATGTATTGGAACAGCAGGCAAGGCACTGTAATATAGAAATATGTAATCTGCCTGAAAGGCGTGGTGAGAACCTGATCTCCGTGTTAGAGTCCATAGCATCAGCAATTAATATAACACTACCCCAGCGTGATATAGTTGCTATCCACCGTGTCCCACATGCACACTCGAAGAATACACGTCCTAAAAACATAATAGTGAAGTTTGCATCCCGATTACTCCGTGATAACATGCTAAGCGCCTATCGACTGTCAAAGGGATTTACATCTGATCGCATCGGCATGACCGGAACACCTTGCCGAATATATATGAATGAACACTTAACACTGCGAAACAAAGAGCTTTTTCGTAAATGCCGTGAAGCTGCTAAGGCAAATAAGTTCAAGTATGTATGGGTCCGCAATGGTACTATTCTGGTCAAAGAAAAAGATGATTCTTCTACACTTGCTATACGTACAGAGGCCGACATATCAAGTAAAATCCACTCTTGTTGTAGTGCAAAAAATGCTACAGACAAATAGTGACCTATTAAATAAGGAATTAATATTTCTAATTACGCCAATTATCTCGTGTTTAATAAACCTTAGCTTCCTTGTTTTACATTACTTCAAATATTTCTTTGTTTTGTTTTATTGTCATGCGGTATTTCCTAATATTCTCAATATTAAAATTATAACCAGATGTACTTATTATTTCACGGAGCTGCCACCGATCCATGAGCTTTCGCTGTGTTGTTCTTTTTATATAACATATGCTTTATTCATCGCTACAGAATCGAACAATAAAATGATTTCGATTGCGCTATTTTTAATGTATCTAGATTATATTAACATACTATTGCTTATTATTCATGCGAGCATTTTAGTTTTTAAATAATGGCTAATTGTAACCTATCCATTTATTATCAAAACTGTCGAGGGATCAGGACAAAATTAAACACCTTATATCTTAATATATTGTCACATGCATATGATTTAATTATTCTTACCGAGACTTGGCTGACGCCCGACATTTCAGATAACGAATTCATCGATGATCGTTACTCAGTATTTAGAAATGATCGCAATCGTAATATCACAGGCAAAAAAGATGGAGGTGGCGTCCTTATAGCGGTATCAAAGGCACTAAAACCGTCCCTTGTTTTTTTATCACCTCCACTAATTTTACCCGAACATGTTATAATTAAAATACCCTCTGATAATGCTAAATATCATGTAATTTGTGCTACGTATATACCACCTAATACTGTAGAAGAAATATATATACATTTTGTAAATTCTCTCTCATTATTATCTAACAGCAATTGCATTGACAGTGTAATTTGGATTGGCGATTTCAACATGCCTCAACTTAAATGGGTTAAACAGGAGTCATATATGGAATGTATCCCTATTAATAACGCATCTCGTCAATTGTTACTTGTTTGTTCACAACTAAATTTACGACAATATAATCATTTGACTAACTGTCATGAACGCATATTAGACTTGTTTTTGTGTAATATACACTCCGTTGTGTGTATCGCTGATGTCCCTTTAGTACCCATTGATAAAATTCACCCAGCCTTTTATATACATGTTCTGCTTAATAAATCCGTATTTTCTATTTCTCAATGTAGAGTAAAAAATCCATTAAACTATTACAAAGCTAATTATGAAAAAATTAATAAGGATATAGAAGATGTAGATTGGAATAGTTTACTTGAAACATTAACACCTGATGATGCGGTTTCTGTATTTTACGAAAAATTGTATGAAATAATTAGACTACACACTCCCAGACGAAAACACAAGAATATAAATTTTCCTATCTGGTTTTCTAAAACTCTAATACGCATTTACAAAAATAAATCTTCTTCGTGGATCAGGTGGAAAAAATATGGAAATATTAAAGACTACGAGATGTTTTCCATTAATAGACTCAGATTCAAACAACTAGCAGATAAATGCTATAAAGCCTATATAAACTCAGTCGAGGACAATATTACTACAAATATTAAGGCTGCCTGGTCATACATCTCCAATAGAAAAAACACAAACAAAATACCTTGCTCGGTTCATTATAAAGATATCCCCGCTAATGATCCTATCGAAATATGTAATTTATTTTCCAGCTTTTTTTGCTCGGTTTATGAACCTTCCACATTTGATCTGGACACATGGGAACCTCCACCTTAGACCTCTGAGCACGATATTAACTTATCAAAGTTGCACTTCTCTTTGGATAATATACGCAGAGAATTAAAATTACTAGATTCAACTAAGGGTCCTGGTCCAGATGGTATCCCATCTATATTCTTAAAAACTACCTACAATACTATATGTTACCCTATCTTTATAATATTTAATAAATGCGTATCACATGGTATTTTTCCTGACACATGGAAATGCGCAAATATTGTGCCAGTTCATAAAGGTGGATCCAAAAATGATGTCGAAACCTACCGTCCAATCTCTATACTGTCAGCATTCTCTAAACTCTTTGAAAAGCTTGTACATAATGAGATATATCCAATTGTTCGACGTGCCATAATATACGAACAACATGGTTTTGTCAAAGATAGGTCGTGCATAAGCAATCTTCTTATGTTTTCGACTCAGCTATTTGAGGGTTTGGATAATAGACAACAAATTGATGCGGTATACACTGATTTCCAAAAGGCTTTTGATAAAGTTGACCACAAATTGCTGTTAAATAAAATCGCCTTCAACGGTATCAGAGGGGATCTCCTTCGATGGTTCATCTCATACATAACAAACAGAACCCAAAAAGTTGTGATAAATGGTTACGAATCCAACTCTATTCAGGTTACCTCAGGAGTCCCACAAGGATCGATTTTAGGCCCTTTGCTATTCATATTATTTATAAATGATATTAAAAGTTGCTTTAGACATTCAAAATTCCTTTTATACGCGGATGATCTAAAAGTTTTTAAAAATATTTCAAATGAGCTGGACTGTACTGAATTCCAAGAAGACCTTGACCGCTTTTCCAGTTATTGTTCAGCCAACAAGCTACACCTAAGTCTCCCAAAATGCCATAGCATAACATTTACTAAAAAAATAAACACTATTAATTTTAATTATAAACTCAGTAACAAATTTGTTAATAAAGCATTAAGTTTACGTGATCTTGGCATCCATCTTGACTCAAAACTTCATCTAGATATGCACGTAGAAAAGATAGTCAATAAAGCGTACCAATTGTTTGGTTTCATAATGCGAGCCACTCACGAATTCCGTCGTCCGTCTACATACCTATACTTATATAAGTCAATAATACGACCGCAATTAGAGTATGCAGTACCTATTTGGAATCCACATTATGCAAAATATAATGATGCCATTGAAATGGTCCAACGTAAGTATCTTCGCGCTATGCAGTATAGATGTTACCGTAAAAAAATATCATACGAACAACTCCTTAAGAAATATAACATGTTAAGTCTACAGTCTAGACGTGTTCTTCTTGACACCATGACTCTTTTCAGTGTATGCCGCAACAAATTTGATTGTCCTGACTTAGTGAATCGCTTGTGTTACCTGGTTCCTCGAACGATGCATGGGCGAGAGGTGCGATCCAGACATCTATTTGCTACTAGACTTTGTAAAACGAATGCTGGCGTACGCTCACCTCTGCAACGTTTAGTCGACACATATAATAAATATTTTAGTGCAATCGATATATTATGTCTCAGTAAGTTTACTTTTAAAAAATATATAATTACAATCCTAAAAGATCGGCAGCAGGCTATACAGGTTTAATATTAATATCAACTCAGTGGTATCTTTTTATTGTTATTAATATATCATAATTTTGTTCAGACATGTACCTTTTTTCTTCAAAAATATACATATTTACTGCGTTGAATACAGCTCATGTCTGCTAACAGAAGTATAACTTTTAATTAGTAATTTGTGGAAAATGTAGTAGGTAGTATATTAGTTAAGCTTAGTAATAAGGACTTATTGTGTATACATAATGTACTACTGTTTGTTTTTCCAAAGTTAAATAAATAAATAAAGCTCATATAGTAAGTGTGAGTGGATAACCATAGATAATTCACTCACACTGGACTAGAATAATAAAAAACACACATATGGTCAGCAAGATATCTCCAGAATAGAAACGATTTTCCGCTGATTCAGTTTGGTCAAATATAAGTCACACCGATTCTATTTATACAAAGTATAGAACCTGTTACGTTCAGATTGGCCGATATTTGGTCAATCAACAAATACCTGCTGCAAACGACACCGCTCAATCGAACACGCAAATACATCTTACAAATAAAACCAACTAGTGTGTGCTGAGGAATTTGAATATACAGTACTACTGAACAGATAGTATTGTACAAAAAAATCGACATCCTCATTCGCCTCAATTTTGTTTTCATCATACACAAAAGTCGCTCAAACTTGCTCGAACTCGAAGCTTTGCGTAAAGAGTTTTTTAAAAGCGACGGGTTGAAAAGAATTGGATCGATCGCGAATGGCAGAGCTTGCAGTGGGCAGTTTCAGCAAATTCAGAGCTTATGTCGTTATCATCTACTAAAGCTACCCGACTTGATCTAACGATTATTAACCTCCTCTTGTACGTGAGACATCTGAGAATCGCATAGTAAAAAAGTAGGATAAATAACCTAAGCTTATTGACTTCTCAAACTTCAAAACATACTCGTATGTATGTATAAGCAGAAATTTTAATAATTGGCTCTTATCATACATTTCTTTTTTTTAATTTTTGGTAATAGGCGGCTAACGAGCAGATGGATCACCTGATTGTAAGCAATTACCGCCGCCCAACGACACAAGCAACAACAAGTACAACTAGTGCGTTGCCGCCCCTTCGGGTCGGGAAAAGGGATAGGATGAGGAGTGGGATGAGGGAGAAGGAAAAGGTGATAGGGCCTCCGGCACTCTCACTCGCCGAACGAAACGCAACAGTTTAGGTACTATTACTTTACGTCGGTTTTCTGTGAGAGGGTAGTACTTCCCTGGTCGAGATGGGCCCATTCATGCTGAAATCAACAAGACTCTACTACCTTATACTACCTTATATGGCGCAGAAAACCAGGTTATCGTTGGGAAGAGTGAGTTCACTCTTCCCGTTTTAGTAACTTAACTACCGCTTGTTCTAGTGATGAGTTGCGTGTCTAGTACTGCGCCCACGTGGTCAGATTAAATGAAACCTTAGACAGTTTTTGCAAGCTCGGGGTATATCTATTTATTTATTTATTTTATTGGCTCTTCAACAATGAGTACACCGTAACATTCAAGGTATAATATACATTGTAAGCTTAAATCTAAGTGTTTCACTACTTATAGAAGAACACTACATGCACTATATTATGCGCAGAGAATTATATTATTATTAATTATTTGTTTCTCTTTCTCGGGTATCATTCTAATTTGTTAGAACAATACCCGGCCCTTTGGCAGGCGTGCACGGAGACATAGGTCCAACGCGCAGAGTCCCTTTGAGAGTTTTAATCTAGAATGTAATGGAACACCTATTGAGGCGCCTCCATCACCGCACTATTAAGTACAGTCACGTGTTAGCCGCAGCAGGTGAGGGACTATTGCTATTTATATGGAAGCTAATTACAATGGGCTATTGGGATGGGTGTTAAATGGATAGGTTTACATGAAAAGTATGGATGAATGCCGGCGTCTGCCCTAAGTACTCTTATAGTACGTCGAAAAGGGGCAGACGGTGATTCGCCAGCTCACTAAATGGACCCTCTCTAAATAGCCGCCAAGGCAAACAAACTCTTCCATAAAGGCAACAAGAGGGCAACACCGGTGTGAGCGGCTAGGGGTGTAGAGCGGTGCGGCACCAGTTTCGCCATCGCGGGTCTCGTGACCCGGAGCGGGTTTCCCCGTAATTACGCCCTTGACAATGACACTTCCACCCCCGAGCAATTAGCTCTTGTGACTTCCCTCTGGCTGGCCGACTAAGGCAAGCCAGAGTCGAGAGTCTTGCGGGCGCCCTTGGAAATCCACTGAGACCAGCCAGTAAAGGCAGGCCGAAGAGGCCCTGACCGACTCCCTGAAGTGTTCGGGACCGCAGTGTCGCCACACACATTCAGCTCGCCACAAAGCTGCCCTGCGGTTTGTAAGCTTTCTTTCTATCCTGTAATATATATATCACAAGACAAAGGTGATGTTTGAAAGCTTTTACTCTGCCCTCTGAGATTGCATTAGTCTCATGATGATATAACAACTGCCCCAGAGGGGTTTATTAATTATATTATTAATATTTTTGAAAAGTACAAAATAAAATTAAAATAAAAATTTGATATTATTATAAATTATATTAGAATTGAAATAAATGGAAATAAAATTAGATTAGAAATTAAATAAAATCTAAATAGAAATAACAATTAAAATTTAATTTGGCGATCAGACAACAATACGCAACAACGACTTGTTTCATGTTTCTGTGCTTGCCCTGTACAACACCTACAAAGAACTAGACATAGGTCTAGTTCTTTGTAGGTGTTGTACATTCTTGCTAAAGAGCAGTGCTGCCTTAAGTTGGTGCGACTTGTTGGCTGGCAAAAGAGCTTTTTGTTTAAGGTTCTAGGTATAATTCGTGGCACATTTAAAGCAACCTTACTCAATAGTTGTGGGCAGTCTAAGGACCCAGTAATGAGCTTTTTAAGGAATACTAGATCCAGCACATCTCTTCGTTTCTCCAAAGCCACCATCCTGAAATATTGCAACCTAACTCTGTAGGATGTAAGTTTTTTGCCCAGGTTACTATTATATGTCAGATGCCATAAAAATCTTTTCTGAAGCCTTTCAATACGCTTAATGTGAACCTTTTAAGTTGGTGACCAAGCAACGCTGCAATACTCAAGATGGCTCCTTACGAGAGAGTTATACATAGTAATTTTCGTGGTTGAGTACAATATCATCGATGTGCTGAATAAAATTCATTTTTTTATCAAACTGTACACCCAGGTCCCGCATCGAATTCACTTCCTCTAGCTTTTCATTATTTAGTTTGTATGTTGTGTATTTTTAAATTTTTCTTTCGACTAAATTTTATATGTTTATATTTATTTACATTTAGTGACATCTTATTACGCTGACACCACTCACTCAACCTGTCGAGGTCACTTTGAAATAGTAGCGAGTCGGCAGAGCTTCTGATAGATTTTATGGCTTTAAGATCGTCAGCAAACAAAAATACCTTCGAATTGTGGAAGCACTTGCAAATGTCGTTGATGAAAAGAAGAAAGAGCTGCGGACCCAAATGAGAACCTTGTGGGATGCCCGATGTTACTATGTAGGATTCAGAGCTGCAACCATTCACTACCACCCTAAGCATCCACCCGCGCAAGTACGACACGAACCAACTCAGTAAAGGAACCGACACACCGTACATCTTAAGTTTAGTTATGAGTATACCATGATCGACTGTGTTGAATGCTATACCGAAATCAGTATAGACGGCATCTACTTGGACACGCGCATCCACCGACTCAATAAAATCCTCAGCATATGCAACCAAGTTCGTAGCTGTTGATCTGCCCGTCACAAAACCGTACTGACTTTCGGTTATCAATTGAGACAGATGCCTAGAGAGCACAGGACATAAGAGCGCTTCAAAAACCTTTGCGAGTACAGAGAGGATCACGATGGACCTATAGTTCGCCACATCTGACTGATTTCCGCTCTTAAATATGGCTACTATCCTGGTTTCCTTCCACACGGTTGGAAAAATACCTTGAAGTAGGGATCTATTAAATATTAAACTCAAAGGAAATGAGATCCTATCTGCAGCTCTACGGAGAAATATTGATGGTATGTTATCAAGACCGGCTCCTTTGTTATCTATCTAGCATCTCAAGTTGGTGCTCAATGTGATCCTGTTTTATCTCTATTTGGCCTAATATGCTATTACTCATTTGACTATCCATAACACCCGACTGCACGGATGTCTCATTTTCACTACCCCGATACACTTTAACAAAATAAGCCGCGAAGTAATTGCATATTACACAGGTGTCACTTGAACTGTCTGTTCCATTAGACATAGAACTCGGGAAGTTACTGGATCCACCTCTTTTAATTTATAGATAACTCCAAAAGTACTTTGGATTAGACTTTATTTTAGACTCGATATCAGCAAAATACTCATTGTAGCATGATGTAGTCAAATGATCACATCTTTTTCTAAGTAAATTTAGAGCAATAACGTCCAGTGGATTGTTATATTTTTTAACGCGTAGCCTTAATCGATTCTTTTCATTCAATCTTTTAATCAATTGCCTAGAAAACCAATGCGGATACCGAGTTACTTCTATATTCACCTTTGGGACATAATAATTAATAAGTTTATGCAATTTATCATAGCATATTTGAACCATCTGATCAAGAGTCATGCACGATTCTATAGTACCTGTCCAATCGATCTGATCCAAGGCTGTATTAATGGCTGCGTAGTCAGCCCTGACGTAATTCAATTTACATACATAGTCTCACGCCTATATCCCCGAATAGGTAGGCAGAGGAGTATTGCTACACCCACTTTTTAGGTTTCTATAATGCTTTCTGAGCAGCAATTGCATTTCATATTTGCGATCACTTAACACGAAATAGTATGCAAATAACTTCGGCTCAGTGCACGTGAATAAATCGCACACTAATAAAGTCTCTCGAGCTTACCTCGCGCGGGTCGCTGACAAGAAAGTCGTAAGCGCCGTGCTATGAGCGCTTACGCGTTTTGTTTACTTTGATTATTCAACCCGTTAATGTTTATAAAACCTCTAACTTGTTTATTGTCAATATACTGTTGTTAAGAGAATTTTGCAGTACTTTAATGTCTTAACACTATTCACAGTTCATTTATTATAAGTGTACACAAAGACTAATCACAGTTACCACTATGAACAAAGTTATGAAATAATTTCTGCAGAGCAAATTGATACAGGTATTACGCGCACAGCAGTTGTTGACAGAGTATGCGCGATATCTAGCGATTAAAATATCTATAATTATAAAGATTTTTTATTGGATCTTGAAGCAAAACTATAACATTACGCATACTTTTTTAATATGCTTTAGATGTATAAAGCTTATGAATGAACATTTATGTGTTAAATTTCCGTGTGAAATAATGTGAGATTTTTAGTTAGGCACATTTTGTTTGTATCAAAATGATTTATTTCGTAGACCACGAGGTGAACATTTATATTTATTGCTACGTCCGCTGTGCTACGGCGTAGAAAAGTGAGAAAGAACGAACAATAAAACTCACGGCCACTGTTTTAATCACCAAGATTTATAATTTTCTATAATAATTAATTTGAAGGAGCTGTTTGAATAAGACATTTTTAAAATAGATAAAAGTGTAATTATTTATTTTACTGACATCATATTCAAAATTCCATTTGCTTCCATTTTTACTTGACACATCTTCTACACAGATATTAAATGTTTGAACATCATCCCTGAAAGAATATTTACTTCCCCAAGCTGTAGTGTTACAAGATTATCTTCGAAACTGTTGATTAAGTTGCTATATTTATGTTCTGAAGTGTATCCACGAGCAAGAAGAACTCAAATATAAACTTTTGAACTTTGTTTAAAATTTTCATCCGATCAAATTTTCATCTGAAATATTTAGTTTGGGTACCCCCAAAAGAGCTCGATCCTAAAAGTTGAGGAAAATTTTATCAAAATTTGATTATGAATAATTATTTAGTTATTATGTACCTAATAACGTAATTGTTTCCAAATACACGATCTGAAAATTATTAATTTCAAGCAACGTTTTCAACAAGGTAACGTAAAATAATTACGTTTTCGCAAACACAGTACAATAATATTATTAGTAATACTATATTCTATAAATACTTGCTAATAATCCTATTATATTTATGTAGTCTTTATTAGTTTCGTATTTATTAGTTTATGTAGTCCTTACACTTTTTGGTTTCCATAGGCTGCCTGTGAATTTTGATTATATTCAACGTTTACTAGATAAAGATAAATAAATAATTAAACGAAATAATATTTAAATTAATATGTCTGTCTAAATTTTTTATCATACCTTTATGATACTCGTAAAAGCGACTCTATTGATCTTTTGCGCAAAAGCAACTGAACGGTTTTCGATGTTTTTAAAGCATTTTTAAAGTCATACATCATGGAGAGAGCCTGACCGCACTAGCGGCTGGTTGTAATGCATTGCACCGCATGCGGCTGGTCGCAATATATACGTTAGTCGCAAGTCAGTTCGTTAGCATCGTGTAAAAATCGAAAGGCGGCCAGCCGCTAGTGCGTTCACACTCTATTAAATCCCTTTGTAGCGGAGTATGTATCAAAACAGCTGAGACAATTTGAGGAATTTAAGAACAGCCTTTGAGAACGAACATCGAGGGAACCAATGTCTTAAAAAGGTTTTTTTTTTAGTTAGGAATACAAATATGTGATTTTTGGAATTGATTCTTTGGTAAAATTATATTTCATGTACGTGCGAAGCAAAACATTTTTAATAAAAATATTAAATAAGGTATCAAAGGTAGTCCTTTACACCAAGTAATAATTTTATTTCAGTGTTGTATGATTAAAACTAAAAATGCCTAAACACGTAATCCAAAAAATATTTTCACGGCACCATTCTAGAATTATGAAAACAAAAGTTTGTACACAATCGAGTCTAAACGGGCTTAGACGATGACGAAACTTTGAAAGCAAACTTGTTTCATGGAAAGGACCCTAAACAGTTTTTATCTCAATAGCTAGTTCCTCAAGGAAGAAATATGAAATATTATTTGTCTTCGTTGCCCAGTCAAATCGCTGCGTCAAATTAGATAGGACGACTCAACTTACGTACTTTTTTAATAAAAGAGAAATGAAAGAAAAGCCTTCGGGTATTAAACGTGAGATTTTATCAATACGGAGAGATAGTTCGAGGAACTCGGTTGCTTGTGTAAGCAAAATATTTTGCACATTTGGACTGGAATTTGACCTATCAATATATTAGTATTGGTCTGGCATTGGCTCTATCAAAACTTATTTCTTAAGGTAATATTTACTGTATTCTTCTAATAATAAAAATAACTTGTTTTGTGCAAAATATACATTAAAATAAATTATGTTTCGCAGTGAATAGGAACGATATTAACTTGCTTGCCTACCAGAAACACCTACTATTGCTTCGAATCAACATATTTTTCGTAATGCGAAATATTTTATTTTGGTATAAACAGTGCTTAAAACAGATTATATTCAAGTCAAAAAATTGTTTATGAGTATTTTCACAATCACTATCAAGCGAGACGAGGTTCTTGCCTCTGATTAGTCCTATTTGGTTAGTTTCAGTTTATAGTTTAATATTATAGGTATGGGATTAGGCGAAGGACATACTTAACTATGAAGTTTGTACAAATAACCTTAAAATATGTCGACAGCTTTACAGGCTCAAGTAACATTTGAGATATAAATATCTTTTGCGTACATTCGAATCGTATTTTAGTACACTACGTACCTAAAGATTATAGAATTTTCCGTAGAACCAACCAGAAGGATTACAGATGTATCCAACCTATAAACCACCTACTTATCGTATTTTAGCCTCAGAGCTAAAATATCTTTCTAGATTTTGTGTTTATTCAGTGACACCCTTTTAGATTTAGGGACATATATTTTTTTGCCTGATAATACTTGAACCGTGACGTTTCAGGCGATTAAGGCTAGACGATATTTTTCTTTAATTTTAACAGACCTTTAAACATTTGTACATGCCAGTCCTATCCTAACCTAATTCCTTTAACAATAGCACAAATAATTAACAAGGATTGTGGAATGAATATTTAATAAACACAATATGCATTTTCTGAATTAAGCGTAGCAAAAAACTATGGAAGCTTCCCAATTAGTCTACTTAAATAACACGTTCATTGCCAAGCCAAAATGCTGAACCCACATATATGTAAATGGCCAAATAAAAAAAATAATTGAATGTGGTTTTTAGTGTGCCAGTCAGCATCATCACATCAGCCTTTAATAGTCCACTGCTGGACTAGGCCTCTCCTTTGAAAGGAGTAATTGGCCTACTATACCACGCTAGCCAAACGGGTTGATATAGGGTTTGTATCAAGATTTCCTTCTCTTGCAGTGTTGTAAAAAAACGTGTTGTATAATATGCTCCCTCTGTCGGCTCTTACGACACCCATGGGCTGATATGGGGTGGTGACATTTCGTATTCTTAATCCGTCACCACACGGACAGTAATGACACAAGACACTTGTGCCAGTAATGCTTTTATATAAGGAATCTACCATTATATAATATACAAGTTTATAAATATATGTGTATATTTTTATCACGCGAAGACGTGTGATTGGCCATACGGGACGCATTTATTACGTACATATTGCCCACGTGGCTGGTAACGCGAATTCACGTAATTTATATTTATTGGCTCTGATGACTTTTTTGTTGGTTTCGGATTATTACTCATTATAAATACAAAGCTTTGATGTAAACAAAACGAAAACAGCCGAGAAAAAACAAAAACAGTCCATACATTACTGCATACCACACGTTTCTGCAGAGAGCAAACTAGTGCGCGGCTGACTGCACGCGAAACAAAATAAAATTGGGCAAGTGCGAGTCGGACTCACGCACGAAGGGTTCCGTACCATCATCTATAAAAGAAAATCACATTCGTTGTATGTATACTTAAATACTTTTTAAGATTCAACTGTTTATTAAGATCGAGTAACAAATTGCTTGAAAATTACGTTTGTTGTATGGGAGCCCCCTTTATTATTTACCTTTTTTTATTTAATTATTTATTTTGAAAGGTAATATACAACTACATATTCTGTGAAAATTTTAAGCGTCTACGTGTTACAGTTAGTAATTTTGAGCAAAAAATACGAATTTTGTATGGAAACCCACCTAATATTTTCATTTTTTTTATTTTTAGTATTTGTTGTTATAGCGGCAACCAAAATACATAGTTTGTGAAAATTTCAGCTTTCTTGCTATCACGGTTTATGAGATACAGCCTGGTGACAGACAGACAGACAGACAGACGGACAGACAGACAGAGAGCGGAGGCTTAGTAATAGGGTCCCGTTTTTTATCTTTTAGGCACTGAACCCTAAAAATCAACATGCCTAGACGCAGGCCACGTCCCACAAATAGATAGGTAATTTCCTTCCCTTGTGGCCAAATCAAATACCAGAATCCAATACGCTGCGGCCGCTATTTTGTGGCTCATATATAATTGTAAGGCACCATCACGCGATGTCGCGTGAACAGCCACAGCGTAATAGGCCGCTTCAAGCGTTGTCGCGTGACGTGGCAATGAACGTGTTAAGCCATGAGATAAGCTGATTTTGTACTTAATATTCTTGACCCCGAGTACAAATGCGCATCAGTTTAGAAAATAAAATCAACCTAGAAAGTGTGCTGGTGCATCCTAATCATAATCACGTTAAATCTCATACATAATTATCATACCAATGTATTACAATACGTGAGTACTAAGGCGATAGCCAACTTAACAGCTCACTCTATACTCGATAGTAATATACTGATGAGAATTGGTACGTTAGTTTGAGGCATCGGTTAATCGAGCTTGAACAAGCACACACATGGCTCAATAACCAATTAACACTTTCATAAGTTAAGATTATCATCCAAGATAGCTTAAATTTAAATGCAATTATTTCGGGATAAATACAAGGTATTTATTTTTTATATTAAAATAACGCTATTGAATAACTATTAATTTTGTCAGTACAAAAAAACCAAACTTAAAGTTTAAATGTATTAAGTAGAATGAAGTCCAAACTTTTGAATTGAAAAGGAAAGCCGACAATCCTTTTGGACAGAACCGCTGTTCAGCTAAATTCGGTAGATTAATAGTAGCATCTAAGGTTCAAAGTTCAAGCTTTGGATGCGACCAGCATTTCAGGGTTGGGTTTCGTTATAGGAATTTGAACCTTAGTGGTCATTATCCTATAATGGCTCGACATCGATAGTTGAAAATCTACTTCGGTGGCGTGCAATTGGAGAGCCAGATCCGGCAGTGGACAGTGGACTACAGCAGAATATAGAGCTAGAATAATAAATGAGTACATTTGCATATTATAAAATACGCGAAGGCGTTAAATACAGTACCTACCTATCATCACCGCCTCGTTTCTAATCTGCACGCTTCGTGGGCATCAATTTTCATTTCGGCTTGTAGCATCAAATGGGCGCCAAAAGGCATTTATGAGGGCTTTTGATCCACGATGCGTGTAAGTGCATCCAAAACCTGTCAGTTTCAAGCGAATGGACAGAAGCGAATTAGAATTTGTAGTGAAGCTACATGCCCGCTGCGTCGTGAAATATTAAAAATACAAAGATACCCATTTTTGTTACCTTGACTTTCCCCTCAACAAATCCAAACGGTAGCTATGTCTGACTCCAAGGCCAATCTATTGGTATGGTAAAATTCATCACTGTTTTGTGATAAAACCGCAACAAACAAAGTGGACACAATAAGTGCTGTCTCGTGTGGATCGGACTCATGCAGATTCAGCAAAACATTCGTTGTTATGAATCATTTAAGATACACGGGATAGGAAAAACGTTAAACCACAACGCCGCAAAGCAAAGCCAATTATTCTACTTAGTTGATATACCGCTACAACACGATGCCAAACTCAGGTTTGTCCAACACTACTCATTACTGTTCACACCGTTATCCTGTACTCTACCTCCGCAATCAGTGGCGATACCGTTAATCTTAAGTTGGACGTAGCATCTGAGTTGGGAAGACATCACAAGCTTCAGGTATAGCGGTACGTGTTGTCTGCCATCCACGTGAATTAAAGTGGAATTTATGCTATTATCAAACTGCCCGTCTGTGTTTATAAACTAGATATTTTGAACTAAACTATTTAGGTTCTACTATATTGTTATTTGGAAGATCTCAACATAGACTCTCTTATATAGCACATAGTCTACTGACTTCATTTAAAATCCACTTAATTTGAAATAGATAAGTCTTCTTGAAGTATTTTCAATACTCTTTACATTAAAAAGAAAGTCTAAGTTTTTAATATTTCTATTATAACTGTGAAAGTTTATGAGAATTAGTTTACTGAATAGCAAACATTTTGATGTGCTAGTAGATAACTTGACAGCATCGTAGCTTACACATCTGAATAACACAAAGGCTACAAGCTAGAAACTTGTATAATATGTATACAGGATGCGGTAGCTAACTTTATAAAGTCCTCATTGGCATATTCGTCCTTACATCCGTGGTTCAACTTTGAAATAGTAGTCACTAAAAAACTGAAATTCAGTACGGTTCTAACTTGTGCATGTCGAGCACAACTATAAATTTGTTTTATGCACAACTTCCATACATGTAAACCTAAAAGTGCTTTTTTAATCGGATATTATTGTATGAGGGTTTAACATAAACAAAGAGATCAAAAGCAGAGTTCGTTCACCGCGTCAACTTAATAACGAGAACTAGTGAGAATGATCCAAAATTTTGATTAGTCTCTAACGGCCGGTTCTTATTTAATCTATCTTTGGATGTGGATACTAAAAATACATACTTGAGATAAGCTGATCCACACCAAATACATAACTATCTTTATCTCTGGTATCTTTCTAATCCACGGAAAGAGCAAATATTGAGACTGGTTAGTCAATAACCGAGATGTTCTGATCAATGCAACAGCCGTGTAGCTGTTTGTGTTGAGAATATACCTAATTAAAAGTCAATAACATGTTACATACAACTCACCGGGTAATTACCGGGCACCAGGCGGGCAAAGTTTTACGTAACTCTTTATATAACTTGTAGGGAAGCTGGAACGCAGCAACTTTGTCATGCTGTAATAACGTTGACTTATAATCATCATCATCAGCCTTTAACAGTCCACTGCTGGACTTGGCCTCTCCTTTGAAAGGAGGAATTGGCCTACTATACCACGCTGGCCAAACGCTGGTATTCTGAAGTTATTGTCATAAGTACTTGCAACATACCAAACGACTGTAACGCGCAAAGTGATCATTACACACAAAAGAAGGTTATATCGAAGTCAGCTTTTGTGGCAGCACCAAATTGGCCACATTACTCGTGCATTTATTCAATGGATAAAAACTTCTCTTTGGCGTTACATTGTATTGATTTCGGAGTTATTGTCAACCAATTAAATAGGACTATGGGACTATTGTCATCTGGCCATTCATTCCATCAGGGTGAATGGAACATTTAAATGTCGGTAGCCTAAAATTGTAATAATACAGTACGATTTTCCATGTGTCTAAATAGATAAAGTTCTTAGTGGCTTATATATGTAATAGCGCAATATCCCCGCATCTTTACCGGTGTCCAATGTAGACGTATCCTCCTAGCCATACATTGGTGATACACCAATCACCTAGCCCCAAGGATGCATCTTCTTTTCAGGTGAACCACCAACATATGGCAGAATTATAAGCTATGTTTAAGGCTCTACGTAGGTGGGGAGGTGAGAGCAAAGGAAAACCTAGTGCTTGATACAGTAACCTAACCTTCCGTAACCTAACCGAAGTTAAAATGCAACTTCTGTGTTAGGAGATCTACAAAGAAGCCATGAGTTAAAAAAATACGACATGAGTTATACCTCTTTGCGACTCAAGGGATACACTACAGTTAATTATTTATTGTCTATACTTATATAAACAAAAGTATCTATACTAAATTACACGTTTACCCTCCACCAAACAGTTTAACAAAGCTGATTGAAAACCAATTAGTGAGAAAACTGTACGCGGAACTGAATTTATTTGGGTAAACTTGAACAGGTTTTCAAAATAGAATTAAGCCGATAATTCAGTTTAATAACGATTTAAATGACATCTGAATAATGAGTGAAAATCTCAAGTACTTTTAAAAACTTTATAATCATTCTACAAAATAAATGAGCGCGACCACGCTCGGTGCAAGACTTGCGAAACGTCGGAAACAAATAGGTATTTATATCTTATGTAACTTAATTGTACGCGATTAAGACTCGCTCATTTATTTTGTATGATGTATACAAATCGCGAAAGTCTAAAATCGTTTATAATCATTATCATCAGCCTTTTTTATATTATACCACGATAGCCTAGTGTGGATGGATAGATTTCAAATGTCTTTCTAGAACGTCATATAATTTCGAAAATTCCTTGGTGCAACACCATGGTTTCAAACCCGAGATCCTATGCGTCGAAGTCCGTTGGTGTCTCCATTACGTTATCGTTTGTAGCTTTATGTGTCGGATAATAGTGATATTTTTCATTTCGTTTGAAGCATTAATAAAAATCTATATAAACTAAAATCAAATCTATAAATAGTGGATTACCTATAACCCAATACAAAGTCTCAATTATAAAATATAATATAACAACGTTGTAGCTATTTCAATAACGAGTCGCTATCAA
Source organism: Euclidia mi (assembly GCA_944739405.2). Taxonomy (NCBI): domain Eukaryota; kingdom Metazoa; phylum Arthropoda; class Insecta; order Lepidoptera; family Erebidae; genus Euclidia; species Euclidia mi. Next base: position 98,633,074 of record OX123182.2, read on the forward strand.
TAAACAATTATGAGTTGTTTTGATAGATGAGAAGTGGAGTTTGTTTGGGATTGCCATAAGTACGGCTTATCATTGATGATATTTGCCATGTCGACGTAGCTGTAGGTCGTTTCTAAACAAAACCGAAGCTTACAGAGTTTGTTTACCGCCATTACGGAAACATAAATGTTGCTTCGGCATGATTTCTGTTCATTCAACGTGACCACGTCGCAAAGATCTCATACATAGACTCCCTTACATGGACTTAGAATACCCCTAGAAAGCTGACTAATAAATAAAACCAAACGTGTGAAAGAAACATCCTTACAAGTTGGTGTTATTATCTTTCTTTTAAAAAATCATGAAGAAAAGAGACAGCATGTCCAATTAATACCTTTGTCTTTTTCTACCGAATGGTTTA